>OZ018327.1:164336183-164908683 GCA_963969495.1 Ceratothoa steindachneri
ACATTGTATTTGCAAGCGCATAGGCCTACCTGTTTTAATAATAGTTTCTTTTTCATTAGAAGTCATCGCACTGAACTTCCTTTTTAATCATTTTTCAATAATGCAATCGCATTTTGGTAATTTAAGACGAAGATAGCGCCGTCATTTCCAAGGTATGTTTTCAAATTAAGAATCTTTTCAAATTAGGAATATTAAGAGTTATTTCTTTAGATTGCGGAGTGGTGCAGGGTGCCCCCCCCCCAATTAAGTGATGGTTCGCCCCCATTTCAAAAGTACCTAAAAAATGTTAATTCGGGGCGTAAATAGCCTAAAGTGGGTGGCGCTATCTTCGTCTTAAATTATCGCATTTTCTCTCAACTTCATTTGCATCCATTGTCTTTAAAAGGAGGTTATCTCTTAAATAAATTAATAAACAATACACCACACCAATCTACTCTTATATTAAACCAGAGCGAATCTCTAAAAAGGAAACATGTTTTGGTGTCATGCATGGTGATGGTTCCTAAATATTCAACGTTATCCTTTCCTCATAAATATATTACCGCTTATTTACAGGGTCTCATTCACTTCTTATTTAATTTTTCCATAATTCTTTTCTTTTTGCCTTCTTTTAAGTCTCTATCTAACAGAACCCGTCTTTACTTTATTACGAAACTGCTTTTAACAATTTATTACAAGTATGTTTTCTTTGTATGTGGTTGTGTTTTCTTAAGTTCCTATCCTATGTGATGCTCGGAGAGGAATTTAACATAATCCTATTTGATTCTTTATTCGTTCACTATCTTCTTAATAAAGAAGAACGAGTCGTTTATTGTGATTTTATTTCCTCTCTCCTAAATTCCGTATCTCCCTATGGGTTAATTCAGCGAACTTTCTTCGCCACAGGATTGGACGTTTTCACAAGTTTTCTTCCCTTTGACGAGCCATTACATAAACGAAAGTATAGATGTCATAATTCACTCCTCATATATACACAACAAAAGTGTATGTCTTCGTTTGTAATTGCACTTACGTCTGTGTATACAGAAATATTTTTTGTAACGTTGCTCATCTACTTAAAAGAACACCTTCCTGTGTGTTTTTTCGAGTTATATAATTATATTCCCTCTTTGCGTTTTCTTATTTCTCAAACTTTTCTATCATCGTTTACATCACTTTGACTCTGTGTTATTATATTTGTGGAAGAAATTATACACTGTTTATAAAATGCAGTAACATGCATGTTGCTGCAAATTTCTAAAGTAAGATACTGCATTATTAAAACAATATGATGCATTGATAATGCACAAATTACAGTAACTTACTCTATTCTTGCAGCAAATATTTTACAGCGTATTTTCAGTGCAGAAATTCATGTGTTTGGGCGATTTTAATCTTTGAAGCGAAAAATAAGGAATTTTCTACTTGCGGCATCTGTTCGTCTTATATTAAACTTTTTTTTCATCATAATCAGCATCATATTCCTTACCTATTCTCTCTCTTGTGCTGATTTTGTATTCATCGCTTTCTCCTTGTAGATGGTCAGTGTTCTATAAAATTCCTTCCCATTCTCCCAGTCTCGAATACTAATTTATGTCTTTGGGAATGAAACTGGAGGAGAAAAAGGAGAAATAATTCAACATCTGATGGCAACGACCACAATTCTACCACGTTGAATGTATTGATGCCATTGAGAATCATTGAGTCTTAGCTGAATCTACGTAAAAATACGCAATCAAATTAATTGGTGTTTTATAATAATATAATTTTTCGACAAGGTATGGATCTAGTGACTTAAAGAGAAAACCCGATATTTTTGGTTGGATCATTTGCACTAAAAGTGTCAACAAAGAGAAATTCTTGCGATAATGTTTGCTCTCAAATTAAAATTCAAAGATAAAACTGCTGTTTTAATAATTATTCAATTTTATAGGCTATCTTCATCAGTTTGATTTGATGGGGCTTAATTAATTAATTTATATTTTTACGATTTTTATTTTAAAAAGACAATCAATAGCTCAGTTCATTAAAAGGAAGAATTTAATGGATTAGATAGGAAAGAAAAGAATTGTGGCTTTTCGAAAAAATATTGCCTAAATATTTAATGAGAAAATGGGAGAGATACCTGGGTATATATATATATATATATATATATATATATATATATATATATATATATATATATATATATATATATATATATCAATGGCGTGAAGTCGATGGTAGCAAGGGAGGCATTGCTTCCCCCATCTAAAAAATTAATATGGCAGCAAAATCAAGTATATTTTCACATTTATTCTTGCCTATACCTTATACGCCATAAGGTACCGTTGACTTTCAATTGAATCGGCGTTAGATCCTGATAGATCCGACTGCAATTGAAGAAATGCATCTTTTTTGTCGAGATTTCTACTCTCTTTTTTTTCTCTTAATTTCAATAATAGTTCTGCTCTTTGTTGCTTTGGAATGAATAGTTTAAAAGATATTTTGCTTTTCTTAGAAATAATATACAGTCATTAGAGTTTTATATTTCAACGCCGTGTTAGAATTAAGAAAAAAATAACCTATTTGTATACGGAAAAGGAAGCAAATTTTGATTTGCAGTCATCAGCTTGCATCTGGCAATCTGCCGAGTTGCCAGAATCTAGGTTAAAGCAACAAAATATCTAAGAAACATTGACGTAGCTATTATTATGCTCTGAGGCTTAAACAATTTTTTAAGTTATATTTAAATACTGGTTCTAAGAAAGACGGCAGCTAAATAGCAAAAACTATAGTATAGTTAAGCTCTTATATCTTAAGCATTTTTTTAATATTTCGAGGATGCTACCGGGCCTACTATAGTCATTAGTCACCGTTCGTATCTTTGAGATCAGTTTCCGCAGTACTTACGAGGGGCGGTCAATAAGTTTTGCGAATCGGTAGGGCAAAACAGAGGAAGGGGGATGGTTGTTTGTAGGAGATGTTAGGACAAGTTATGATAAGTCAGGACCTGCAGCTGCACGCTCCTGCCTCGTTTATTTAAGAAGCAGTAGCTGATCGCAGATCGTCAATCACAATTTTTTTCAACAATGGAGAAGGTTGAGCACCGCGCAGTGATCAAATTTTTGACCATGGAAGGCAAGAATGCAAAAGAGATCCATGAACGCATTGTTGCAGTATACACCGACACTGCCCCTTCCTATGGAACCATTGCTCGTTGGAATAGGGGGGAGTTCCGCCATGGTCGTGAGTCCCTTGAAGATAAACCCCATCCAGGACGCCCGTCAGACGTGATCAACGAGGACAATGTGGCCCGTGTGGAGAGGATGATCCTCGAAAATCGATGGGTGAAGGTCGAAGAAATCGAGCGAGAACTTGGAATATCACATAAAAGGGTTATCAACATAATCCACGACAATTTGGCCATGACCAAGGTCTCTGCCCGTTGGGTCCCTAGAAACTTCACGCCACATGATCGACTTCAACATCGTCAAAGTGCACAAGGCCAGAGTTGCGCAAGCTGCCCTGCACAAGTGCGGATTCGAGGAGCTCAACCATCCTCCCTACAGTTCAGATCTGACCCCTAGCGACTACTTTTTATTTCGCCAGCTCAATGTTGCACTGTGTGAACGCCGGTTTGGGGACGATGAAGATGTCCAGCTCGCCGTCCAGGAGTGGATTGAACAGCAGTCGGGAGATTTCTAGTTGTCGGGAATTCGAAGCCTCAGGGACAAGTGGCGCAAGTGCATTGAAGTCGAGGTTAGTTATATTGAAAAATAATAAATCACCTTTCCTCATATCTCGTTTCCTTATATCCGAATAGCGAAACTTATTGACCGCCCCTCGTAGGTACTCAAAATAAGGAACAACACATTCGAAACGTGAGACTAATACTCGGTGGAAATTTCAGCAAGAAAAGATAAAAATAAGGACTGCTCTTTCATCTGACTCTAAATTACCTCTTTCAGAGCAAACCTGCTTAAATACATTTTTTTTCACTTTATTTTTCCTTATGGTATGTCTATCATATGTAGAATGAATAAGATATATAATATATCGCTTTGCAAAATATTTGTATCTTTTACTAGAAATTGGGTCAGAATTTTATAGAATACAAATTTAGTTTTCTTTAGATTTTCATAATGAGAAGACTGCTGGATACAAGTTGTGTTCTCATTGTACCATTGAATATGGTAGTAGATAACGAAACTAGTCCTGTTATGTAATTAACTGATCCTACTAAAGTGTGTTTTTTTATAGCTTGAAATAAATCCACGCTACTATGAAGTTCTGCATATATATATATATATATATATATATATATATATATATATATATATATATATATGCATATATGCATGTCAATTCCATTCTGAGGAAGCCAAGAGGCGAAACGTCAATAAAGAGCTCTGTGCAGTGTCTGGACTTTTCTTTCTCCCCATCCATTCTCACATATATATATATATATATATATATATATATATATATATACATATATATATATATATATATATATATATATATATATATATATATATATATATATATATATATATATATAATGAAAGTTGATGCACTATCGCAAGGTTGATGAGGAATTAAACCACACTTGATTAAGACATATTGATTTCAGAACAGTTTCGGTGTGTCACACAACTTTGTCAACTGAGTAGAAAATTGCAGAGAACTCCATATACACCTTAGACCTGTTAGACAAAGATCATTTTACCTTACCCTCTCCCCTGCTCGAGCTAATTCCCAGGGGGCGAGAATAATTTACTACCTGATTAGGGCTGGGCAGTTTTACAGTTTTGTTTATCTTCTTACAAATCAAATTATTAAAATAAAATTGACCTTCAGTTAAATTGAAATTAGGAATGGATGTGATTAAACCTGATTCTACAATTCTTCTTTTGACATAATATTTTGATTTAGACCAATTTACTTCCTTGAAGTTCGATGGAATGATTAAAATCCCTGACATGACAAAATACTCCACTACTTTCATTGCCAACTCTGATGTCCCTTTTATGTTCATATAATCTCTTATCTAAATTTCTTCCCGTTTCACCTAGATAAATATTTTCACAATCTTTACATGGAATTACATATACCCCTTTATCCTGTTGATCTGTAGGATTGCTGTAAAACATTATTTGGTTTATAGAATTATTATATTTAAAAGCTATTTTAATTCCTGTTTCTTGAAATAATTGCTTCAACTAATTTAGTTTGTCATTAAATGGCAAAGTTATACATTTGCTGAAGTCATTAGAACGTGCAGGCTTATTACAATAGTAAGTTTTCCTAGCTGCAAAATGAACTGATGTTATAAACCAATTCTCGATTTTACAAGGCGTGGCTTGAGTAGAAAAAAATAAATTTTTCATTCTCTTCGACAAGCAGGGGTGACAATTAGAAGGACGAATCGAAAGACAGTTTTTTTTTTGTTGGCTGTCTTAGAAAAGCTTATTTTATGCGTAACCTCCTCGTAACCCCCTTCCGATTCATGACAATTTTTATATGTAAGGTACTCTTAATCTTCCTTTTTCGAATGCAAAATACGGAATTTAGATATCTTTTATAGCTTTCTTGCACTCCACAAAATTAACAACATGGGTAATAAAAAAAAAGAATATCGAGTGTCAAGAAATTAATTATCAGAAATTTAACTTAGCTACAGCAAATGATTGATTGGACTACCACTTTCATGAATCACTAATCTGAGTCGTATTTTCCACACACACAAACTTTTTCTTACTTCATTAAGGCCAATTTCTTGCCAAGATTCATGTATTTTGCTTTTCAATTCTGGTTCAGTGAATTTTTCTCGCCCAAATTAAGTAATCCATGGGGTTACATTCTGGACTTTGCGGTGGCCACTCATTTTTTGTTATTAATCTTAGCGTACTGCTAATTAGAAATCATTGTGGGGCATGGCTTGTATGCGAAGCTGCTCCATTTTGTTGCACAATCAGGCAACAACTTTATTTTCATGAGTTCAATGTAATTAGTAGAATTCACTTTTTTTTCAGTATCAATGAAATTAACATCTGGTTTATCATTCCAAGAGACCTCTGCATATATCATAACCTTTGGGGGAAAATCTAGAAGTTTCATGATACAATGTTTATCGGAATGTCACACTTTTTACTACGCCCGTAGACAACATTATTTATTGCAGTTTCGCAGAATTTCTAAAGTGAAATCTTTTTCATCCGTGAAGACAATATTGTTAACAGCGACAGATAAGTTATAAAGTAATTGTCTGCATCTTATTTTTATTTTATCCTTAACAGTACAACCTTTTCTTGTAGATACTATTCTTTTGAAGGCCTTTAGCTTTTGTGTCTCAATTATTCGTTGTACAGAACTCCTTCAAATATTCAAGTTTTTAGCAATTGTTCTTTGCGATAAATTATTTCCTCGTTCATTTTCTTGAGAGCAGATGTTATCGTTAATGTAATTCACATTTTCCGGTTCTGAAGCTTTTATAGGTCTACCGTTTCCTGGTTTTCTGTTAACGCTTGTTTAGAGAGAAGTATAAAATTCTTTCCAATTCCTTCCTGGCCTGAAATTATTTAGGTGTTTTACGAAATTACCTTAATGGGATTTAATAGTTACCCATATTTGGGATTTATCGGGAAATTAAATGGTTAGAGCACGAAAGTGGAAAATGGGAGACCCCAGACACGATTTCCTTGTTTCAGATCAAGGATCTTGGACTTTGTCTCTCGGATCCCATTCGTTTCTTCAGTGACGACCAATGACTGGCGATTATGATCGATAATAAATCAAGGTTCTTTGGTTGAACCTTTTCAGATTTCCATTTAATTCTTATTGACACTTGCTTCGTTTCCCAAATCAAATAGAGGATGGTGTAAGCATTATTCAATCCTATTCAACATTGCAAAAGTTATACAACAGCAGTTTCTCGACGAGGTCAACGCTTCTCTATAAGGAAGATCATATGTAAGAGGAGATGAAGAAATTGTTCTTGACGCTGACGGATGTCCTTCACAAATGACAGTGTGATGATCGTAATTTTTGTGTTATGGCCAATCCGATGACGGATTTATTATGAAAATAGACAGGTGTATTATATGAAAATATAATACGGCGCCTAGTCTTTAACCTACCTCTATGATTTGAAATAAAATCACCTGTCCGTTTGGTTGAGGGAGTTCGGTTGGCAAACTGAAATATGGTAGGTCAGAGACAAAAGACGAGAGACTATAAAGTATTAAAAGAAGTATTAATATCCCTCTTGAATGTGAATGACCCAATAGAGAGGAGCAGAAATAAATTTACATAATATATTGACATCCATTTGCATCTGGTCTATGTGCATTCACACTAATCTCAGACGTTACATATACTGCCTGTACTATATCTCCTCAATCCTTATTCTCCTCGATCTACAAGAATTGAATTTTTCACTTAAACTCAACCGAGCGTAGGCATATTACTTAACTACCACACCTTATCCACGGATTCATTGCGGATCTAATAATATAGATTACCAACATAAATTCCAAAAAGGATTCGTAAATAAGAATAAAAAAATCGACAAATCAGGATAAGTAGAGAAAGAAAGGAATGCAAAGAACTTCAGAGCTGATGCATCTTAAGGCAAAGACTTGGGATGAAAGTTCATAGCAGATGTAGCCAACGATCTAATGCCAAAGGCAACTTTGGGTATTCTTTGAAACTTAGGGTATTCTTTGAGCCTTGGGGTATTCTTTGCAACCTTGGGTAGTCTTTGAGAATTTAGGTATTCTTTTCAACTTGAGGTATTATTTGCAACCTGGGGTATTCTTTGAGACTTGGAGTATTCTTTGCAGCTTGGGGCATTATTTGCAACTAGGGGTATTCTTTGCAACCTGGGGTATTCTTTGCAACTTGGGGTATTCTTTACCCATTTCGGGTCCAATAAGAACGAGATTGCTTTCTCTCCCTCTATATCACCACTCTCCCCTTAAAGCTTCCCATCCCCACTCTCTCCCTCTCTTTCTATCTCTCCCCTCTCTCTCCACCTCATTCATTTCGCTATCCAACTCTCTCCCACGTCGCTTTTTCTTCTCGATCTCTATATCACTCTTTCGCTTCCTTTCATTCTTTCTGCCTCCTCACTCTAACCATCTATATCCCTTTATCTCCTATCTCTCTGCCATTTTCCCCTCTTTCCCACTAATCTTTAACCCCCCCTCTCTATCCCACTCTCTAAATTCTCATCTCTCTCTAACCTCTTTCTTTCCGTACAATTTTGGAGTCCTCCATTGCGAAAGGACATCGCGAGATTGGAACGCGTACAAGCCAGGGCAACCAAACTGATTCCCTCTATCCGACATAAAAGTTATGAGGATAGACTAAGGGAGTTAGATCTGTTCTCGCTGGAAACCCGTAGACTGCGTGGTCAGCTCATCGAAGTCTTCAGAATACTTCGAGGGTTCGACAATGTTGACTACCGGGATATTTTCACACTGAGTGAAAACAGAACGCGCAATCACGGCTTCAAACTTGAACTGAAGCGTTACAACCGCAATCTGTGTGGAAACTTTTTCACCTACAGTATCTGCGGTAAGTGGAACGCACTTCCATTGGAAGTTGTTAACAGGAAATCTGTTGACCAGTTCAAGTCAAGACTAGACAAAGTCTTTAAAAGTGGCCGTTTAGGGGCGCAAAACAGTTGAGCAGTCATGTGCCCGCTCGATTGCTAGTCCAAAGGTACCCTCTTTAAATGGACTGTAAGGTCTCCTAGGGTACTTTCTTTCCTTGTAACTCCTTGTAACTCCCCTTCTCACTCTATATCACTCTTACACTCCCAAGCATCTCTATAACCCCCTCTCCCCCCTACTCTTATCCCTTTTCTCCCTCCTCTCTTTCATACTCTACCCTCTCTTCCCCTTCTTCTTTCTCATATTTTCCAACCCATCTCTCCGACCTCTCTACCTATCTCTATCTACCCAACCCACATTCCCTCTCTCTTATCCCTCTGTCACTCTCCCCTTCTCATCCCCCCTATTGCTCCGTTCTCCCTCTCTCTTCCCATCTGCTCCCTCATTATCTCCCTACCTATCACTCATTCATTCTCTCTCTTTGTTTCTCTTGTCTCACCATCTCGTTCTAACTGGCTGAGATTCAAATACCGCTCCATGAAGCAGCAATATTAGAACTGTTTAACCCCAGGTGTGCCAAGCTAAGCACGACGAGGAACTTCAAGTCGGGGCCCTCTGCAAAGAAAACCGAACGGAATTCTTCCTGCCCGTAAATAGGTACAAGCCATTTCGCCAGCGCATAGGCCCTCTAACAGATGGCGTTGGCGTTTTACAAGAGTCGAATCTGGCTATCGCTAACGTGTTGAACGACTATTTCACCTCTGTGTTTACAAAAGAAGAAGACGGTTCCACCCCGAGGACGGGTGTGTATCTCAATGAAGGGAAGAACCTAAGCGCGATAATATTTGATGATAAGGAACTGGAGGCTAGAATAGAGAACCTGAACCCGTACAAGCCTTCGGGGTCAGATTGCTTTCTCCCTAGAGTCCTTCATAAGGTGAGTGGTGAGGTTGCTCCACAACTTACTGCGATCTTTAACGAATCGATAGAAACCGGGGGGGTACCAGGGGACCGAAGGACGGCGGACGTGGTCCGCATAAAAGTCTGACGTCCGTTGTGGGCAAAATGCTAAAGAGCAAAATCGCAGAAAAAATAGGAAAACACCTAGAAACAAACAACTTGATCCTGGATTCCCAACATTGGTTTTGCAGGAACCGATCATGTCTCACAAATTCTGGGTGAGTACGATCGTAATCAAGCTGTGGACATCTTATACCTGGATTTTCAAAAGGCATCTGATAAAGTGCCACACCGCAAATTGATGTGCAATGTCCGCGCGGCTGGCATCACAGGTAGGTGGCAGACTGGATTGAAAACTGGTTGTCAGGCAGGCGACAAGGAGTTAGAATAAACGAGGTAGCCTCGAGATATGCCCCCTTGAGTAGTGGGGTACCCCACTATAATCTATATAAGTGATATAGACGATGGGTTGCTTTGCTCGATATCCAAGTTCGCGGACGATACAAAATTAGGAGGCGGCGTTAGCTCACGGGAAGGAGTAGGAAACCTACCAAACAGCCTTAAGATGTTAGGAGAGTTGTTCGAGACTTGACAGTTGCCATTCAACCTTAACAAGTGCAAGGTGATGCACATCGGCCATGCCAATCAAAACCGAGACTAATACTTGTTAGGAATAGTTCTAAGAGGTGACTGACCTGGAAAACAACTTTGGTGTGCAAATCATTAGCGACCTAAAGTTTTCTAGGTAGTGTGCTGATGTAGAAAACTCTCACAAAGATTATTGTAATATATAGAGATAATTTCGCTTCCGAAACAAGGAGATTGTCCTTAAATTCTACAATTCTCTAGTCAGACCCCACCTGGAGTAAGCCATTTAATTCTGGTCACCTACACTGCGTAAGGACATTAATAAACTGGAACGGGTCTAGGCACTGACCCTCTAGTTAATTTCAACACTTAGGTACAAAGGTTATCAGCACCACCTTGAAGAATTGTGGCTTTTCTCCCTAGAGAGTCGGCAAATACGAGGCCAGCTAATTGAGGCCTTTAATATTGTAAGAGGTATTGAAAACGTGGACTACAGAAGGATGTTCACGTTGAACACAAACCCGAATCCTAACCATCGTTACAAGCTAGATTTACTCCCCTTTCAGACTAGTCTTTGCGGGAACTATTTTTCGTATAAGATCTGCGGTAGATGCAATCGTCTTCCGGTTGAGGTAGTGAATAGTTCGTCTATAAAACAGTTCAAATATAGACTGGATGATGTAATCCATGACTATGCATAAAACGTAGTGTCGAGTATATTATAGATGTAAATTAAAAAGTTTTCAGCTCTTCTACTAATATTTCCTGATTGTGCCTTTTTTCACATCATAATCAGGTACTATTGCGACTTTCTGTGCTCGCAACGGACTTCCCTCTCCTCCCCTCTCTTTCAACCATCGCTTCCCTTCTTTTTACCACCTCTCTCTCTCTTTTTCTCCATCTTTATATCCCCGCATTTCTCCCCCCCACCGCTCTATCTATATTTCTATCCTAAGCCCTTTTCTCGTTCCTGACTCTCACTCTCTCTCTCTCTCTCTCTCTCTCCTCAAGCTCTCCCCTTCACTTCCTTCACTCTCTCCCATTAACTCGTTCAATCTCTCCTTTAAAGGAAAGGCCCTTCTGTCGAACATGATTTAGGATGTCGTAGAGAGGAACCAAAGGAGTATCCTGCCCAGAGTGAGGGCGAATGTACGCCAGTAAGCCCGTGTCACTCCTGGAACGACCTTCTCAGAGGTCGCAAAGAGGGGCGCCTCCTCGCCAACAAATAAGCCGGGAAACGGAAGAGCGTAGGGAGTCCTACATTCAGGGACTCCCTGAAAGTTCTTTTGTTTAATGTGAGGTCGATCAGGAACAAGTTTATTGAACTTCGTGGCCTCGTAGCGACGGAAGAACCTGAAATGGTAGTCATAACGGAGTCGTGGGTAAAAACCTCAAACCGAGATTTTCAAGGTGAATTCATGATTTTCGGTTACCAACTCTTCCAAAAAGATAGGCCGGCCAAAAGGGTGGCGGTGTGATGTTGTATGTCAAGGATACGCTCAAATCGACAAACTGCAGCATTGTATCCGACCACAAGCTACTAGGTGTTGACCTAGATATAGGTCCTGCCAAATACAGGACCCTGGTGCTTTACAGACCCCCTACCCAACTCGTTGGAAAGGACAGGGATTTGTACCGGCTGCTGGGTGAACTAGTAAAAGACAGAGTGTGTATCGCTATGGGTGATTTCAACACCTAAGTTGACTGGAAAAAGAGAGAAACCTGTGGCGAAAACGCACAACTCTTGGAGTTCGCGAACAACGAGTTCCTGACTCAATGGGTGAGAGAGCCGACGAGAGGCAATAATATGCTCGACTTGGTTTTCTTCTCTGAGGATTACATCGTTGAGGATCCCTTAGGTAGGCGAAGAGCTCGGTGGCAATGATCACCGATTAGTCAGATTTATAGTCAAGGTCCCCAAGGTAAAGTCTGCGACTAGTAAGTCGAGGATACTTGATTTGAGAAGAGGAGACTTTTCAGGTCTTCGTGCTGGCTTGATTAATGCGAGTCTAGAAGTGTGCGAGGAGATTAAAGATTCGTGGAATAGATTCAAAACTACGTTCATAAATCGTCAATCACGTTTCATCCCTTTGAAAAGCCTTCGTCGGTCTTCCGTTCAACTAAAGTGGTTTAATCGAGAAATCTATCAACTGCTGAGGGAGAAGAGAACGGTGTACCGGCAGTTAAAGATTTCTGGAGAGTTTGAGGAGTACCGTAGGCTAGCTAGGAGGGAGAAGTCCATCATAAGGGCGGCAAAGCGTGGCGAGACTCTGCAAGGAGAATTCCAAGTAGTTCTTTGGTTATGTAAATAGCCGTAAACCAATCCATCGCACGATTGGCCATTTAGTGAATGAGGAGGGGGCATTAGAACACTCAGATGCAGAAAATGCTAACCTCCTCAACGACTACTTCTCTTCAGTGTTTACTAAAGAATGTGGTCCCATCCCCCAGCCCACGGATTCTTACTTGGGGAAAAAGCTGGAGAAAATGGACTTCACCCAAGGAGAAATAGAAAAAAGATCACTGATGTAAAGACGAATAAGTCCCCTGGTCTGGACAGGTTTCTACCTAAAGTGTTGAAAGAAGTGTGCGATGAAGTGTCACGAAATCTGAGCACAATCATCAACATGTCAATCCGGACTGGATGCGTTCTTAGAGCTGGCGTGAAGCGGAGGTGACTCCTAGCTTAAAGAAAGGAGACCGTAGCCAGCCGTCGAACTACCGAACTATTATCTTAACCTTAATAGTCGGTGAAATCATGAAAAGCATCTTGGTGGACAAAATGATGTCATATATAGAGTCCAACTTGCGATTGAGGAGTTCCTAGAATGGGTTCGAAGGCACTGGTCATGCCAAACAAATCTTGTGGAATTCTTCCACTTCGTTTTTACTGAGCACGACCGGGATAAGGAGGTGGATGTGGTGTACTTAGACTTTCAAAAAGCCTTCAATAAGGTACCACTCCGCCGCCTCCTTCGAAAAGTGCGTGCGCTGGGCGTAGACGGGAATGTAGCAAGTTGGATAGAGAACTGGCTAAACGGCGGACGAAAACGGGTAGTGTTAAATGGACAGGCTTTTGAGTGGGTGCCCGTTACTAGCGGTGCTCCTCAAGGTTCTGTCCTGGGACCACTACTATTCATCATCTACGTCAACGACATGGACGGTGACATGGTTGCCAAGATTTCTAAATTTGCCGATGATACCAAGCTTGGTATGAACGTTGCAAAGGATGGAAATACTGCCCGCCTTCGAGATGATCTTCGGAAGATTGGGGAGTAGTCGGACACGTGGCAAATGCCATTTAACTTGAACAAATGCAAAGTGATGCATATCAGCCACAGAAACCCCCAATCTCATTATATCCTTAAGGGCACTGCTATTGAATCCACCCACACTGAGAAGGACTTGGGTGTAACAATCACTAGTGACCTCAAGTTCTCGAAACAGTGCATTAAGGCGGAGAAAAGGGTCCAAAGGATGCTAGGCTACATAAAGCGGCAGTTTGGATATCGGAACAAGGAGATTGTAGTGTTTGTACAACTCACTTGTCCGACCGCACCTGGAGTATGCCGTAAAATTTTGGAGTCCTTTGTTTTGAAAGGATATTGCAAGATTGGCACGTGTGCAAGCCAGGGCAACCAAACTGATTTCCTCTATCAGGCACAAAAGTTACGATGATAGATTAAGGAAATTAGATCTGTTCTCGTTGGAAACCAAGAGACTGCGTGGTCAGCTTATCGAAGTGTTTAAAATACTTCGAGGGTTCGACAATGTTGACTACGGAGGTATTTTCCCACTTGTTGAGAGCAGAACAAGAAATCACGGCTACAAACTTGAACTGAAGCGTTACACTCGTGATCTGTGTGGTAAATTTTTCACATACAGCACTTGCGGTAGCTGAAACGCACTTCCAGTGGAAGTTGTCAACAGCAATTCTGTTGATCAGTTTAAGTCAAGACTGGACAAAGTCTTGAAAAGTGGCCGTTTGGGCACTTAAGTCGTTGTGCAGAACTGTGCCTGCTCAAATGTTAGCCCAAAGGTACCCTTTTTGAATGGACTGTAAGGTCTCTTAGGGTACTTTTACTTGTAGTTCCTTGTAGCTCCCCTCTCTCTCTTTCTCTCCCTCCCCCTTCTCTCATCAACAGACCTGCCCTCTCGCTGGAAGGAAAAATGGAGCTAATTATTTGACCTCTAACCGTTTTGCTAAGACAGGCCTTTAGCTTCCTTGCATCTCTACTTCTAACGTTCCTACTTCCTTTCCAAATTTATTGAAAAATAGGTTTGACGGATATCTCCCTTCACTATTTTGTGTATTAAATAAAAACTGGATTAATTGTTTCCTGCGGCAAAGCGCCAGGTCAAGGCGTCACTTTTTTTTCAAGAGGAGTAAAGTTAAATTGCACCCATTTAGAGCCATGAAATGACCCATATGACCATAGGACAAATGGTTATTCACTCTTGAGACGGAAAAGTAGCCGGCTGGATCGAGAACTGGCTAAGTGGCAGACGGCAATGGGTGGTGGTGAATGGACAGGCTTCTGAGTGGGTGCCTGTTACTAGCGGGGTGCTCAAGGTTCTGTCCTGGGACCACTACTATTCATTATCTACGTCAACGACATGGACGGTGACATGGTTGCGAAGATTTCCAAATTTGCCGACGATACCAAGCTTGGTAGGAACGTTGCAAAGGATGAAAATACTGCCCGCTTGCAGGAAGATCTTGGGAAAATTGGGGAGTGGTCGGACACGTGGCAAATGACTGTTAACGTGGGGAAATGCAAAGTGAAGCATATGGGCCACAGAAACCCCCAATCTCAGTATATCCTTAAGGGCACTGCTCTTAAATCCACCAACACTGAGAAGGACTTGGATGTAACTATCACGAGTGACCTCAAGTTCTTGAAACAGTGTATTGAGGTGGAGAAGAAAGCCCAAAGGATGTTAGGGTACATAAAGCGCCAGTTTGGATACCGTAACAAGGAGATAGTACTTTGTCTGTGCAACTCCCTGGTTCGGCCGCACCTGGAGTATGCCGTACAATTTTGGAGTCCTTCGTTTCGAAAAGATATCGCAAGGTTGGAACGCGTACAAGCCAGGGCAACCAAGCTGATTCCCTCTATCCGACATAAAAGTTATGAGGATAGACTAAGGGAATTAGATCTGTTCTCGCTGGAAGCCCGTAGACTGCGTGGTCAGCTCATCGAAGTCTTCAAAATACTTCGAGGGTTCAACAATGTTGACTACCGGGATATTTTCACACTGAGTGAGAACAGAACGCGCAATCACGGCTTCAAACTTGAACGGAAGCGTTACAACCGCAATCTGTGTGGAATTTTTTTCACTTACAGTATCTGCGGTATGTGGAACGCACTTCCAGTGGAAGTTGTCAACAGTGAATCTGTTGACCAGTTCAAGTCAAGACTAGACAAAGTCTTGAAAAGTGGCCGTTTAGGGGCACAAAACAATTGAGCAGCCATGTGCCTGCTCGATTGCTAGTCCAAAGGTACCCTCTTTGAATGGACCGTAAGGTCTCCTAGGGTACTTCCTTTCCTTGATACTCCTTGATCTGTCACTGGGTGGCGCCATCTAGCAGCGGAGGCCTCATTTAGCCATTCAAAGGCACTTGTAAGTGATTGGAACCATGGGAAACCATCGATGCAATAACCATTCATCATCTTATCACAAAACGACGCAGGTCTTTGGAGGGACTCTCCTCTTGTTCTCTATAATGTCAAACTTGGGTTCAATTGTTTAATCAGATTAATTTGAGGGTTAACCATTATCACGTGACGTATGAAAATTTGGGATCCTCTATTTCCTCATGGGGTCATTGTTTAAATGAAAGACTGGGGCGTGATTCTCTAGGGGTAGTTAAATGGTTAAATGTTGCTTGGTAGGCTAAAATGTGAAGGGGGGGAGGCACACGCGTGTAGTTTTGATTATTATTTTTCATAATATAAATTTGACATCTTGATAGTTATTTTCAATGGAAATCCATTACCGAAAAGGGACGGGGTAGAGTACCCTTCGAGTTAATGGAAATGCCATTAAGGTAGGAATTTGGGGTTAACATTTCATGTTAACTTTATCCACTGTATATGGATCTCCTTACATAGTACATACCAGATGAACGTAGATAACCAATAAACGACCAATATCTACGCATGGTTATGGGGAAGACCTTTAGGCAAACAATTATCCAAGATTAGGGTATCTTTACTATAAATGCACATTTCACGTCATCCAACCTGTTATAGTAGGTCAATAATTGTGTCAACTGTACATAGCACAGCAATGATATTCATTGAGCAATCAATAAACTTTGTTCATTGTGGAGGTGTGCAACTTTTGATTGTCTGGTAGTTTTCTAGTTTGCAGCGTCATGTTCTTATCAACGTGTCAGCTGTCACTTTACATCTCTTTCTTGGCGCATTAACTCAAGATAGAGCGTGGTGGCATGAGTTCATTGAGGCCCTATGCATCCTCGTAGGTGCCACAGGGAATGATTGATTGATTGATTTGATGATTGACATTTGTAATTCTGTGTTTAATACCACATCTTCTTATTTACTCGAAGCTACTCTGGTGGTATAGACACGAGTGAATCATTTGGATCATAGTGAGCGATTATTAACATGTACAATCTGCCATATTAAATAAATCTACAGCATTGTCCTTAAACTATTGGGGATTTCGAGTTGTGTGACCTACACAAGCACCCATCGAAAAGTGAGTTGTTTACTATAATAAATACATAAACCTTATTATAATATGTAGAAAAATACTATGTACAGTCATGACCAAATGTTTTGAGACATTTTTATTTTAATTGCTAAAATAATTAAATTATTGCAAGTTTATTAAAAAGCCAAATTTTCAAAAATAATATGAAAAAAATTGCATTCCTTTACTAAATCCAAAAATTCCATCTGGGGCCCTTCCTGTGGGAGGTGAGTTTAAGTCATTTTAGCTTTGCTATTCGATCAAAAGGATAAAATGATGAAAAGTATTGGTTAAGTGAATCATTTTGTGTAATTAAAATCTATTTCATAATATATGTTTGTAAGAATAATTGTTTTAATCTTTTTCAATTCCAGAAATAGTTCTTTCCAAAGAAAAGCCTGCAACCATGGTTGCTCCGCACCAAAATAGCCTAAAATTCAAGGAGGGAGTTGCTAAGGGTATTTTATGGAGGAGCACCATCTTTGGGATCATTACTGACCTTAAAAAGACTGGTAACACTCCTGCAAACAAGTCCTCTGGACACCCAGGATCTTCAAATGAACGCCAAGATCGCCTTTTGGTAAGGTACAAGCCGAAGGATCGGTTTGCCTAGAGTGCCAAGCCTCTTCACGATTGAAAAAAAGCATGGGTGAACGCTTCAGCGCGCACACTGAGGCGGTACACGCTTTAGCGAGCAAACTGAAGCAGATACTTTTGAACAAAGGTCTCAAGTCGATAAGAGCGGCGAAGAAGCCTCATCTTACTAAAAGTAAACCTTACGGATAAACTCCACCTTTGTAGGAAATATAAAGAATGGACTGATGAAAAGTGGAGCTAAGTGATATTTTCTGATGAAGCTATTTTCACTTATTTGGGACTTCTGAAAGATCTCTCATTAAAAGGAGAAAAGAGAAGCGCAATCACGAGTCGTGAACGCTTCAGTGAGCAAACTGAAACGGATACTTTTGAACAAAGGTCTCAAGAGTAAACCTTACGGATAGACTCCACCTTTGTAGGAAATTTAAAGTATGGACTGATGAAAAGTGGAACTAAGTGATATTCTCTGATGAAACTCTTTTCGCTTGTTTGGGACTTCTGAAAGAACTCTCGTTAAAAGGAGAAAAGGGAAGCGCAATCACGAGTCGTGTTGTACTCTAGGTGAAGCTTTCTGAATATCTCATCTATGGGAACTGGAGCACTAACAAATTTGCTGAAGAACACTACCATGAACTTAAAATGTTACCAAGATGTGCTTCATCAGTACCTTTTTCCCAACAGTTTAGGACCAATTTGGTGATGATAACTGTGCCTTTTAGCATGCTGACGCATCTTGTCACAAAGCAAAGACAAAAACAAAGTTCTTGGCTAAAAAATAACATCGAATATTTGGGACTTTAGCCTATGAATTTATCATATTTTAACCCAATAGATAATTAGTGACGATAATCAAATTTCCGGTTGATAAACAGAAACCATTCAATTCTGGAGCAATAGCAGGTGGTGGTCAGTGAAGAAAAAAAGATCATATCAATCACGATTCTGTTTCATCACAAATTTAGTATTTATCTTGTAATAAGAATTAAAGCAGTTCTGAAGAAGAAGAGACATCATTGAAAATATTGACCGTACACATCAATTGAGTATTACTTAATAAAATGGGTTTGGGCTGTAAATTTGTGTATATTTCTCCTTCAAAGTATGATACAAACATGCCGAAATGCAATGTTTGATTTGCTCTATTATTCTTATATGAAAAAAATATAGTAGTCTCAAAACCTTTGCCCATTACTGTACATATAAAATGTGTTCCATTAAGACGGATCGCAGTTTGCAGTAAATATACATTGCAGCATAAGATATATTGTTTTTCTGCCTCTTTCAACACTATTTTCAATCATCAATTTATTGATGATTAAAATTAGTGTTGAAAGAGGCAGAAAAATTCAATATATATTTTGCTGTTATGTATATTTACTGCTAACTGCGATCCGTCTTAATGGAACACGCTTTATAACGTAACCCATGATGTGTAATCAAATGAATGGCGTGTATTGTAACATTGATATACCGCAACGTAATTCAAGTACTTTTAGTACTTATCTGTAGGGCTTATTTGTGCTCTTTCAGTCGAAGTAATTAGGACAGACGATATTTATCCGTCGACTTCCTTCTTGTGTCTTTCCTTTCATATGTTGAATGGAGATCCCACCTTTTTTTAAACTGATTTCTCGTCTTTTCGCAAAAAAATCCTAAATAAGTTTACCCGATTCGCTAAAATTGTTGAATCGTGTATACTATTATTTATAGATGTTTGATTTATAAGTCACCCGCGTTGTCCGGGATAAAAAGTCCTGTTGCAAATTGTAAGGGAAAGGGAAGCCAAAGAAGAATATCCCCTAATGTGTTTCATGAATTCCTTCCCTCTCTCTGTCTTCTAAGTATAGCTCCACGTGGAGTAATCTCAGAACTCAAAGAATAAAAAGAAGAAAGAATTTGAATATCCTTCAGCTGCCTCACAGGCACAGTTAATTAAGTTGGGCGTGCTAAAAGATTTTTATCCCACCGAGAAAACGCTAATCTCCGTAGTCTGGAGGCTGCTAGCCGAAAGTTTTCCGCCCACATCGTAAAAGCCATTAAGACTTGGATCAGGCGACAAGCGATAATCCTTCTGGTCACCGAAAGTGTTCAGCTAGGCGACTGGGTCTACCAATGAGAAGAAACCAAAAAAAATGGGCGTCATATAAATACCCTGGGTTTTCGAATATCGCCGAATTGAGTTTAAGAACCCGTCGCCTTCGTTTCAGATCGTGAGTCTGTTTCCCCAAGTCCCTGGTATTCGCTTATTCCATCGAGGTTAGATCTCACCAGGCAGGCCCATCTCTTTTGTGAAGCCTTACTCTGTTCAGAGCAAGCCTCGAATCGGGTTCGTCCCCAAAGTATTGGCTGGGATTCCTCTCGTTTCATCTGGAACCCCGCCTTCAAGGATATCCAGTTTCCTGTGTGAAACTCGCGCTGAGCCACGTCAGAGTCTTGATTTTTGGAGGTCGAACTTCTCTGGAGCATATGTGCTATCGTCCGTCTTCAAGAAGGATCATGGACTCGTCCCCCCCCCCCCTCATCCTAGTCTTTGTCAGGATATTCGGCCGAGAGTCACGTCCATTGGCCTTCTCCATTTCTCCGCGCCGACTCGTTCCTCGAGTTGACCCCATTAAGGTAAAACGACCCTTGCTTGAATCTCCCGTTAATTGATCCACTTTTCCACCAGTAAATATTTCCTCTGTCTAACTGATTTTTGTAATATTCCATTTACTAACTAATTAACGAGCTATTAACGTTCCCAGAATGCCCATTAATCTGTTTCTGTCAGAGTTGTACTTTATTTAAATTACTTGTATTGCTCGTATATATATATATATATATATATATATATATATATATATATATATATATATATATATTGACTAGTGACTTATTAAAAATATATTTTGGTTTTCACTCTTTAAATATACCCTTGAACTGCAACTTGGCAAACTCATTAAACGCTATCGGCCCCTGTAGTAAATCGCACTCTTATACCTTGTAATAAACGGATTACTCTTACAAGTGAACGTACTTGTACGTAGCGAAGGACGCGTACGTACATTATAGGATATATGTATATATGACTGTATATATACATATTTTATTGGCTTTTTATCTCTTTCCTACCAACCAATATATATATATATATATATATATATATATATATATATATATATATATATATATATATATATATATATATATATATATATACGTATTGTCTAGGGAGGTGACCTATTCCTCGACACAAATAAATACAGATGCATATTGTTTGAAATTCTTATATGGTGGCACAAAACTACCTTTACTTGCTGATTATCATTATTATTATTATTTGTGTGGTGAAGGTGCGCCCGGCAGTTTACGCCCACCCGTGAATGACCCTTAGTTAGGAGCGAGCAACGTTGGGACCGCAGGAACAGATCTAGCGTCTTATAGCAGAGATTTAGAAATATTTATGTCGGTATCACTGGCCTACATTTAATAGCTAAAGCAGTAATAAATTGTGCCATTATGAATACAAAACATAAATATTGGCTCGACAGACTGCTAAGAACGACGAAAAATGAAGCAACAACAGTTGTCTCGAGAAAAGACAGCCCAAGGCAAGCTTTCAAATTTGGCCCTCTTTCGCTCATGCGGTGCCACATTGTGACGTCACCGGGCGTTCACAGTGCCAAATTCGCTTAAAGAAAATAATTGGGCAATAGTAATTGGATAGGGAGACGAGGTTTTAAGTACTGTGGCTTTTTTCTGTCTATGGCTGATTGACGTCACGGAATTGTTGGGAATTAGACTGATTCACAACAGAATGGCTGTTCAAAGAATTGCGTTAAAAAAATTATACTTGAATTCAGTTCAACAACTTCTATTTATTTATTTTAATAGTTTATCAAATAGGTATTATAAAAAAAAGTTCTTGCAGATAGTGGTGAAATTAGGAAGAGTTAAAATGTGTGGAAGGTACATATCTACAGGACCTAAAGCAGGAGAGCACATGTTGGCGTGAGTAAAGGAATGCATTTTCTTACAAATCTTGGCTTCGGACTATCCGATGTGACTACAGAAAAAGGAAATCAGCAAGAGAAAATTAAACTACAGGGCTATAGGAAAGCTAAGATACACTTTTAGAAGCGACATGATCCTATCCTTAAAACCAGAAATATCCGAAGTATTTAACCAACGAATCTGACCAATTCTAGCACAGAAAAAAAATGTGAACACATAAAACCAAAAGTACACAGAAACGGAGACCAATTAAAAGAAATATAAATCGATGCCTTTTAAGAATGAACGGTAAGGACGATAAAAATACTTAAAGAAGAACACAAAACGAGTGACAGAAGGAGTAAAAAAATAAAAGTTTTGTAGTAGAAATGAGCTTGACACATTGCGAGACGCAACAACAGAACATAACCAAAAGAAATCACAAATTGGCCACCCTTATACATATTGACACTCAGAAGAAACGTTTAATCGCAGCTCTTATATAATTAATTGTTATATCATCTTCTCCAAGTACTCGATCATTTTTCAGGCGTGTGAGGGCGTACAAAATTTCTTCTTTACTGGTAATAATTCCTGCCCATTTTTTTTAAGGTTGGGGGTCATTGTTACTATATAATTTCAGATAGGATTCTTCAGCTTTTTCAATGATCTTGTCTGTGATTATATTTCGTTGTTATAGTGTTGTCCATTCTCTTCAGTGTTGTCATTTTATGTTTACCAATGGTTAGATTTTGCTTAAGCATTTTTTGTGAAATGATTTTTTTAATCTTTACTAGTTTTGCACTACATGGCCTATGTTCCTCAGGAATCTCCTTTTAATAAGCTTAAGTTCAGTATAATCGACTTTTCCTCTAAATGCTCCATCATATCTATGTAATTTCTAGTATCTACTCTAGATGGCTTTTAGTAGCCTCCCCTCTATTTATGAAAGATAGGTCCCCCTCGTTATTACTGACACATTCGCACATTGTACACTATTTCTTTTAAGGGGGAGGGGGGTTCTTAATGAGGTTTCGGTTACATGATCTATAAGATCTTTAAATAATGTTTGATAAAGACATTTTGAAAGTATTTATTTAAATTGTCAAGTTTGGGGGGTGGGGTTACATAAATTTACCTTTCTCGTATTTAAATCCATCGTACCTTTAGCTCTGAGTAATCTACACTCTCTATTTGTGGTGAAAGAGCTGACTACTCATTAGTGCCCTGAGTAATCTGCGATCGCTACTTAAAGAGCTGCTTACTGATTTTTCCCCTGAGCAATCTGCGATCGCTACTTGTATCGAATTAGCTGATTACTGATTAATCTTCTAAGTAATCTGCGATCCTTATTTGTGGCGAAAGAACTGATTACTCATTTGTAACGTGAGTGATCTACGAGCACTACTTGTGAGGAAAGAGCTGATTCCTGATGCTTCCTCTAAGTAATCTACGATTACTTTTATGAGGAAAGAGCTGATTACTGATTTGTTTCTTGAGGAATATACGATCACTACTTGTGGCAAAAGAGCTGATTACTCATTTGTCACCTGAGTAATCTGCGAACGCTACTTGTGGCGAAAGACTTGATTGACGATTTGTCTCATGAGTAATCTACGATCGGTTTTGCTGACAAAAGAGTTATTTACTGCTGCTTTGTCTCCTATCTAATCAGAGACCAATATATGAGACGAAAATAGCTAATTACTTATTAATATGTCTCCTGAGTAATCTGCGATCGCTACTTGTGACGAAAAAGCTGATTCCTGATTTATCTCTTGAGTAATCCGCGATCGATACTTGTGACCAAAGGGCTGATGCTGGTTTTCCTACTATGTAATCTGCGATCTCTACTTGTGACGAAAAAGCTGATTACATGTTTGTCTCCTGAGTAGTCTGATATCTATACATGTGACGAAAGTAATGATTACTTATTTATTTCCTGAGTAATCTGCGAACTTTCTTTGTGACAAAAGAATTGATTACTTATTTGTCTTCTGATTAATCTAAAATCATTACTTGTATCGAATTAGCTGATTACTGATTTGTCTCCTGAGGAATATGCGATCGCTACTTATGACGAACGAACTAATTAATCATTTGTCTCCTTAGAAATATACGATAACTACATATGACGAACGAACTAATTAATGATTTTTCTCCTGAGTAATCTACGATCGCTACTTGTGGTGAAAGAGCTGATTACTGATTTTTATCCTCTAGAAGGCCTTCAAAATGTAAATGTATGTTCCTAAAAATTGTAATAATCTGTCCCTAAGTTCATTTCCATCATCTAATATGTAGATTACTGCTAATAAATTATCATGTCTTTCTTCTCCAATCTTCTGAATTTAAGTCCCCCACAATCATCTTGAACTGGATTCCGCGTGTGCGATTGTTACATAGAAGTCCTCAACTTAATATGTGATATGTTGTAGGTACGTAGGTTTCGGTTACTTATAGAGAATAACCTTTACTATCTTTAACATTTGGTTGATTATAAGATAGCGTATTACTATAAATTATGCTATTAAAGTGCTATGTTGCAGTGTATGAGGGGTCTTACACTACTAGCGTGTGCGTCTTTGCTACCTTTATAAGAGAGAATGTTGTTATTTTTTATTTGTAAAGTTCTTTCTTCTTTCACTAAGCAATGATGTTCCGTCCTGTCCACTTAAGTTCTTGATCCAGGTAGTGGAGCCCTTGCTGCCGGGAGAGGCTTATTCAGCCAGGAGACAAGGGAGAGTCATTTGAAAGGAATTCTGGCACGACCTTTGCTTGTTCAAATCATCCATTGATGATTTCTTTTCCTTATCAATTTATGTTTGGTCCTACCGATGAGTTCCAATGCGTAAATCGCAGATTTTTTTCCCATTTACCGCCTTTTGTCCTCTTGATGATGGCCTGCCATGACAGATCTCCCTCGACTGTCGTTCGGCCGTTCTAAACCTTTGTATTTATGTTGCCTACATTGACTCATTTTCCTAAACCTACTCGACCTTTCTGATAGTTTTAATCTGAAAATAAGCTAGTTCTAGGTAATATTTCAGGTAGTACCATTGGTCGACATTTTGTCGTGGTGACGAGGATACGAGATCGAAAACAGGCTGAATGGCTGAGTCCATCGAAGCCTATGGCATTTATCACACTTGCGCCAAACCTCATCCCTCTCCTCCATATCCCATCCCACCATTTACTACCATAATATATCCATATAGTTGTGTTTCATCTATTTAAAAAAGAAATTCTCTAAAAGATATGATGCAATTTATTTGAAAGAGGTAATATTTAGATTGTAAAGAAGAGCGAGTGGCCTCGAAGCCGTTGTTGAAAATGGAAATTGTGCCGAGTGAGAGAAACGGCCTTAATTCAAGAATGTTCGTCGTATCATTTGACGGATTAATCTACCCTGGGTGTGATTCGCGGTGGTATTAAGGCCCTCTAAATGTCGGTATTCTTGTGACTAACTATTCACTTATTTTTTTCAAGTGTCACTATTTAGCTTTTAATTCTTTCTCTCACGCCAAAATGAAATACACTGTTCTGAACTTAATTTGACATTTGTAAAATGTAACCACTCCCACATCTCGGTAAAAATGTCACAAAAATGGGTTTTTATTACTCTATTATTACTACATATGAAATTACTGTGGGCAAAGAAAATATAATGGTACCGAGGGAAAGGAAAAATGGCTTATGAAGAAAGAAAACACAGCCCGAATCGCGTTATTGGCGGTGCCTGAAATCAAGACCGAAGATTCCTGGTATTATGTTTGAATTGTTCCTTATGACCAATGGATGTAATATTATTAATTATTATTATTTTATCGTTATTATTTAGGTAAAATTGAGGAAATAAAAAAAACCCGTGGGTATCATTTTTACCATGAAGATCGTGCGGTAACATTAAAGAAAGTGAAAGTTGTGGAAGATCCATGGCCATATTAGTTTACAAGGACGACTATTTAGGGCATTGTAGGCCACAGGGCGCGCAACTCTTCATATTGAAGGCATAATCTTTTGCGCGCATTGAGGCTGAGAGGTAAAGCAAAGCTCAAGATGGATCCTCTTCATAAGGTATGGATCCTCTTGCTGCACCTAAAACTTCAGTCATGGGTTCACAACTGGTTTGTTCCAACTTGGTCGTAACAACGAGTGAAGGAGGGATTACCAGAACAGAAGCGAACCTAAGCTGGAATGGTATTGAGTTAGGTAAGGTTAGGTTAATTTAACAGGTAAATCCTGGTGATTAAAGATCCCATCATGCGCTGTTAGACGCTCGAACCAAATCATATTTGAAATTCGTTTCCTCTTCCATACCTACTTAGATTAAACAACCATGAAACTACGATCATCATCGAAATTATAAACTGATGATTACCCTCCTACTTATTCCTAATTTATACAAATTTATTCTCACTTTTTTTCTATCTCTCTTACCTCTTACTAAACAACTTCCCATTACTATCCGGATGATCTTCAGTCAATCTCCTCTTCGAAAGAGTCATTTCCTCCTGTTTTTGCTCTAATTAATAACTTTTTTCAATGGTATATAAAAAGACCTATTGTAAAAAATTAACCTTTTCTTCTTACTTTTCTTTGCGGGTATCCAACAATCTTCGTAGTTTCATCGGAACACACCATTTATTCAGGGTGTATTGTCTCCCAGGTTAACACTAATAGATCGAAAATAGATTGCAAATGCGGAAATTCTGACTACGGTGTGATTTTAAAAAATGTTAAGTTGAGAAGCGTTTTATAACAAATGGAAGTTTACAACTAAACCTTTAATGGTGTTTTAATGAAATTACTCAAGGAATGACAAATGCAGATAGGCAACTGTTAAATTGAGATAAAAGTTTGAAATGAATGAGAATTATTATATTATTTCTGATAAGTAATATATTATTTACATTGCACCTGAGGATTAAACTGGCCAAGGGAGAGAGGGAGAGAGAGAGAGAGAGAGAAAGAGAGAGAGAGGGAAAGAGTGAAAGAGAGTGAGAGATAGATATTCTTTTTAGTTTCTACTAGCCATTTGTTCGATAATTATTCGAAAATGTTTCGTAATTTTATAAAAATCATAATTTTACTTAAAATTGCTTGTTTGTTTCCTGTTTTCATCCTTTAGCGTTGCTAAACTGTGTTACTTCTATTTAATTTCATCCATTAACCCAGATTTCTCCCTCACCAAAAGAAGGAAGAAATGACCTCTCTTTAAAATATCGTTCTACAGTATATATGAATCGCATATAAGACACGCTAAATTTTAGGAGAGAATCCATGAAAAGGGAAAATATATTTATCTAAATATGTATTTTTTTTTTACTCTTGGAATGGAAGCGGAGAAATTGAATCAAGGAAACGAAAAAGAACGAGACGGAGAAAAAATCTGAACATTTTGCAATTGCATATTTTTGGCCTAATGGGTGAATGCTGCTGAGTGGATTTGAGTCGGAAGATATTTTTCACAAAAGCACGAATAGAAAAGAATCTATTCGAAGTCAAAGGAATAGAAGATGCCTCGACGTTGTAGATTTAAATAATTGTTCTGACAAGAACTTAGGCTTGAAGTTTTAAATTATAATTGATGCGACTCGTTTTTTAGCTGGATTAATCGCATTGGAAAAGCCTGTCAACTTTGCTGGGAGAGTTGACTAGCTTGATTACTATTGAAAGTGGTTCTCAATTATCGTTGTCTAATTCTTCCGGACAAAGTCAGTCTTCCTTTCTTTACAAGTTTTTGGGGACTAAAGTTTTTTGACTTACAACAAAAATCATTATCTCTTTGATTCCTGGTTGTCTAAGGACAAAAATATTTCTGGCACGATTCAAGTTTCCAAGTACTCCTCATCGATTTGGTAAGTTGCATAATTTTCGAATACAATCTGCATAAATCAGAAAGTGAAAATGTAAGGAAGTTTCTTTTGGCCTTAAGAATATTTTGGGTATTATTTTTTCTCAGTTTCCCCCCCTCCCCCGAGAATTCTTTTTGGGGAGATTTTTTGTTTACGGAGATTATTTCCAAATTTGCAAAATAAGGATACCCAATCAATCGAGTTTATTCTTATTGCTTTCACCTATACAAACGTATAATGGCTTTAAAAGAGAAGAACAAAACTAATTATTTACTCACCGATGATATAAGACAACTGCAAAATTGGCATTCAGTACTTGAAATATTTACATACCTCAAATAAAAGAGTTTACTGATCATTTACTGAGTCAAGCACACTAAAGTGGGAAATAATATATCAATCCTCACCCCTATTCAATTCAAGACTCTATCATATCAACTATCTACATTCTATAGGGCATTGGTTGAGTGGTAGGGGTGTATGACACCAGACAGAACATTCAACCTTCCAGGAGAAAAGAAGGCGAAAAGACGATCATCCAAGTAGCACAGAAGACTACGTGGAACAAAAAAATGGAAAAGTGGACGTTCCAAAACTTAGAGATCTTAAGAGCTGGGGTAGATTGAATTCAGAACATGAGGGGGGGGGGGTACTATGGTGTTAAGGACCGTCTATGTGACGAGAGGAGACCTTAAAAGCGGTTTTTGTTTTGATCAAGTGGTCAGGCGGTGCAGTTAACGGAGATGGAGGGGAGTGGAGCGGAGAAATGTCACTTGCGGAGGATAAGAATCACAAGTAGAGATCGCAGATTATTCAAGAGATAAATGAGTAATCAGCTCTTTCGCCACAAGTAGTGATCGCAGATTCCTCAAGAGACAAATGAGTAACCAGCTCTTTCCTCACAAAAGTGATCACAAACAAGGTGAAGGTGAATGGAATGTTGTGTTTGTTGTATTGCTGCCTATAGGCAGGTTTCCCTGCGTCCCACCAACACCGAGGGAGGATTAAAGCAGAGAGCCTCTGATCCTACAGCATGTGCTGTAAAGAGAGAGCATTTGATCCTACAGACTGTGCTGTAAGGAGAGAGCCTTTGATCCTACAGCACATGCAGTAGATAGAGAGCATTTGATCCTACAGCCTGTGCTGTAGATGGAGAGCCTTAGATCCTAGAGCATGTACAATAGGGAAGAGCCTTTGATTCTACAGCCTATGCTGTAGGGAGAGAACCTTTGATCCTACAACCTGTGCTGTAGGGACGGAGACTTTGATACGATAGCCTGTGCTGTAGGGAGAGAGCCTTTGATCATACAGCCTGTACTGTAGGGAGAGAGCCTTTAATTCTACAGTCTGTTCTGTAGGGAGAGACTTTGATCCTACAGCCTGTGCTGTAGGGAGAGAGCCTTTAATTCTACAGTCTGTTCTGTAGGGAGAGACTTTGATCCTACAGCCTGTGTTGTAGGGAGAGAGACTTTGATCCCACAGCCTGTGCTGTAGGAAGAGAGAATTTGATCTTACAAAATGTGCTCTATGGAGAGAGCCTTTGATGCTACAGCCTGTGCTGTAGGTATAGAGCCTTTGATCCTACAGTCTGTGCTGTAGGGAGATAGATTTTGATCCCACAGTCTGTGCTGTAGGGAGAGAGAATTTGATCTTACAAAATGTGCTCTAGGGAGAGAGCCTTCGATGCTACAGCCTGTACTGTAGAGAGAAAGCCTTTGATCCTAAAGCTTGTGCTATAAGGAGAGAACCTTTGATGCTACAGCTTGTGCCTTAGGGAGAGAGCCTTTAATCCTACAGCCTGTGCTGTAGGGAGAGAACATTTGATCCTACAACCTGTGATGTAGACTCCTGATAACGTTACTACAATTAAGTGATGCCTCGGCATCTGTGTAAGATCTGAGGAACCAGCTTAGACATGAGTGAGGCTGTTGCATGCTGCGGGAAATTTATAGCTTTCCTTGTGATAGCGGTCCATTCAACATCGGGAGTGAAGTTCGATTGCAACATAACCTCATACAGATTGCATCCAGGTGTGGTGGTCGTGACATATTCACTTGGAAATGACCTAACCACTCTACTACATAAGAATAGTAGCCTTTGATCCAGCGACATATGAAGTGAAGTAATCGAGTCAGGAGTGAACGAAGGCATGGGTGCCAATCTGGAGACTTTTGCGATCAAAGTAGGATTAAAATAAATGATCATCCCTCCTCGCAGCCACTAACAGAGGCACAACCGCCGAAATTACAAAGATAACCCTATCCTTAGGCTATTTAGGAGTAACAAACAAAACAATAACAGAAACCAATAAACAATAAATCAACACCAATAAAATAAAGGCCAAGCGCCCGAGGAAGGATTGCTTACCCCTGCGACCTAAGCTGGCTACGAGAGGAGTCTCGCCTCTTCCGAAACTCCTATCACCCAGCAGTCTGGCGAGATGGAGCCTGAGCCCGCAGGAGGAAAAAGCTGTAGCTATCCCGCTGGTCATTGTACCGGTACAGGTACCACGCGTGTATCTCTACATGACTATGGTATTAAACCAAAATGTGGCAAACAATCTGATGGATCACACAATCTTCACAGAAAGGTTCAAGATACATTCGCCTAAGATAGTGCTGACTCTCGCAAATTTGTCAGCTTCGGAGGCGACAGAAAAGGACAAGATACCGTCGATAGAGTAGGGGAGCAATGGCAGGCAACTTTAAACTTTCGTGCATCCTTTTCCATTTTCTTTGTTATGCATCCCTAGGGGCTGAACTGATCGCTGCCATTTAGTTGATTTAAGGAAGAACAAAACACCGGTCTAGTTGATCAGTGTGTATAGATAGTATGCCCCCATCTCATAATCGTGTTTATTTTCATCAATCGTTATATGTCAAGGAACTCAACAGAAGGCGATCTCGACGCCTTCCCAACTCACGACAGCTATGATATCACGAGTACCAGGGGATGTAGCGATTATAATGCCTCATGAAATTCAGCGCCGTTTCTGATTATAAACGGTCTCTGAACAAGGCACGACACGTAATCTCACGTACCGAGCGGTACGTTGCAACTACTGCGGCCTCGAAGACAGATCCAGCGCTCGGAAGAGTTTCCCCTTCCCCCGTCTCTCCGACAGTTTCCCCCAAATAGCTTCCTTTATAGTGCGCAGGTGGCCCCATAGGTGCTGTCAAAGGGGCCCTTCTCACTATATATAAGGCTGTACGACGGAGTACCCATTAATGAGGGAGGCGTAGGTCTCATACGGGAGATGTATGCGGATATGACAATTTTTTTAAATCCCTAACATTGCTTCATGAGAGTTTATGCACTGGTTCCGCATCAGTTGGCTTACGGAGACAGTGTGCCAACATCTCAGACGCTCCAATTTGGACTTAGCCATATAGCGCAGGCCTATAATGTTCTTTTCTTTTGTCAGATGCTCCTGGAAGTCCCAAACGGGATCCCTGATGGATCGATGGGGATATTTAGATATCCCCATCTGAGGTGAGCGGAGAACCCGACAATGGAGCCATGATGGAAACATGTTCCATCTGTTTCAAGCTTTATCTCTGTTTTCGGAAGGGTGCTGAACGTCTCTCATCTAATTGGCTTAAAGCATGTGCATGAGAGGTGTGTTCTATGCACAGTTAACGGTGCAAATTCTGGCGGATCGTACCCTGGTTCTTCTAAGCATTCTGATTTGTATATATTCTAAAAATAAAACTCAGATCCCCACCCTCTGGGAACCTTTCTTTGGGTGCTACCTTCATCTGGCACCACGACGGTCCGGCTGTCAGCAAAATAATTACGAGCCCTCAGCCAAATAACGGGGCCCTTCCTGCCCTCGCGTGACCGCTTTACACTATACAAAGCCGCCACGCTTTAGACCTGATGCAATACATTCATTCTCCCTTTGCCTCTCACTACCTCACTTCAGGCAGTAGCAGTTCAGTTTCACCCAGATAAGAAGTTTTATCTTGTATTTATGTACCACTCAGGAGTAGCGGTCTTCAATGATGCGGCGGAGGTTCTCTGTCTCGAAATGCTGGCGTCGACCTGAACGGTAGATATAACTTTTAAGGGCTACTACATGATCAATCGCAGAGGCTGTTTCTTAGCGGAATTCTTGTAAGAGTTAGAAGTTGGTGTCTTCAATGTCGAAGAATTCACGTATCTCTGCCCTCGCATGGTTTCGTTTTCTTGCATTAAACTATCTCTGAAGTACCTCTCCTGACGCATAAGCTGACTATGGGTGGGAGATGGTTGACAACTTCCATGGTGGTGATCATTTTCCCATGCAAATGTATTTTACTTGGCCGCCGCCGCTCGGGACGCTTCATCGGTAGTCTGCTCTTGATGAAATGACTAACATCTCTATCTCATTAGATGAGTATAGGTAGTTTGATGATGCCATTGTGTTGTTCCTCTGAACCCTTATTGCATCGATCTTGGCTTATATCCCTAGAACGTCTTGTTGCTTTCACGCCGTTAGTTTTTTTGGTGTTCGGACGAATATGAAATATAGGCGAGCAAATTTCATCAGAAGATGACCAGATTTCATTTTCTTTTGAAGCACCCTCGCTGCTCTTCATGGCAGGAATACATGTCTTTACTCAATAGAAGAGCTGCTATAGTATAGGTAGTGAAGCATGTCAGAAAGATTCGGGGAACATTCAGCCAGGATCCTCTTCTCGTACTCCAGAAGGTTCGGTCACCATCTCCGATCAGCTGTCCGCGGCGGAGTCCTTGCGACAGCTTTCCTTACATTCTTGAGCCGGGATGTTGTCCTACTAGCATTTGGACACGCCCCGCGGTAGTTGAACTCAAACCACTTGATCTCCTGTACGCCATACTTCGACACTTATTTGAACGAGGCTTTGCATTTTTCTTAGCTTTGTTCAACTGGATCTGGTTGCAGGGTATATTTCACGATTCATCGCGAATGGTTATCATCCTTCCTTTTCACATACTAGGGAGAGATCATTCCTCCCCGTTTAGTTACCAACCATTTCCTTTAACATTTAATTTTGTTTAAGTTGAGGGAGAAATTGATAAATGTTAGGTTAGCTCATTTCCTAGACAGCGGAGATGACCTGCTGTCTTAAGCTCTACTCCCCTTCGGATCCTCTGCCTTGAGCGAAGAGTTATCTGCGAGGCTTTCCTCCGCAGGCAGAATTTTGCCACAGTATTTATGATTTGAAGAAAGCCTAAGATATCGCATTGCTATACGTCATCATGGAGACCCTCGATTATATGAGAGCTACCAGAAGATATTCCTCTCTAAGTAGATAACTCTTCGATCTCTTTCACTACGCTTATTTGCATATCCTAGTGTGCGAGCTAAAACAGATTTTAAACGACGTTTATCTGTTTTCTTTAGCTACAACCAAGAGGAACTATATTTGCCGCTGTTACAAACAATACTCCGGCACATGAACCTATTCCAAAATAGGGTTCGCCGAGACGTAGAGAGTTTGCACCGATTCCTTTGCATTATCTGGGTTCATAACTATATAACCCCTTTTAAAGTGTGACTCTCAAGCCACTGGGGCCAATGGTTCTGCCAAACACATTATTCTAGGCGGATGGTACCTTTTAACGATTGCTACCACGCCTCTGATGCCAAAGCTTCTACAGCAGCATGAGTATTGCGTTCAGATTTATTGGAACCGGCATCTAGTCACACTGAAGATTGACTTCTGCTGGGTTACTGGACATGTAGGTATTGCTGGGAAGGAGCGGGCTGCTGAAGAGCACAGACTGTGCACATAATGAGCCAACTCAGCAGCGTTTCGCTCCTCTCCACATTGGCTGCATGGGAACGATCAAGTCAGCCCTCCAAGCTACATGGCAGCGCGGACATGTTTAAGTCTGAAGATAAGGAGAGATAGATTTGCCCAAGGCATCGTTCAATAACACCAAGGGCAAGGAAATTGATACAAAACAGGAGTGTACCAAACACTGAGCCAAGCGGAAAACAATAATACATATCTGCCAGTCGAGATATATCGCCCCCGATGTAAATACACTGAAAAAAATATAACTACTAAGTGTGGTTTCGAGGACCAACAGTAATTCCCTCTTGCGATAAAGAAGATTAATAGTATGATCAAAATTATCAAAGGCTGCCGAGAGGTCAAGAACTACCATAATGTAAGGCTAATTAGCATCAGCCGCACGGCGACGGTGATCAGTTACATGTAGCTTATGCATAGCGTTATTTATAGAATAAATCAACAACATTTCTATACTTAAAGACCACACAACCACAAAAAATATCTGCATTCTTTACGGGAAAAACTTTGTTTACAATTCTAAACTAAATTGGATGTATATTGATAATTACATCTTCCTATCCTTTTAACGTTGAGAGTACACTAATATAACTTAAGAAAATGTTTTATTAAACCATAACTACAACCAACTCTTTATATTTACGTTTGGTGTGTTTCATTCGTTATTTTTTTAATATTTAATAGAGTTTAACTTGACAGAAACAAAAGTAATTGGACACTGGCGAGAACGTTCAATTTAGGGAAGAAGATTGCTCTGCAAATTGAAATGGGAGCTGTAACGAACCAAGACTGAAACACTATAAACAATCAACAGGATTTTTATTCCATTTACTTTATGTCACTTCTGTTTGTGTGCTTATCCATTCATTTCTTTTATTGTCACTCTGCGTTATTCTTGTATCGTTCCATGTTTTCCTAAGCTAGACTCACGTTGCTATACTCAAGTTTTATATATTTTTTGTTAATTTAATCTACATTTGTGCAGGTTGAAAGTGTGAACGCTTGAAACAAAGTTTAGTTAAAGTGAAAACCAATTTGGTTTCTATAGTTACTGAAAGAAAGACATGCGAAATGGTTCTTGTCACTAGGAAATGTTAAGGGAAGGATACTGATAATCGTTACGGAACCCTGCCTAAATAAATAATTTGGAAGTGGTTCTACCACTGATCGAAAATTGAAAGCCTGACTAAAATCAACCAAAAACTAGAATTCTTCAGGCTAGTTACTACACCCATGTATCTTAACTTTGATGAAATCGGAAAGGGTTTGTTTCCACTTGAGTAGCCCGCAGCCCCCCCGAAAGAACAAAATTTATTCAAAGTTCCACCTCCATCGGTAAGGAATTAAAATCGAGAGCGGCGCTACGTCCCGAAATTCTGTACAAGCGAGACTAAACGCGGTGAGTAAAAACTCACGCAGCTTGACACGGACAGAGAACGTACAACCGAAGATTACTAAGCTCAAATTCTTTTTAGAGGAAGTACGTCGAAAAGGACTGCGGTTCAGGTCGAAAAGTTCACGTCGGTGGCTGAAAGAAGACAAAATATTAATGTGTCAAAACTATGCAATGAAAAAGTCATCAGATAAACGAAGAAATTACGATAATCCAAGGTTATCAGGCGAGACGTGATGACAGAAGCTAATCGGTTTAAAAGATTCGCATAAATGGTCACAGTCAATAGATTCAGCTTCAATTTGTGGACGTAAAAGTGCTTATACTTTGTTTCCTGCCCTCGGTGATGGAAGTAATTGTATCAAAACTGCTTTAGAGAGGATCCTGCGGGTGAAGTTACGACAGCATGTCTAAGATTGCGCTCCACTCCGTGCTATGGAAAAGATAACTTATTTGGAATGCGCCCGTTTCCTTATAAGCCATCTTGGTGCAGTTGGATGGCATATCTGAGCCTCAATTCGCCACGCTTGATGAATAGAACGTCTTGTACATATAACAAACGGGGCACAAAATCGTGTCTCGTAAACTGTAAGCTACTTAAAAGTTTTCTTTGGCTCACGAGGCAATTTTGTTTTAGGGTATAAGTCATAAACGACAAATTTTCATTAAAATTATATCAAGAAACGAAACTTTCTTTTATAATAATTAAACCGATAAGCAAATACAGCAATGTATCTCTGTCAATTCTTTTATAATTACATATCCTGCGATTTTCGAACCTGTGTAAAATTCTAAATGTGGCTTGAACTCAGTAAATATATGCTCCCCAAAGAGTATTTTACTTCAAAATAGAAACATTTGTTATCAAATTTTAGTTTTTATTACTTTTTTTACGATTATATTCGAGAGTATTGAACTCAAACACTAATACTTATTTCTTATGTATTATTTTATTTCTTGTTCCTTTTCCTCCGATTTATTTAATTTTTCCCGAGTTCATTTCTTTCTTGCCAGTAAATGAATCGAGTTATGACGTAATCACACCGAACCTCATTTATTTTTTTTAAGTGCCATCTATTGACTGCCATTAAAGGTAAACCTCATTCAATCTTGAATTATGGTCTATTGAATACGACTAATTTGGGAAACTCAATTCGGAAATTAAATTTCTTTCCCGATATTTTCTTAAAATGAATAGCTAAGACGTGATTCGTCCGCACTGCCGGAAAGGAAATTTAATACCATTTTATCAGAAACTCATTTCCGACTTAACATCCCATTATAGGAAAGTAAATTTCAAGGAAGCTTCTTCTGATTACATAACGGTCACTTGATTAATATATATATATATATATATATATATATATATATATATATATATATATATATATATATATATATATATATATGATAGTGAAACCACTGTGTATGAGCCAAAAGTTTAATTTACGAGACTAGTTTCAGTATGTAGTTTATCATACCCTCTTCAGTCGTATACTGAGAATGCAATTGTTACAAAAGTCGATAAATAGCGTACAAATCAGAAAAAAACACAAAGAAACACAAAAACGGGGGAAAAGGTCATTAATCAAGAGGTGTAAGTCTACGATCGTTGACTAAGCTGTTTACGATGAGGTTACGAGAATGAGGGCTGCATTTCAATTGCCCATCTGACAAATTAAAATTGGGAATTTCTCCAATTAATATAGATTCTACTATTTTTCTTTTACGTAAATCTCTACAATTATATATGATTTGTTCCTTTGAATAGTCAATTTGGTGGTTGAAATTGATAATATGATTAAAAATATTGGATGTGGTACTGCCTCGTCTGACATCACCTTTACGAGTATGTTCATAAATTCGTTTTGTTGAGGTTCTTCCGGTCTCTCCTATGTAGAATGAGGGACAGTTTGTAGAGCCACACGGGATTAAATATACACCTGCTTTATTTGGCTGATCCACGGGCTTGATCGAAGGAAAAGATTTAAGGATAGAAAAAGGGTATTTAAAAGTGGTTTGTTAGGCCTGGAGAAATAACTTTGTTCACTCGTTTAAGAAGGAGAGAAAAAAGGAGAGATAGACACTTAGTGTTAGTAAATTTGTTTTTATCTTTGGGACGGTAATGAGTAGATTTTTGCTTTAGATAAACCTTCATTGATAACGTGGAGGGGATAATTTAATTCAATGAAAATACAGGTTATATATGTAATCTCGTCTTCTAGAAAGCAAGGGTCACATATCCTAAGTGCCTTATAGAAGACGAGATTACATAAATATAACCTACATTTTCATTGAATTAAATTATCCCCTCCACGTGATCAATGAAAGTTTATCTAAAGCAAAATCTACTCATTACCGTCCCGAGAATAAAACAAATTTAGTAATACATGAAAAAAAATGTATAGAGGAATTGGAATTAGTAGGTTTTCGGTATACCGTAAAAGATAACTTATCATTAATTCTTAAGACTTTTACATCAAGAAACGGTAAGCAATTGTCTTTTTCCCATTCAACCTTGAATTTTATAGTGGGATGGAGGTTGTTAAGCTTTGTCAAAAAATTATCAAAGGAGGCTATTTGATTTAATGGCCATGTGGAAATCACATCATCTACATACCTATATCATATAAAATTATTATTGGGTTTAATAGTTGTGAGTAGGGAAGTTTCAAAATGTTCCATGAACAGGTTACAAAGAATTAATGATAAATCATCTTTTACTGTATACCGAAAACCTACTAATTCCAATTCCTATAAATAGTTTTTTTCATCTTATGATCTTAAAATAAAAAAAGCAATTGTAATATCTATGTATTTAAGAGGCTTCCGAATTTGTGACCCCTGTTTTTTACAAGACGAGATCACCTTCATAACATGCATGTTCATTGAATTAAAATATCCACTCTATTGTATAGATGAAAGCCTATCTAAAGCCAGGGCAATATTCTACCGTCCCCAACAAAAGAATAATCTTACATGTAAAAAGAATTGCTTATCTCTACCATATCTCCCCTTGCTCAACAGGCTATAAACTCAATTACATATCCAAACTTGACCACCTTCAAATATCCCCTAACTATCAAAAAATCTTTCCGTTCCACGAAGCAGAATCACAAAATAAGGATGCAGGCATCTATTTAATCCCATGTAAAGCCCCAAATTGCCCCTCCTCCTACGTGGGAGAGACAGAAAGGTCATTAAATAAAAGCATATATGAACATAGGGGATACATTCGTAGAGCGAGCAATGCTTCCAGTCTTTTTAACCATGTAAAAAACGCCAATCATATAATAGATTTCCTTAGTGCCCAAATAATTTACCATTGTGGCGATTATAATAAAATAAAAATAATTAAATCCTTACTAATGAAAGAAATTCCAAATTTCAATTTATCAGAAGGCCAGCATAAATTTAGCCCCTATATATCAAACCTCATTCGAAAGGATATTGTTAATCACCTAGACCTAACGCCTCCAGATTAATGTCAGTTGCCTGTTATTGTATATTGCAATATTTCAGTTTTCTTTGTCAATTTTTCTTAGTTAACGGCTGAAGATAATATGGTAAGCTACATATCGAAACTAGTCCCATTTTAACAACCGTTTTAATAATAATAATAAACTCTATGCTCCAATAACAGTGTTTTTCTTGTATATATATATATATATATATATATATATATATATATATATATATATATATATATATATATATATACATACATATATATATATATATATATATATATATATATATATATATATATATATATATATATATATATATATATATATATATATATATACATACACGAGGGGCGGTCAATAAGTTTTGCGAATCGGTAGGGCAAAACAGAGGAAGGGGGATGGCCGTTTGTGGGGGTGTTAGAACAAGTTATGACAAGTCAGGACCTGCAGCCGCACGCCACTCCTGCCTCGTCTATTTAAGAAGCAGTAGCTGATCGCAGATCGTCAGTCACCAATTTTTCAACAATGAAGAAGGTTGAACACCGCGCAGTGATCAAATTTTTTGACCAAGGAAGGCAAGAATGCGGAAGAGATCCATGAACGCATGGTTGCAGTGTACACCGACACCGCCCCTTCCTATGCAACCATTGCTCGCTGGAATAGGGAGTTCCGCCATGGTCGTGAGTCCCTTAAAGATGACCCCCGTCAGACATGACCAACGAGGACAATGTGGCCCGTGTGGAGAGGATGAACCACGAAAATCGACGGGTGAAGGTCCAAGAAATCAGGCGAGAACTTGGAATGTCACATGGAAGTGTTATTAACATCATCCACGACAATTTGGCTATGAACATGGTCTCTGCCCATTGGCTCCCTAGAAACCTCACGCCCAATGATCGACTTCAACGTCGTCAAAGTCCACAAGGCCAGAGTTGCACAAGCTTCCCTGCGCGAGTGCGGATTCGAGAAGCTCAACCATTTCCCCTACAATCCAGATCTGGCCCCTAGCGACTACTTTTTATTCCGCCAGCTCAAGGCTGCACTGCGTGGACGCCGGTTTGGAGACGATGAGGATGTTTAGCTCGCCGTCCAGCAGTGGATTGAACAGCAGTCGGGAGATTTTTGGTTGTCGAGAATTCGAAGCCTCAGGGAAAAGTGGCGCAAGTGCATTGAAATCGAGGGTAGTTATATTGAAAAATAATAAAACACTTTTCCTCATATCTCGTTTCCTTATATCAGAATTGCAAAACTTATTGAACTCCCCTCGTATATATGCAGTTAAAAAGGCAGTGTTGTAGCTAACTAAGCTCTTTATCAATCCCTGGGAAGAAGTTCTTCTTACAGTCACGAGAGGATATCACATAAGTCAGCTTTTCTAACGCAAACAAAAAAATTGCGTATCAATTAGATATTTTAATTGTTATCCCTGCTTTCGAAAGGAATGGAAAAATCATTTTATTCAACAATATCCATCTGCTGATTAGAAATGAATAAACTACAATAATATACAACCAGAACTACCAGGAAAGAAGGTACCCTAGGAGACCTTACGGTCCATTCAAGGAGGGTACCTTTGGACTAGCAATTGAGCGGGCACATGTCTGCTCAATTTTTTTGCGTCCCTAAACGGCCACTTTTCAAGACTTTGTCTAGTCTTGACTTGAAATGGTCAACAGATTCACTGTTGACAACTTTCACTGGAAGTGCATTCCACTTACCGCATATACTGTAGGTGAAAAAATTTCCACACAGATTGCGGTTGTAACGCTTCAGTTCAAGTTTGAAGCCGTGATTGCGCGTTCTGTTCTCACTCAGTGTAAAAATATCCCGGTAATCAACATTATCGAACCCTCGAAGTATTTTGAAAACTTCGATGAGCTGACCACGCAGTCTACGGGTTTCCAGCGAGAACAGATCTAATTCCCTTAGTCTATCCTCATAACTTTTAGGTCAGATAAAGGGGATCAGCTTGGTTGCCCTGGCTTGTACGCGTTTTAACCTTGTGATATCCTTTCAAAACGAAGGACTCCAAAATTGTACGGCATACTCCAGGTGCGGCCGAACGAGGGAGTTGTACAGACAAAGTACTATCTCCTTGTTCCGAAATCCAAACTGGCGCTTTATAGAGCCTAGCATCCTTTAGGCATTTTTCTCCGCCTAACACACTGTTTCGAGAACTTGAGGTCACTAGTGATTGTTACACCCAAGTCCTTCTCAGTGTCGGTGGATTCAATAGCACTGCCCTTAAGAATATACTGAGATTGGGGGTTTCGGTGGCCGATATGCATCACTTTGCATTTGTTCACGTTAAAAGGCATTTGCCACGTGTCCAACCACTCCCCAATCTTTCTAAGATCTTCCTGCAGGCGGGCAGTATTTCCATCCTTTGCAACGTTCATACCAAGCTTGGTATCGTCGGCAAATTTGGAAATCTTGGTGACCATGTCACCGTCCATGTCGTTGACATAGATAATGAATAGTAGTGGTCTCAGGACAGACCTTGAGACACCCCGCTGGTAACGAGCACCCAGTCAGAAGACTGTCAATTCACCACCACCCGTTGCCGTCTGCCACTTAGCCAGTTCTCGATCCAGCCGGCTACTTTTCCGTCTATGCCCAGCGCTCGCACTTTCCGGAGAAGGCGGCGGTATGGCTTTCTGAAAGTCTAAGTAGACCACATCCACCGCCTTGTCCTGATCGTGCTCACTGAAAAAGAAGTGGAAGAATTCCACAAGGTTCGTCAGGCATGACCGTTGCCTTCGGAAGCCGTGCTGGGAACTCCTCAGTAGCAGGTTTGACTCTAAATACAACGTCATTTTCTCCACCATCATGCTTTCCATGAGTTTACCGACTATCGAAGTCAGACTGATAGGTCGGTAGTTTGACGGATGGCTGGGGTCTCCTTTCTTGAAGATCGGAGTCACCTCCACCTCACGACAGTCTCTAGGAACGCATCTGGTCCGGATTGACATGTTGAAGATTGCGCTCAGGTGTCGTGACACTTGATCGCGCACTTCTTTTAACACTTTAGGTAGAAACCCATCCGGGCCAGGTGACTTATTCGTCATTAGGTCAGTGATCTTCTTTTTTATTTCCCCTTCGGTGAAGTCCATATCCCCCAGATTTCCCCCGAGTAGGAATCCATTGGCTGGGGGATGGGACCACACTCTTCAGTAAACACTGAAGAGAAGTAGTCGTTGAGGAGGTTAGTATTTTCTCCATCTGAATGCTTTATTGCCCCCTCATCATTTCTCAAAGGGCCAATTGTTCGACAGATTGGTTTACGGCTGTTCACATATCCAAAAAACTCCTTGGGATTCTCTTTACAGAGTCTCGCCACTCGGAGTTCCTCAGACCGCTTAGCCGCCCTTATGCTGGACTTCACTCTCCTGGCTAGCCTCCGGTATTCGTCAACGTCACCCGAGATCTTCGATTGCCGGTACACAGTTCTCTTATCCCTAAGCAGTTGGCCGATTTCTAGATTAAACCACTTTGGTTGAACAGAAGACCGACGGGGACATTGCAGAGGGATGAAACGTGATTGAAGACTCATGAATGTGGTTTTGAAACTGTTCCAAGAGACTTCAACAACATCGCACACTTCTAGCTTCGCGTCAGTCAGTCCAGCAATAAGAAAGAATTGGTACCTTTTCCAAATAAATAAGTTATTGTGGATAGATATAGGTCCCACATTAATTCTTCACTTATCGAAGAATAGTAACATAAAATTCGCTATCATCACATATTCATATCTTGGATATGTTTCCTTTTCTCCAAAGATCCATAGATTCTATTGCCATATAGTCTCCTTACTTATGAATACATGTCACAATAAGTTCAGAAGATTTGAATCTGTGTCTTTGTGTATATAATACCAAGTTTTACGTCGAAAAGATTTTAATTTATACCCAATGACAGAGACAGTGGCAACTTCTTTTGAACGATTATCATATGCTTCAACTTCTTTGTCTAAAGATCGACATTCGAGCTTTTTATGCATTGCGAAAAAATTCCTTCTGCCTCTTTGCTTCTTTTCCCACTTTGTGAAAAAAAATTCGTTCCTTCTTTGTCTTTATTACAGGTTATTGGACCAGCTTGCCAAAAATTGAAGGGTGTTTAATGGAGAGCCCATTTAAATCCCGGGAAGAAACATGCTCTTCGAACCATTAAATTTTTTGGTTATATTACATACTACGAAAACCTTTGCGCAGATTTGGCCTGCTATCTGCGCCTTCTCTTTCTTTGTTTTTTCGCATTTATGGCTACTAACTATTGATTCCTCATTTGGGAAATCATACCAAAACAATTAAGATTAGAATAACGAGTTGACACAATATAATTCATTTGTCGTAGAAGAAACGAGAGGCGATGGGCGAAAAGAATCTAAACCAGACACATTTATACAAAAGAGACCCAAAACGCGACATTTTTGAAGTGAAAATGAAATTCGCTCATTGCGAGAAAAAAAAACTAGCAAACTCGAGCCATGGAACATGATCATGATGATAATCATCATTAAAACAGGTTATGTTTAGGTACATGGTGTAAAAATCGTATTATACACTACTTACTCCTTCGAATCTGCTACAATTGACAACATAACGAAACGTATCGCAGTACGAAATATAGTTTGCTTCAGCAGTCATATTACGAGTAACTAATAGACTGTTCAAGGTTCTATAACGTGATACAATAGTCTAATCCCCCTCCCTGTCTCCTGCCTCATCCTCTCTAGCGATTTCATTGCCTTCTCCTCAGACAAGATAGTTAATATTCGATCTTGGAATCACTTTCGTTTTTCCTCGCTACTTGGTAATTCCGCCGCCCACGCTTAATGAAGTCGCTTCGATTTTTACTATGGGTTAAACAAAGAATGAATTTGGGAAGGTTTCATCCCCTTTCAGCCCCCTCTCCTCCTATGAATCCTCGTCTGGTCATCTCCTATCTAAATTAACGATATAGTGGTCAATCTTAGATCTAAGCTCACCGAGTGTCATTGCTAACCACTTCACATAGAAAACTATTCCAAAACTTGACCAATGACATTCGACTAAAATGATATGGGGGGATATCCGACCTAGCCTGTTTTGTTTCATCGTCAGTTTCCTATCATCACTGTGTCCTTCCTCTAGATAATTCTAGCAAGTTGTCTGCATTTGAATTTGCGAAAAGCTTTAATTCATCAATCATATCTTCCCTAAGCAATCTGCACCTAACAGAAAACATAATCAACTCCTTCAACCTATCCTTATATCCTACCCTAATAAATCCTGGTATAATCTTAATAGTACTACGATAACCGTTTACAATCATATTTAGGTCTTGATCCAGGTAAGGAGTCTCAACTTTAGCAAAAAATTCCAGACTTGAATTATATTGCCTACAAATCGCCCATTTGCTTTTATACTAGACTTCTCTTTTCTATCACTTAGCAAGTTGTTCTTCGTATGAAAACATTTTATGTACCCTAGTTGATAATCTACTAAAACCTTTACTTTGTCATCTTTCTTTAGCAGGCTACTACTATTCAACTTACAACTAAAAGGGATAGTGTTTGTACCATTCAATATGCATTCCCTAGACCCCCACTTATTAAATCTCATTTTCTACTTATCCGCTCAGTCATATATTCAAGGAAAGATAAATTCGAAAAAAATTAGTTGCCTGGCCGAAAATCATGCTATGATCTATCAAGCTACAGCTTTCTAATAAATTAAATAATCTAGCCTTGATCAATTTCGCCCAAACATTAAAAAAAACAATAGAGTTAAGCCCAACATACCCGAAATTATTAACATTACCCCTACTTTTCTTAAAAATGAGAACCGCATTAGCCAACTCCAATTCTCTAGTACTTCGCTGTATGAAACTCCCCCATCAAAAATTATAATTAATAACAAACTGCATCCATAGGATTAGGTCATGCATCTACAATAACACAATCTAACCATCCGCAGGAATAAGTCGAAAACAAAAAGCATCACCATCAAGGCTTGTCAAAATCCAAATCATAAACACCATTTCCAAACAATTACATGTGTCTCCCACCTTCTCATTTATCACAAGTGCTCGAAACAACCAACATTCACCTATTCTAGGCCGAAGCAAAATTTCTGCCTCTACATATCTTGCATTTAGGCTTCCAAAACAACGATTGAGCCACTTTGAACTCTAATAACTCTAAATATCATTAATGAATGTCTCTCGGATAATTTTCGGAAACTCAATCAGGGCATAATTGAGGTGGTACTGATGGATATTGCTCTGTCACATGGTAGACGAGATTCCACGACCGGATAAAGAAATGCCCATAAAAATCAGAATACAATCATTGGCAAGCTTGAACTCACCAGTGGCTGTTTCACGTTGGGATGTGGTGTTAGATGTCGAGTAGTATTATATTTTTACACTAACCAATTATATCGTTCACAGCCCATGTTGCTAATATCTGCAATTCTCCCCCCATCCTCCTTTATGAGTAATCTTAGTTATATATGCTTTGACTATGATTACAATAGTTTCTAGAATGCTGCCCACTTCTCTGTCACTTCTCACTTTTATTCCCGGTGCCTCATTCGAATCAGAACCATCTTCAAGGTCATCTTTCATACCTATAAAATCTTAAACGCACATACCTCTTTTACCTGTCTTTCTCACTGAATCTCTCTCGGCCACTCAAACTTCTACCTCTTGACTATTCCTCGCTATTATTGTTTGTTCCTCTTAGAAGTTTGTGAGGCATGGGTAAACGTACCATTTCGAGAGTTTCTTCTAGGATGTGGAATGATTTGCGTCCTACGTACGCGCCTACCACTCTCTTTGGTGCCTTCAAACGAGCCTTGAAGACGTTTCTCTTATATCAAGCATTTTCTTAGTTGGTAAACAGACGCTCTGTGAAGGTTTTTGGCCTTGAAGAGCTTTTTAAGTTCATGTATTGCATTTTGCATATTTTCAGTTATATTATTTGCTTCAAAAGTCGCACAAGCAATCATAATCTTGTTACCAGCCATAACACCTGAATGACCATTGCAAGAGTTTAAATGTGAACGAAACGTGGCTGGAGTTAAGTAAATCTAATGTTTTTTGAGAATCTTGAATTCTCAATATCTTACAAATTTAAAATATGATAAAATAACCAAAATTATTAATATTTAAATGAAATGAGAAATTTCTTTACATTTTGGGAACTTTTAGGAGAAAACCCCCACAAACTTCAGAATTTTTAACTTTACTTCAATTTTTTGATACTTAAGGACCAAGTAACTTACGTCTGAAAAACGTGTCTATCGGGATTATTAATGTTTCTACAGAGCAGAATTTGTTAGAGCGATTTGAGGGGAGTCGCCAATGTAGGTGCGCGATTTTGGACACTGTAAAAGGACTAAACGATGAAAAATTAATTAATTTCGGTTTGGAAAAAGAATGTTGCCTTTTCAAAGTTAGCCGAAAACGTTTTTAGCTTAAGGATTTCCCCGTTAGTGGAAATGAAGTCGAAATAGGAATTCACTAAAGGTTTAGATAAAAGAATTTGAAATAATTTTCACAATTACACTGATTAGATTTTAAAGTTATTTGAGTAATGATACATAAGAAACATTTGAAAAATTTAACGATAAATGGAGTCACTGCGATATATAATATAAAGTAAACACTCCCCGTTCTAATTAGTAGGATAATAAATTTCCTTACTTTAAACACACACAGAGATAAAAAAATCTAAATATATTTTAAAGTCAAAGTTGAGTAAAGACGAAGTTTTAAATGGAAATGAAATCGGGGAAGTCGTAGGTGGTTGGAGATGGATTTGTCTCGACTTCTGATATTGAAATGTGTAATGGGTGGAAAAGAACCGAGAGAGCCTTAAATGGGGAATCAGGCGCCCCAACCAGCTGTACCAAAGGTCCTGAAAGCGGGTTGAGAAAAAATTAGCGTTAGCTGAGAGGTGCAGATTCCTCAGCTGCAAACCCAACCGCTATGAGGCTCAAAGTTTGAAAACAAATCGATAAAAAGAACCAGCCGGCGAAAGGGAAGAAATTAGACTCGCACGCGATAGAGCGATCAACTAGACATACAAAGGTAGAACGAAGGAGGGAATAGGGGACATCAGAGAGGGTGAAAATATAATTCTAAGTAACACTTAAAAGGGTGAACTTGAATCACAATATAAAGTAGAAGGAGAGTAAAACTCTTGCATCTGAAAGAGAACTATTTTCTTTCCTCCTACATTTTAACTCACCATTATGTACACCACTTCTGTTCTTCCTCACATTTTCTGAAAACTACGCCGGAGTTAAGAGGCGAAGATCGTACTCATGTGGATATTTAAACCCTCATGTATCTCAAATATTTGAAATTCTTTTGCCGAGATATTTACGAAAGTTAGAATTGGAGAACATATAAATTATTCCTTTTCGAGACTCAAAACCATAAAATCATCTTAATTATTATCGCGAGCGATTTCACATTAATTTCTGCGTTAATGTGTTAAATGGTAGGGAAGTTATGGCGATAATGAGGCAATCGCTCAAATGTGTAATCGATAGCATTTTCCCCCAAACTTCCTCTCCTTAAAATTAGTCGATGGCCCTTGCAGCCTCTCTGCATAATTCAACTAAAGCTGATTGCTTGAACAGTAAACTGAAAGCGTGGAATGTTGATATTAATTATTGATCGCATCTATACTTTATTCATTCTTTCTAGAATACCAGTGTACTAAATCTAATAAATGAGTCTACTAGAATGGCTAGTTTTTAAGATTTCATCTATGCTTGCTCAGCAAAACTTGTTTTATCTCATGAGATCTCGTGAGCGAACGCCAGCTCAAATTCTGAATCGAGAAACATTAAAATAATGAAATTCTTCTCCATGTTGTGCCCCTTTCTCATCTAAGAAACTTTTTCTGATTTTTCGCTATTAATTCCGAAAATACACAATGATAGCAGGCAATAAACAAGAAAAAAACTTTGTTTATAAAACAAAAAAATGAATTGCTTCTAAATTTAATTTATTGTGTGTCTTGGATTCCAAGAATCGCAATATAAGGATTCCTGTCATTCAATGGAGACGAGAAAAGGTCGAAAGAATTCCGTCTTCTTCCCAAACGAGAAGTTCTATATTTTTAATGGTGGCTATTCAAGTATGATGATACTGCTAATTTCCATACATGGAGAGAATGAAAGTAGTAAATAGTATTAGGTACTGATGGATATTATTGATTACCTGCGACATTTTAAGAAATGCACTTATATTCTTACACCTTTTAGAGCAAAGGCAAAGAAGTGGCTCACGTTGGGATCTAACCCCCCGAGACAATGAAAAAGCAGAGTACCACACATAAAGAAGAGGCATGTTCAGATTTGGCGTGAGTCACCAATTCTTAAAGAAATGAGTCGTTTCCTTCTACTGAGTGTAAAATTGACTTTATGACTACTATTTTCTAGTGCTACTAATACTGTTATGCTACCATTACACCATCCAATGATGCCTTACTATTACTAATTTTATTTCTTACAAAAATAAGAGGAAAGCGAGGCAGTAGATCTACGCTAGAAGGTATTTGAAGATACGTTTGTAAAGGATGTAGAACATTTTCCTAACGGTTAGATCCAACAGCGATTCACTGTTAGGCAGCTAGAAATTTCCTAGTAAAATCCTATATTCCAGGATTCTGTTTTCCATCGTGGTACTCGGGGTCGTAAAACAACGAGCGAAACACGTGCATATAAATCTCGTGGGGGACGTAAATACAAATGGGCTTCATTGTAATGAGAGGCAAATAATACAGGCAAACAACCATAGCTTTAAATTACCATTAATTAAGTTGGATTAGCGCAGTCAATAAGTTCCCATATTTTCTAGAGGTGAATAATGCTAGATCCCCTAGTCGCTATAGATTAGGGGAGTTATAAGCAAAATGGTTTGTTTGCTTGACACTTAGGAATCAAGAAAACCTAATTTGGATACTCCCATGACCAACTTAGCTTCACTGGCTACAAATCCTCAGTTTTCAGTAAAGTGACATAAAGTTAATCTATGTTAAATCCTCATGGTAAGACCACAAATATAAAGACTAATAAAGCACAGAGTCGTATAAGTAAATAATAATTATCCTTAGCTTAAACACGACAATTAATCCAACATAAATTTAAGAGTTTATAATATAACAATCCAAACTGCAACTTAAAGGTGGCAAAAAGATATTAATAAACAGCAACAATACTTTAATAATTATAAATGACAAAAAAAAATACATGAATTGGGTGACTATGTGTTCGAATTAGGGCCTATATTTAACAAATAACCATAAAACCAGGACAGAATCACGAAATAATAAATATATGCAGGACTAGGTATAGGGTTTTAGGAATCTCAAACCACAATTAGTTTGATTAAAATAGTTCCGCATTTATATAAAATGGTACTTAATATACCATCGGTTCAGACAAGGATGAATACATCATTATCATCATCATCACTAACTATATAATTCAAGAAAGGGATTTTTTTGAGTATTTGAATAATAATTTCATCTTAGTTTGGTTATGACTTATGTTTTTTATCAAAGTTATTTCTAATAATTCTTTTATAATATCAAAAAACAAAATGATGAAGTTCAGAACTAAATATAAGTATCGAAATTTTGTGAATTTTTTAAAATCCAAAGAATTACAAATGGTGAAGTTCAGAAAATTTATTTTTATATATATTATTCTTCTATAACTCTATATTTTAGCAACGTGATATTTTGAAAGGGGGAAAATTTAGTTTAGAGTTCCTTTTGAAAATTATTATAATTGGCGAAGTTCGGAAAATTTATAAAATTTTAACCATGGCTGTTTTTTTTTTAGATTTTAAATTTTAATCATAGTAGCGATGCGCAAGCTCCCCCCCGGGGGGGAAGAGTGGCGAAGCCATTGTCTGGTTAAGTTATATGGAAACTTAAGTTAAATCAAAACTTAGTCCCAAGGAAATTGAATTAAATTAGCTCGCATTTTCTCTGCAGCAAATTAAGACGAAGAGGGAACAAATTTGTGGAAACCGGCGTACTTTATTAAAAAAAAACCCTTCTCTCGAAAGTTTTGTCCGCGACTTTAGTGGTGTAAAGATGGTGTAGAGGTGTAAAAATTAAATATATGTGTGGAAAGGATATAGCTCTATCATAAAGAATAAACTACTCCAATCCTTCAACTTCTGATAAACCAGCGAAAATGTAATTGTGATGATCAAGAAGCTTGGACAAGTTTGAGCCATCATTTGAACTGTTTCCACCCACTGGTCAGATTTCTGCATAGAAAACTTTCTTGAGAAGTGCTGAATCTGGCCTGGCTGGTGATCTTGGCTCTCGACATTGACTTGAGAAAAAACAATCCCAGAAAATACACCAACAGTGTATACCGTGAAGAAATCAAGCTTGTGAAGTATATGAACGCATGCAGAACCTAGGAACGAGCACTTTGAGACATTATACAGAACAATACCGTCCAAGACAATGACAAACTTTTATCAAGATAAATAAAAAATCAAAAGCAATTTATTAATGTAAAACCACATTACAACTAAAAAATAAAAGTCTAAATCTACCACTGTGCTTTACAAATACGCTTATGAGGACTTTATCCTAATCCCAATAATTTATACATTGGTTATGACCAAAACAATCCTCAGCCAAAGTTTGGCCATGCACCTTCAAGAAGGTCACATTTAACTTTACTACGATAGAAAGCGCGGCAATGCTCCAGGCACACTTGGAGAACGCTTATCATTCACGCAAAGCAAGTGGCTACATCAAAAAAACAATCTAATAGACCCACACATAACTGTTTCAATAGAATATTTTTAACATTCACTTTTGTAAGGCGAACGCCATGGGCCTCTTTTGAGTGCTTCATTGTGGCTACATTTCATAAGTGAAATGTCAGACTTATCCAGAGTTTTCTTGTGGCCATAAAAAATTGATATATCAACCAAGAAATATTCCTAGCTATTAACCGACACCTAAACAGATGGTATAACGTACGTAAATTAGCCGCAGCCCCCATAGGAGAACAGATTCGACTGTTGTACCGTTCCTTTATGACCTACAATTATAAACAGACGAACAGTCACTACGAAAAATCATTACCAGCTGTGTAAAAAGTATTGATAAAGACAACCAAATAGACCTCATCATATTCTACAAAAACAAGAAAAATCCAAATATTCTCATGGGAAACCTTAGCAACAGAAAACAGCTACATTCTTCTTATGTATTAATTAATACATCAATATTTCGACGCCCAGCCTCATCATCAGATTACTGAAATCAACTCAATGACATCTAATTTAGGACAATACAATATTCCTATATTATTAATTATTTTAAATTTTGTGAGTACAAAAATAAGCGAGTAAGAGCTATGGGACAATTGATATATAGTCATTGAGGGTGGGTTTAGCTTTCAAAATGTATAAGAATTCAAGAATACATAGGTCAGAAAAGTATTGGCAGAGAAAATTAGAGAGACTCGATAGAATTTAACCTAAGAATTCCAAGTTTCAGCATGGAGTCTTATCGTAGAGTGATTGAGTTTGGCCAGCGGGAGACCTACTCTGCACGAATTTCCAACGCGTTCTTCAACATTTTAATTGGTATATACGAGAATAACGTCAAGATGTAGAAGGATGTATTTGTAAGGAAATACTGAGCCGATTGTATAACTATTCGGCGTAATTATCTTTAGATCCAAAGAAGAGAATTGTTTCTGGATTATGGAAAGGATTCTAAGGGTTATTTTCGAGGTTTGGGGAGCAGAGAAGGATACCTACCACAAGCAGATTACTTTAGTGGCCGTGGCTTAAATTAAAGGGGGACTAACATAAAGGTCAAGGCGCTTTCTTATGAGAGCTTGAGAATCCTTTATATTGAAAATTTTCTTTAGAAAGGAGAATTCTTCGTGTAATAGTTTATAAGGATAACCTCGATAATAAAACCAGGATTAGGGGCGACTATAAGCGAGCACCAGCATACCGGTGTTTTGGCAGCCCCTTGCAGCTGAAGATGAAACCTGGTCGTCTTGAGTCCTCTCCTGCCACCAGGAATCTTCTCCCCTTGGTCAAGATACGGGTTTGAAGTGATTACGCCTTCTTACTCGTTTGAATCTAGTGTAGGTTTGATGTCCTTTAGCAAACCGAACATGACCAAGGTCGGAGACATCCCTGAGGACATCCGTCATCATCGACCTCGATGGACTTCCCTAAGCTAAGAGATTTTAACATCTCTGTGAGGAAGGCCACCATTAGAGTTTAGTTTAAAAGAACGAGTCAGGAAACTGAAGAAGCTGGTTCATAGGACGGTAAAGGTGAACAAAGGGCATTGGGGATGCGCCTTAAGTAGATGTCTGAATATGATAGTGAGCCATTGCTTTCTAATTTCATTCTAAATTTTATGTTCGGCTGCTGGTGGTTAATAAATTCCAGAAATTTAAGGGCATGTTTTTCTTTACGGAAAATTTCCGGGGTGACGACACGTAATCCTGTTTCTAAGAGGATTATGTCTGGTTAGCTCTGAATTTTTAGCAAAGAACTTTCTAAAATATTGGAAATTGAACACAATATTTGCTACTCTCACCATTTCCTAGTAACATGGCTAAATGCTAATAAATACATTTTATAGGACATAAATTTTGTCTCTTTAGTTACAAAAATTCCCTAGTATAGCCTTTTTACCCAGCCTTTACCTTTCTTCCTAGCTTTTTAAAATATTTCTGCATTTCGATAATTTTCCAATATGATTCTACTCTACTATATAGATTGCTAGTTGTAAGAATAACCAAAAGAAAGGATGAAGTCTATTATGTATAATGATGTATTTGTCCTATCGTTAATATGGGCAAACGGCAAAACTGTATTTGTTTGCGTTAATCAATATAGATAAAATGTTAGAAGAGGAGAAAAAAATAGTCCTTCTTTGCGCATTTGTCTCCCAATAATCATCCTAATTGAGCGGAATTAAACCAAATTTATTTATTGTTCCGAGATCTTTACTAAACCTTAATTACAAACTCGCCCCTATCCTTAAACAGCTAATTTTGTTTTATTCCTACTTTATTTATTTTGTCACCAAATTATGTTCTTTATATATTTATTTTTCTTTTATGAATATTTATTCATTTTTATATGATTTTTTTGTATTGGTTATTTTTAGTTCTCTTACTTTTGCTCTCTCCTACTCTTTCTGGGCTATACACCATAGCAGGATTCTTTCATAATCCCACCCGTCGTTCTGGTTTCATCTCTTTTCCTTGTGTCGGTTGGGCTTATTATGTCTTGTTCTCCTGAAAAACATTTCTTACAAAATGAACTCAATCAAATTCAAAAGCACTTGGAATTCTTTGGGGTAATATTTTTGCATTATTGCTCCTTCACGCGCTACTTTGTTAGTTTATCATATATACAGTATATATATATATATATATATATATATATATATATATATATATATATATATATATATATATATATATATATCAGGCAATGGCTTCGCCAATCCCGCCTACGGGGGGAGCTTGCGCTTCGCTACTAAGATTAAAATCTAAAAAAAAGCAGCCATGCTTAAATTTTTATAAATTTTCTGAACTTTGCCAATTATAATAATTTTAAAAAAGAACTCTAAACTAAATTTCCCCCCTTTCAAAATATTACGTTGCTAAAATATAGTTATAGATAAAATAAAAAAGTAGCCTTACTTAAATTTTAATAAATTTTCTGTACTTCACCAATTGTAATAATTCTTAGAAATTACCTTAATAAAAATTTAAAATATACATAAGTCATAACCAAACTAAGATGAAATTATTATTCAAATACTCCAAAAAATCCCCTTATTAAATTATAGAGTTAGTGATGATATATATATATATATATATATATATATATATATATATATATATATATATATTGAGTACAAATAAAACTTGATTGCTGTAATTGAATAAGATTCACGTTTTGTCGAACCAAATTTAAGCAAGTTAAGACGAGAAGAAAAGAGGGATTTGCCTCTGCGGTAGAACAGAGGCAAGTTCTTAACAGTTTATCCCCCTTTTGTTCCCCTGAGTCCAAACGAGTTTTCCTCTTTTCCTCTCTCAAGCTATACACGTCTTCTACATAAAGTAAACCCCAAATTTCCTGAAATAAGAAATAATTAAAAACTACCCCGTCAAAATACCATTTCTTGTCCCAGAGTGAGAGAATAGTGATTTGTTGGATTACAGTGAGAGAGGAACTATTTAACAAGTCACACCCTTTGAGCAACATGACTTTTGTTAAAAAGGAAGCAAAAACAAACATCGAATTCTTGGTTAGGTTGTGGTAATGGAATAAAAGGAGAAAAAGTGATGCGTTGGTGCATCGTCTCCATAAACTTCCCTCCAAAGCACCGAGGATTCCATATCATTCCACCACTTCTCGTTTCCATTTTAATACAGGTAATGTTGCTCTAGTGGAGGTTGTTTTTAAATTACCCTTTCTTCCTTGGAAATTCATAAAAATCACTTCCTCGTTATACACTTCATTGCATGGTTGTAGGAGTCTATTATACTGGGACAAGACTTGTAACTTAATTCTTATTGTCTAGTTATTTTTCATTTTCCGGAAACCTTTTGAATTTCCATCTCGTTTTCACTCTAAGGTTATTATTTTGACTGCAAACCTCTTTTGGCATCTACGTGACTGAAATGCCCCAGAGGGCGGATTTGAAGAGCCGTAAAGCCGTAAGTATGAGTAGAGTTAATGCTTAATATATGAAAGTAATGGAGTATTCAGGGAATTGGTTCATCTAGACTACATATATGGCATATGTTATTCATATCTGAAAATCAGCTTCTACAGGGTGACCCAAGGGTCGCATTGAAAGCTGTTAGCTTAAGTTCATGGCCAAGGCAACATGCGCTTCACCCTTGACTCTCATGTTCTACATTTCAAGGGTCACTTAACCAACATGACTTACTGGTTGACTTTCAAGGGTCTCATCTTGTAATAGGATGTTGGTGTGATTTTATTTGGGTATCGAACTACAGTCCACTAGTATATACTCGCTAAAATTAATTAACACTTAAATTAAAAATATTAAAAAAACAAATTATGCATCGAGACCTATAGAGGTTGACTAATCCGATTCCTCCTCCTTTGAGTACTTTGTATACCGAGTAATTCTTCGAAACAAACAGATCACTTCTCGAACGGCGTAAGTCGTTCAGAAAATAAAAATTATTCGCGTCTTCACTGAATTAAATTCTTTTAGCCAACTCAACAGAAGACATTAATGTCACCCAGCCATTTATCTGCCTAGTCTCGTCAGCACCAGAATGTCTGCAAACACTTGGCTTATTTCCGTTTGAAAATAGAAAATTCCTTTGTATGGAGCGGCAAGGGACGAACTTGTCAACCTTGGATTCTTTCATACGTTAAAAGTTTTCTTTTATACTTAATGAAGATGATACAAGTTCCTCCTAGAAGGTAAAGGGATTCAACGGCAAAATATTGCCTAAATACCTTAGGAAATTTCAATTAACCCTTCATAAATGTAGGTGAAGCAAATTTAACTTGGACCTGTTGTTCTGTATCACCATACTAGTTTACTTCCGATATGCATGAACTTGTGGGGGATGCTCATAGCCAAAATCATGATAGTCTTGTATCTTTTTATTTTTTACGTAGCCTGGTATAAAAGGTTCCGCCATAAAGGCCGCAAAAAAACAGTGATGAAAACAACAAATTTTTAATATTTTTGCCTCGAATCAAAGGTTGGTGCTTCATAATAGATGTCTGTCATCGGTTGACGTTTTAGTTGAAATATGGAGCAGTTGGCGACTCACACCGTGGCTTGAACATTTCTTTGAGATGACTTTAAACATCGTTGTCGCTTAGCAACGAATTTGTATCGTGATTATCATAGCTCGCGTGTAAATTAATAGATGCTATACACACGTTTAAATCAACTTACCGATTCGAGCCACGTTCGTACATTGGTGAGTGTGACATGAATTACGACAAACGACGTCACTTGACAAGTGGCCAGTCGAGTGACCCAGTCAGATAAATTCTTCGACGACTGATAATAACAAAATATTTTAAACATTGGTATTTAGAGCGTAGCATTTCTATGGGACTTGCATCCTTGTATCATGCTTACAGTGTCTAATAATTCACTTAGGGGCTCCTCTTCCTCTAAATGATTTGAGTTATTGAGCCATAATAAGTGAAATCGATGATGAATTTTGCTGTCTTACATCTTATGATACATCATAATAAGAATGTGCGTCATTGGCAAAAGTAAAAACAAACGCAGAGAATTAAACTTCCAAATATGCAACAGACGACTTCTTTCGAATGAGCAAAACGAAGGGGAAAAGAATATATGGTAGAGTCAAGCGTCCTGAAACTCTCTTCAATTTCTTTACACGAGAAGAACCTGAATTTCCTGCCAATTTCCATGGAATATCAGAAGAGAGGAAGTCCTGGAATGGCTTTCATAATGAGATCGATGATTTATGGCGAACGGCGCAACATTTAGAATTGATAAGAAACATGGCAAAGAAGTTGGTATATTTTTGATTCCGTCAGGATTTTTAATAATAAGACTGAGCTTTTTTTTGTCAGGCTCCATCATTGACTATGGGAAGGTGGAGTCTATTGCTGTTATTATTTAGGGCAAATGTGAAAAGTAAAATATTTGATAAGACACGATTTGAGAACCACAGAACCATTGGTTGTTTTGTGGAGAAATGAAAGGATGAGATCTCTTATACTTCATTAAAAATAAATAAAATCCAATGATGCAGTTCAACCAGAAGGATTTAGAGAAGAAGTGGTTCTAACGTGGTCAAGTTAGGGGATGTTAAATTGTGTAAAAAAGAAGATAATCCTTTCTAGCCATATATATTAGGCTACTTGGGGCGATAGGTATTAAGTAGATGATTCAAACTAATAGAAATGGTACATATGAGAGAGCTAAAACGGAGGACTGGACAAAGAAGACATTTTGTTATAAAGGAAGAGGTTGGTATGAACAAAGAGAAGAGTGACAGGACTTTACACAAACTCACGAAAGCCTCAATTTTAAGTATCTCCCGCACATAATTTTGTTCCGTCTCCAAATGTAAAAAAAAATGCTTTTCTCCAGCCTCGGCGCCTTTGTTTCGAGCCTTCCCGACGACGCCCCGACCTCCAGTCTCTGCTCTCCTCCCTTTTGCAGAGACGCCCTCTTTCCTTCATCGCCCTTTCCCCCTCCTATCTTCTTTCACTCTTTTTCCTCCGTTTTTCCAGTAATTTGCGGAACCTTAAATCAGACAAGTGATTTCTCAAACTGTCATCAACCATTTGTGTCTTGATGTCCAGAGTTTACTTAAAGAACGGCTTCTTAATTCGCGTTCGCCGTCCTCGAAATATTTCGTAATTTTCATCGTAACTCAAACAAATAAAACGCCATTGAAGCTTCGTTTTAGTGAAACACAATGGAATGAAGAGAACATAAAAAGAGATAAACAAGGGAATGAGGACATAAAATGAAATAAAAAAGGAAATGAGGTCATAGAATGAAATAAAAAGTGGAATGAGATCATAAAATGAGATAATCAAGGGAATGATGACACTAAATAAGATAAACAATCGAATGAGAACATAAAAAGAGATATAGAAGGTAATGAAGAGATAAAAAGGATAAACAAGGGAACTAGGACAAAATGAGATTAACAAGAGAGTAAGAATTTAAAAATAAATAAACAAGGGAATGAGGACATAAAATGTGATAAACAAGGGAGTGAGGGCATAAAATGAGATAAACATGGAAATGAGGACATAAAATGAGATAAAAAAGGAAATTAGGGCATAAAATGGGATAAACAAGGAAATGAGGACATAAAATTAGATAAAAAGGAAATTAGGGCATAAAATGAGATAAACAAGGAAATGAGGACATAAAATGAGATAAAAAAGGAAATTAGGACATAAAATGGGATAAACAAGAAAAAAGGACATAAAATGAGATAAAAAGGAAATTAGGGCATAAAATGGGATCAACAAGGAAATGAGGACATAAAATGAGATAAAAAGGAAATTAGGGCATAAAATGGGATAAACAAGGAAATGAGGACATAAAATTAGATAAAAAGGAAATTAGGGCATAAAATGAGATAAACAAGGAAATGAGGACATAAAATGAGATAAAAAGGAAATTATGGCATAAAATGGGATCAACAAGGAAATGAGGACATAAAATGAGATAAAAAGGAAATTAGGGCATAAAATGGGATCAACAAGGAAATGAGGACATAAAATGAGATAAAAAGGAAATTAGGGCATGAAATGAGATAAACAAGGACATGATGACGTAAAATGAGATAAAAAAGGATATTAGGGCATAAAATGGGATAAACAAGGAAATGAGGACATAAAATGAGATAAAAAGGAAATTAGGGCATAAAATGGGATCAACAAGGAAATGAGGACATAAAATGAGATAAAAAGGAAATTAGGGCATGAAATGAGATAAACAAGGACATGATGACGTAAAATGAGATAAAAAAGGAAATTAGGGCATGAAATGAGATAAACAAGGACATGAGGACATAAAATGAGATAAAAATGAAATTAGGGCATAAAATGGGATAAACAAGGAAATGAGGACATAAAATAAGATAGAAAAGGAAATTAGAGCATAAAATGGGATCAACAAGGAAATGAGGACATAAAATGAGAGAAAAAAGGAAATTATGGCATAAAATGGGATCAACAACGAAATGAGGACCTAAAATGAGATAAAAAAGGAAATTAGTGCATGAAATGAGATAAACAAGGACATGAGGACATAAAATGAGATAAACAAGGAAATGGGAACATAAAATGAGATAAAAAAGGAAATAGGGCATGAAATGAGATAAACAAGGACATGAGGACATAAAATAAGATAAAAAAGGAAATTAGAGCATAAAATGGGATAAACAAGGAAATGAGGACATAAAATGAGATAAAAAAGGAAATTAGCGCATAAAATGGGATAAACAAGGAAATGAGGACATAAAATGAGATAAAAAAGGAAATTAGGGCATAAAATAAGATAAACAAGGGAATGAGGACATAAAGGGGGGACTAAGTGATGAGCCCCAAATGGGTGGGGTAAATCGCTACCTACGTATCGTCTGCGCATAACATTGGAGACAGATGTTACACAAGGGCCGCTCGAGAGTGATTTGGGGTGTATATATTGGGAGGAATTTACACACTCATTCAACTCACCACTAAGATGGGAACATTGACAAAATCCTAAAGCACTTTTACTTTCTTCAATTCCATAAAAACGTTATAATTTTTGTTTTATTTATTTCAATTTAAAGGAGGGGAAAATGCCACTGAAGATCTCGACTAGAAAGGTTAGGTTGACGTTAAGAGAGGGCAAACCATCGGGGTAATGGTCCAATTAGACTACTTGTGCAAGTCCTGCAATATGTGCAAGTCTTAGCCAATGTATGCAAGTCCACCGATATGTCTAAGTCTACCCAAAATGTGCAAGTCCACCTGATATGTGCAAGACCACCCAATATGTGCAAGTCCACCAAATGTGCGCAAGTTCCTCAATGTGAGCAAGTTCACCAAATGCGTCCAACTTCCCACAATGCAAGACTAAATAATTTTCAATTAAAACACTTCAACTCAACATTGATCAATTTCACCCAAATTGGAGTTGACGCGTTTCAACTCTATTGCAATAACTTTACCTCTTTTTCACTGTAAGGGAAAGGGACGCCCAGAAGAATAACCCCTTCATTTGTTTTATGAATTCCTTCCATCTCTATGTCTCCTAAATATAACTCGACGTAGAGTAATCTCTGAATCCAAAGAGAAAAATAAAAGAAGAAAGAATTTGAATATCCGTCAGTCGCTTCACAGGTGCAGTTAAATAAGTTGGGTGCTAAAAGCTTTTACCTTGCCGAGGAGACGCTAATCTACGTAGTCGGGAAACTGCTAGCCGAAAGTTTACCACCCACATCGTAAAGGCCATTAAGACTTGGGGTCAGGCGACAGACGCTAATCCATCTGACCGCCGGGAGTGGTTATCCAGTCATCTGAGTCTGACAACGAGGAGAAACCAAAAAAATGGCCGTCATATAAATACCCTGGGTTTTCGAATATCGCCGGATTGAGTTTGAGAACCCGTCGCCTTCGGTTCAGATCTTGAGTCTGTTTCCCCAAGTCCCTGGTATTCACTTATACCATCGAGGTTGGATCTCACCAGGCAGATCCATCTCTTTTGTGAAGGCTTACTCTGTTTAGAGCAAGCCCCGAATCGTTTCATTCCCAAAGGATTGGCCTGTATTCCTCTCATCTCATCTGGAACTCCCCCTACCCTCAAGGATCTCCAGTTTCTCGTTTGAGACTTCACGCCGAGCTGCATCAGAGTCTCGATTTTTGGAAGTTGCCCTTCTCTGGAGCAGAGGTACCACCGTCCGTCTTCAAGGAGGATCGTGAACTCGTCTTCTGCCCCCCCCCCCCGTTTCATCCTCGTCACCAATATTCGGCTGAGAATCACGACCATTTTCCGTCTCCATTTCCTCGCGCCGACTCGCTAAAGGATTCCCATTCCTTGAGGTGACCCCATTAAGTTAAAACGACCCTTGCTTGTATTTCACGTTAATCGACCCACTTTCCGACATATAAATATTACCTCTGTATAACTGATTCATAGTATTCCATTTAAAAGCTGATTATCAAATAATTAACGTTACCTGATTGTCAAGTAATCTATATCTTGTTAGAATTATCTTTATTTACATTTCCTATATTTCCCGTATGTATATATATTTTAACTAGTGACTTATTAAAATTATATTTTTGGTTTTCACTGTTTAAATACATCCTTGAACTGCAACTTTGTAAACGCATTAAACGCTTTCGGCCCCTGTATTAAAATCGCACTCTTCTACCTTATAATCAACGGATTACTCTTACAAAGTGAACGGACTTGTACGTAGCAAAAGATGTGTACGTACATTAGAGGATATATGTGTATATAACTGTATATATACATATTCTCGTGGCTTTTATCTCTTTCCCCCCAACCAATAGATACATATATGTATATATAGACGTATTGTCTGGAAAGGTGAACTATTTCTCGACATCCCCTATTATTCACATAATCCACTCACCTTTTACCCGACCTTTCAACACTTCTCGTACCCTGACACTCACTCTCACATATCCTCTTTGCAAGTCTATTTCCATACATTATTTTTATATGGTCATACCACATCAAAACACTTTCAGTCACACTCTCATTCACACCGTAAATATATCTTCCTTGCCATAGTCTCACTTGCATATTATTATTATAATAATTAAGGTTTTGTATGGCGCCCTTCAAGACTTCAAACCCTTTGCAGGGCGCCCTTTAAGACTTCAAACCCTTTGCAGGGCGCCCTTCAAGACTTTGAACCCTTCGCAGGGCGCTCCTCAAGACTTCGAACCCTTCGCAAGGCGCCCTTCAAGACTTCGAACCGTTCGAAGGGCGCCCTTCAAGACTTGGAACTCTTCACAGGGCGCCCTTCGAGACTTCGAACCCTTCGCAGGGCGCCCTACCATCGACTGGAAAAATTTTTGACAGAAGAGGTGGGTTTTTAGAGCCCGTTTGAAAGTGCCGGTCGAGAGAGAGGAGCCTATGCCAGGAGGCAGGCCATTCCACCACAGTCACAGCGAACGAGTTTAGGTGGGAGAGTAGAAATATTTGCGTACCATCAGCATAGAAATGGAAGAATAGGCCTAAGCGACGCAGAAGATGGGCAAGAGTGAAGAAGTAGATACGAAAAAGAAGCGGGCCAAGGACAAAGCCCTGATGAATACCATAGAACGGACACAGCGGCTGGCTGAGACATCTCACCCATGACGTGGACAGAATGAGAACGAGATGACAGAAAAGATCAAACCCAATTTAGAGCAATTTTAGAGACACTCAGGAAGTCACGACGGCGGTAGAGAAGAAAAGAGTTGTCAACGGTGTCAACTGCTGCCAACAGATAGAGAAGCACGAGAATTGAAGGCCTCCCAGGGTAGTCGATCAATCACATTTAGGAGAGCCGATTCAGAGCTGTGACTTTTCTTGAAGCCGAACTGGAAGGTTTCATTGACGCTGGAGAACATTTGTTCATTGATGCAGGTAAGTACTACCCTCTCAATTGCCTTGAACAGGAACGAAAGTTGAGTGATAGGCCAATAGTTTGAAGGATGCTTTGAAGGATGCATGTTTAAAGTCAGAAGATAGCTTGCCTAGCAATAACGAGGGGTTGACGATCCCAACTAGGGGTAGTAGGTGGAAAAGTAGGAATTAAACATACCTCGTAGAGGCTGAGTGGAGAAGTGTCAATTTTTTTTCGATGAGCGGAGTATGGAAGCAAGCTCTTCGGAAGTGACAGGGGTGAGGAAAAGGAGATTAAGGGTGGGATAAGGGTGGATTATAGTGTGACGAGGAGAGAAAGGAGAGCAAATATTTAATATCATTTCAGAGAGAAAAAAATGGGTACCTAAGACGGATGGGGAGATGGTAGAGGATATTCGGCAAGGCTGAGAGATGAGTGGGAACCTAGAAGAGTGTACGAGGTTTTTGTTTGTTTTTGTTTAGGATTTTGCTGGTGTGGGCCACTTTTATGCAAAGCAACATTGGTTGCACGCCTTTATTTCAAAAGAAAAAAAGTTTATAAAATATAAAAAGGTTCAAAACATTTATTTTTCCCCCAAAATATTACCGAATAGAATGTCATTGCGCATCATTTATTTAAGCACTGAAAATTCTCTACTAGATTCAAAGTCAAACATTTAAACATTTCAGATCTTTTACAAGTGATATTAGGAACACATTACCTCATATGTTTGTTTTATAATTACTAAACATTTCAATGATCACACTGTTATACCTTTCTCACAGTGAAAAAATTGATACGTACGAGTATGTATCGAAAAATATCTTGCCTGGTTTGCTGTTGCAGAGATAGGGTATTTTACTATACTTTTAATTCATAAATGATAAGTAATGTATTATTAAAAAACATGTATCAAAAATATCGTTCCAGTAAATCTAAATTCAAATCATTTTATTTATTCAAATGATTATCATGACCTTCCTGCTGCCCTACTCTCCTCAATCTCATTTCCCAAAGAGATGAACTTCCGGACATCCTCTAATGTTATTTCTTCCCAAGCTCTACTTATTTTTCTCTAGGGGTTCACTTTCAAAAACTTATTTTTTGGAATGTAGCAAATCTTTTCCTTAAGAGTTTCTCACATGTAGTCCATACGGGATTCAGGCACCCATTCCTTCTTTCGATGAAATTAGGACTGTTTTTCTCTCGATAATTCCGAGTTGCTCGTTTTGTAGTCTCCATCAGCAGACAGCTGAAGCCAATCAGGAAGTATCTCGTTATCTACCAGCCTGGTTTAGCTTTCTGAGTTTATTTACATTTATTTGTACCAATACAATAAATTCTTATTTTTCCTTTCCCTAAAATTTATGAAGAAACCATTACTTTCCTCCTGAATCGAGAGATTCCATGATGGAGCCTGAAGATTCAATCTCCCTTTTATTTAAATCATAAACTATGATAATTTATTTTGTTTGTTTATGACCATTCCCGAAGTGACATCCTTTTCATTGGTGAGGAAATATTCACATCTTTAGACGACTATCGATCGCAGTGACTTAAGAGTACATAGAGTTTTTCTACCCGGGTTTACATTTTGATAACGCAGAGAAATTCAAATTATCTTGGTGGCTTTCAATTTCAATCCCTAAAAACAGTTGTACAGAGAAACGGAAAATACCTAGGTCACGCGCATTCTCTCTTCGGCGATGATGAGTTCCAGGTTTAGCCTCCAGAGCATAAATAAGTTGCTGCTCATCACCAACCAGGTTATTCCTTGCTGTAGTGAGTTTAGGAGCGCCGCTACCTTGCTTTCTAGCCAATTAAATGATAACTTTTATTTTTTTGTTAAATTAGAAACGCTCCACGGATTTTGAAACAGTCGCTTTTTAGCTTTTGAAGTTTTCTAAAAAAAATTTCATTAAAATGTATATTATTCACTCCCATAACCCTTTAACTACCAGCTGGACAATACTTCCCAATGCATTTTAGTTTATATTTTATTATGTATATTTTTTACATATATTATTCTATTTTATTTTTGTACACAGTCCTATATTATTTTATTCTATTTTTATACACAGTCATATATTATTATATTCTTTTTTATACACAGCCATATATTAGTTTATATTATTTTATACTGGTATATTAATATATTTTATTATTATATAGGCCTAGCTATACGGTACCGGTAAAATATACTCTTTTCAAAAAAAAACTTTGGGTACTCAAAGGGATAAAAGATTCAGCCTCCTTTCTATCCATTTATGCCCCCCTGGATATTCGAATTTGCATAAAGGGAAAATTCATATATTTTGCCTCCCTCATTCGTCATATTTTGAGCGGATGTGTCTTACGCAAGGAATTTTCCTCGCATCGTGCAACAAATTAAATTCCAGCCGTCAGTAATAGTAAATTATAACCTTAGATCGAATAATCGAGAGTAATTTGGGGGATTTTAGATGATGCACATCCCGGTGTATATGACAACAACACCAGATCGCAGAAAATAAGCCAGAAGCTATGTAAGACTTATGAAAGAAAAGTTAAAGTGAAAAGTTATAAACAACGCCTAATATTATTGGATAACAGTAAGCAACGCAAGAGCTCTTGCTAGCCGAATGGATACGGCGTTGGACTGCCAACGTCACGGTACCTGGTTCGATCTCGGCAAGAGCTGACACAAGCGTCAGCGCACGTAGAGATCTGGCGACCAAGTGCTCAGCCAGGTACTGGGGTGGGTAAATCTTACCCTTCTCATCACACACATAGCCAATTACAACACTGCTTTCCTCTCCCATCTACGCGTCACAACAGACACACACACACACACACACATAGTCAATTACAACACTGCTTTCCTCTCTCATCTACGCGTCACAACAGACACACACACACACACACACACACTCTCTCTGTTCCAAGGAATCCTGCTGATGGCAATCTATATCTACATACCCCTGACGCGTAACAAGTCGGCGACGAAGGTTCCACCTAAACTCTGTTTGGTGTCAAAACATAATACTTTCCGGTACCTCTCCCCAAAGGGGACAAACCATGACCATTTCAATATCGGGTTGGGATCCTCCTGGATAAAGGCAGGTTGGCGAACCACCACTACTACTATTCAACACAAGTAAAACCGTATTTAAATATTGCAGGAAACATTCAATTCACAGTTGAGTGTATTTGAGTGATAAAGGCGAGGGAGCTACACAGATAGAGATGATTTTTTTAAGTAGACAACTCTAAGATATCTACCACATCTAGGCAGTGATGAGCCCATTTCACAATACTGAATAAGTGAACCTACTAGTGAAAACTTTAGCACCCTCACTTTTTGGGGGGTATGTATAAACGAGGGAAAGAATAAAGGGATGAGAGGAAGATGTAATAAAAAGTAACAAGAATATACAATTTGAAAAAAATTGAATTAAAAAAAAACTATGGTTGAATGAGACTGCAATAACAAACCTCTTCAATTCTAAACACTGGCGCCAGTAGGCGGTAATTGAGGTATTCAGAATATAATGTGGAGGGTGGTGAATTCACGAAAGATCCTTTCTTGTAGGGATCAATATCTACCATATATAGGGTCAATAATGAAGCCTCCTTGCCAAGATTGGTAAAAAGGTAGGCTTATAAGGTATGGATCATAAACCATATTTTCGTCTCCTGTAACAATACTATTAAATTTGGTTCACATTTTAGTCGAGAAACGAGATAAAGCAAATGTTACTTTGTGTTGCAAGTGTACTTCTGACAGATCCTGACTACACCATTGTCCCAATCATGAAACCTTGCCTTTTTACTTCAAATAACGATGCACAGTTGAATGGATTCAATATAGTTTTTTAGCCGATTGATCATCAATAACAAAACACATTTTCTTCCAATGTTATTTTTAAAACTCCATCGGTCGTCCTGGGCGGGTTTCATTGCTGAGGCAAGTTTCCCGCGCGAAAAAATGCCTCATCACTAATGGGTTGACCGAATGATAGAAATGCATTGATTCTATGTCCATATATTTATCTATCAAACGAAAGAGTGTAAGTTCCATCTCGATATGCCCAAGGATAAAATAGTATGACCGAAAAACAACATTTTTTTAAAAATCGAATTTTCCATTTGCCTCCTTTATAGAAAAACAATAAATTCTTTTTACTCCAAATTTTTCATTTTCTTCTGTCATTCACGCAAAATTGATGTCGCTGAGACCTATAGAAATGAATTTACCGTATGTATATTTTTTCTGCGGATTTATTAATCCAGGTCAGGTTAGGTTTAGGTTGAGTTAAGATATAGTAATCAAAGAAAGCAATCGTAGATACAAAAAAAAAACAGTCATAAACATCACATGAAGTCAACAAGTCTAAACAATCTCACTTAAATATTATAACAGAACAAACAACTAAGTCACAATCGTGTAATAGAACCAAAAGACTCAAACAACCTAACCTAACTTGTGCGACAAACGAAACAGCAAAAATCATAAAATAAAACCTATAAATCTAAACTACCTTACCCAACCTTACCAAACAATTCATAACCATAAAATAAAACCAACAACCTCATTCATCCTTCCCCAACCTCCCTGCCTCAACCTTCCTCACTCGTCAAACATCTCAAAATCATCAAATGACCCCCCCTCCCCACACACACACAAAAAAAGCCCCTGACCTACGCTACATAACACAACAAAAATACTCAAACCATCTAATTTACAAATAACCAATCCCAAAATCAAGCAACTCACAACCATCTAATAAATCCAACACACCTAACCTAACCTGACTTAACTTAGGAAACTTCACATTTCGTGAGAATACAACGCATACCTTCGAGATAGCTACAAATCTATTCGAACAATCCAAGGCATCATGTTTGTCGTGAATAATTAACATCTTCCAACATTACTTGTAAGTTGGGAGACCATCATGTATAATGGTTTGGTTAGCAACAGTAATTTTATCGATATTAGATCCATTGAGTCAATCCAACCCAATACACTAAAACATCAAAATGTCGGACAATTAGGAAGGAAAGCCTGTCCGATTTTTCCCGAAAAATCGTATGTATTAACCTAAGAAATAACACCAAAAGATTAGTCAATAACAACTCAAACTATTAAATAGAAAGCAGAAAAAAACCAGCACTTATTTATTTACCTCCATTCTGAATCAGAGTCGGTTGACAAAGGAGGTGAAGGCACATAAGAGGATGAGGTTGATGGCTTGGGTGGTTGAGGAGTAGTATTGCCCAGTGCTTGCGTTTTAGGCCGAAAAAAATAAAAAAATTGTTTGATTCGAGAGATTGTGTTGGAGGTCGATACTTTCACGACGATAATCCCTCAATAAAGTGTAACGTGATGCCACAAATTCTTTTGGCCGAGTTTCAAAAAAGACCATCAGCTTTTCAATCATACATATCTCAGGCATCAGAGAGCTTTGACATTTCGTTCCCCTAATCTTGGCTATCGTCATCAATGTCATCGCTGTCAGAAGTAGGATGTAATACATAATCTATGATCTCCTCAGTCATTGTTTGGTGTCCAGGGTCATTCTCATCAATTTGCAGCCATTACTCCACCTGGTTCTCTGTCGTCTCCTCTCCTCCTGACGCAAGTACCTTGACAAAGCCCTTGTATTTTAAAGTCGATAACAAGACAGTCGACATTATGTAACAAGGCCTTCCTTACATTTGCGATACTTCCTCAAAATTAAAGATTGCAGAACGAATGTTTTATGCCTAGAGATTTCGAAGTGTGCGTTCTCCTCCCGTGTCCTTCCCGGCGTCTTCTTCCGTTTCCTCCACTGCCATGACCTCAGACAGGAACAAAAGCCGATAATGTAAGTTAGCAGAATAAATAACTCCTTGATCCATCGGTGTGTTTAAAGAAGGCATCGCTAAAAATAAAGAGAATAAACCAAGAATTTTACTGTTTATAGCAAATAAATATACTTTTAATTTTTTGATGAATAATTTCTTTCCTCCGATTTTTCCCGAAATCAGACTTTTCGAGGTTTTGTGTACTTTCAAAATAAAGTTAAGATTCAGACAACTTTTCCGAACTAATTTGCGAGAAGTTAAACAAATGTATTTGTTTAGTGAAATTGTTTTTGCCACGAAGCGTTACATCGATTTAGTAGCCAAGTTGCTTTAAAAGGCTCCAGTCACTTTAAAAGGCTTATTACAGAATATGCCATGACTATATTGTACTCTGTATTTATTATAATTAAATCCAGCAAGATGGGTTCAACGGGAGATGACCAACTTGAAAGCAGACAACGAAACACAAACATAAAAATGCTTGTTTTAGGGAAAGACACGAAAGCTAAATTTCGATGGAGTCGACAGTTTAATAAATAAAGAGAGAGATGACAGGGATATGAGAGAAATGAGGGAGAGAGAGAAGAGGCGAATCAGTGTTGAGAGAGATAGAGACAGAGGAGAGGCGAGTGAAAAGGTGAGAGAGATGATAGAAGCATGCGAATGGGAAAGAAAGATATAAGAGGAGAGAGAGAGAGATACGAGAGAAATAGGAGAGATATGAGATAGATATATGAGTAGATAATGAAGATAAAATATACATGAAGATAGAGAGATACGAAAATGAGATATGAAAGAAATATTCGAAATATGAGAGATATAGGAAACATATAAGAAAGAGATAAGAAAGATATTTGAGACAGATATGAGATAAATATATGAGAAAAATATATACTGTATTTGAGAGAGAGATGAGAAAGATGAACTGATATTAAAGAGTAAAAGAGATTTGAAAGAGAAAGAGTATAGAGATACGAGAGATATATATATGAGAGAGACATGATAGAAAGATATGGGGAAGAGATGAGAAATATATTGGAAAGAGACTGTATATGTGAATCTATGACTGTTTGAGTGTGAGAATGTGTGTTTGTCAGAGTAAGTGTGTGGGAGAATGAGAGAGAGGGGAAGAGAAAGAGAGAGAGAGAGAGAGAGAGAGAGTGTGTGTGTGTGTGTGTGTGTGTGTGTGTGTGTGTGTAGGAAAACCAAAAGCCTTAAGACCCACTCAATCTAATCAAATTATCCAAATTAATCCCACATCAATTCATTTATTTAGTTCGCTTTATCTTTCTTCGCATTTCTGGCTTTGTTTAGGAGGACATAGCAATACCGTTCATACAATTTACTGCAAACTAACATGTAAGGAAAGAGGTGTGGATGCGACCATCGAGAATGTTTGGTACCTGTTCAAACAATTGTATGGGGGAGGAAACTGATACGTCATGGAAAAAATCCATTAAGATACAGAGACAATGGCAAAGAGATATCAAGAGCGCTGAGATTCATCATCATCACCATCATCATCATTATCATCACTAACTCTATAATTTAAGAAGGTGATTTTTTTGAGTATTTGAATAATAATTTCATCTTAGTTTGGTTATGACTTATCTTTTTTATCAAAGTTATTTCTAATTATTCTTTTATAATATAAAAAATAAAATGGTGAAGTTCAGAAATAAATATAAGTATCGAAATTTTGTGATTTTTTTTTAAACGTTGCTATACTTTAGCAACGTGATATTTTGAGAGGGCGGAAATTTTAGAGTTCCTTTTTAAAATTATTATAATTGGCGAAGTTCTTAAAATTTATAAAAAAAATAACCATGGCTGCTTTTTTTAGATTTTAAATTTTAATCCTAGCAGCGAAGCGCAAGCTCCCCACGTAGGGAAAAGTGGCGAAGCTATTGCCTGGTTGATGAATAATTCGTTGGGCAGAAATGATAGAATATCCCCTAGAGAAAGAAAGACTCGTTCGTTAATGTATTTTTTTGATAAATAGAATACTTTACATTTTTTTCAATTTATGTATTTTATTTGTTTATTAATTTGAAGCTTACCTAGACACTGGTAGTTGGGGGGGGGGAGCCAACCCAAATCAAGGCCGGTCCCAAACCCGGATAAATAGGGAATGTTGGAGTCAAAAAAGACGTCCGTGCGTAAAGTCTACCAAAACCTTAATGGATGAGTCTTTTCCGGATTCAGGTAGGGAAAAGCCAAGAAGAAGAAGTAATTGATCTTAAATTTTGTTCGATTTAATATGTAATATTTGAAATTTGCTTCACTGATTAAGTAATTATAAACAAAAATAATATAATGGGCAAAAAAAAATTGAAAGTAGATTTATCTCTAGATAATTTTGTTATTATTGACTTTAATTCTTCTTAACTTGGGGAAAGTTCAGCGTTTGCGTCTGACTTTAGTAAGTATTTTGGTTGTGTGGTCCAAACTTTTCTTTGCCGGAACTTTTGGTTGTGAGTGTGCAACACACAAAAGTCCATCCGTTCTTGAATGAACACTTAGATAATCTAGCAGAAAAGGCTTCTTCATAGCAATCTTGTTTCATAATTTTATTATTATGATCCTAGCATGTGTGTGTGTGTGTGTGTGTGTGTGTCCGTCTCTTCATTTTTTTCAGAACGAGATTTTTTTTCTTACACACCAATTTTGAATGTGTTGTGAAATCAAAAAACTTTTTCTTTCTTAATTTTGTAAGCGAAGCGAACAAGCGCCGCAAGCCGAGCAAATAACGCCCGACTTTTTGCTGGTTTTATTAAGGCAATTTCTTGGCCAATGGTAAGTGTAATTAAAGAATTTGGGAGGGGGGGGGGCAGCGAAAAAGCAAATACTCATTTTTTAGGTTTCAAAGTCAGAGAGGGCATTTTAAAATTTATTTAGAAAATAATAATACATCGAGTTAATAATTGTTATCGTAAGTTTTTCAAGTTTTGTCAAGACCTCTACTCAAATATGGAACACATCTTTAAAATTGCAAACAAACTGCTGAGTACTAATCACGAGTACCGCCTAGCTCTTATCAAATGGATTCGAAAACATTATCGTGGGCGAGTTTATAGAAGGCCATAATAAGCATCAAGTTGCAAAGTAATGTCCGAATTTTAGGGTATATATTAAAAATGAAAAAAAAACATGACTAAAGAAATATTTAATCATAAACTAACCTCCATTGCTCTCTAGAACCTCATTCTGTCTAGCAACAAGCTTATAAACGCTACGCTTAAAAAATTCGTTAGGTTTCGATGCAAAATATGAATCCAACTCATTTTCAACCTTCGTTTTTGATGCCACCCTAAGACCATCCAAATAGTTCTGTAATCCCCGCAACAAGTAATAATCAGAAAGAGCAAAGGTCAGGAGAATACGAAGTATGAAGTACAATTTCCCAACTGAGCTCCTTCAAGAGATTTTGGGTCATTCGAGCTGTGTGGAAACGGGCATTATCTCGATGGAAGATAAGACCCCTTCTGTTGACTAAGAAGGTCGCCTTTGGCTCAAAGCGGGTTGCAAACTAAGAAGTTGATTCCAGTAGAGATTGGCATTGATTGTTTGGTTGATGTCTAACAGTTTGCAATTGACAATTCTGTCAATATCCCACGACAAACTTAACATGATCTTTTTTGGATGAAGTCTTCCCTTCGGTTGTTGAGAAATTCTGCTTCCTCGACTAATCCACGAACGGTGGCGCTTTACGTTGCGATCAAGGATCCACTTTTCATCACCAGTAACAAGCCTCCTCAAAAATGCTGCCTGAAAGTGTCGTGAAAGCAATGACTTAGAGCAAACAACACGCTGTTGCAGATTCGCCGTGGACAGTTCCTGCGGGACTCATCTTCCAATCACTGGAACCTTTCCAATCCTTTTCAGTTGGTGTAGGACAGTCGTATCAGTTACGTTAAATTGTTCGACAAATTTCATAGACGTTGTAGCAGGATTTTTGCTGTGATAACAGCTTCCAATTCTACGAAATCAAGTTCTTTTGGACAACCTTCTTTTGATCCGTATTTTAAAATAAATTGCCCACTTTGGAAACAGAAAAACCACTTCCTGCATTTTCTTTCATTTACTGCATCACCACCAAAAGTGCTATGAATGAATTCTGCCGCTGTACTTGCATTGACACATGAAATTTCTAGAGTAAAACGTGTCTAATGTAAACTTTAGATGAGACGAAATTGGGGTGAATAGCGAAGAAGATTATGAACAATATTTTTATAATCTGAAGGAAAAAGGTATAAATTATTCATTGTAGCATTCCTGAATGATAACAAGAGGTTTTGCTTTAATTAATACTATTAAAACTTAATTCTAGAAAATCGTATATTACCTTCGATCCAACCTGAGTTTATCAGGCGAAGTATAATTTCATCTTCCAAACGTATTTAGATCTAATGATTAACAAAAATTCAAATAGCTGATTTCATATAATGCGATAGTGATGTAAAGATTTGTCAGTCACGAAAGATTGTTTACGTAAGGAGCCTCTTTCGATTCAATTGCGTAAAAGATGGGGCAAAGAAGCCCCTATGTGATTTCAATTTGTGGTCCACATACAAGTTGAGGATAGTCGTTATTTTCGTGTTGTCATCACGTTCAACACGAGCCTCGATCGCTGGTAGAAGAAGCTAAAATCAATGTAACTCCAACTTTATAGATTCACTTCGCTGTTAATTAAATTCATTACAATTTACTTTTATTAAAATGTCAAAAAAAATATACTACCCTATTACTTAAACATACTTTTCGCCTAATGATGCAAGAAAGTTGAAAGTAAAATTCATTTGTTGACAATGAAAGCAGATTTAGTGAAAGAATGTGCACAACATAGCTGATTCACCTTATCTTTCAGCGCAATTTCTTTTCACGATGTGGCTCGGAATTTTTTAAAAAAGAGGCACTATTAAGGTTTAATGGTCCGTTTCTCTACTTAATTTCGCCCTTGGCACGTGACGTGTGTTTGGATGTGGGTTAAAAAGGCAAGTGATTAAATTATTCCTTAATGAGAAGTTTCAGCTGGAAGAAAAATGACTTGGGTAAGAAGGGTGGTTGGGTGTAAACGGCAGCTCTGATTCCCTGTCCTCTCTACTAATTCTGATGGTCAATAAATTTGAACTTTTTATCACCTTTATTTCAAATTTGGGCTATTTTCGTCTTTAAAAATGGGCTACATATATTATTACTAAAAATATTATTATTAATGAAGTAGGAGTACTAGTGGTTGGGCAACCCGCCTTTATCCAGGCGGATACCGATCGGATAATGAAATAGATAAAAAGATCAGTATGACAATTGCTGGTGATGCCGAGGGGACTAAGCGCCGGTCCTTTCCGGGGAGAAGTGTCAGGAAGTATTATGTTTTTGACATCAAACAGCGTTCAGGTGGAAGCCTTCGTCACCTTGGGGAAGCGGGACCGGTTCCGCGTCAGAGGTATGTGGATATAGATACCCATCGGCAAAATTCCTTGGAACAGCCTGTGTGTGTTGTACTTCGTAGACGGAAGAGAAAGGAAAGCAGTGTTGTAATTGGTTGTGTGTGTGTGTGATGAGAGGTGTAAGATCCACCCACCGAATAAAGGGCTGAGCACAGCGGGATCGATCCCAGTAGCGCGACGTTGGTAGACCAATGCTGTATCCACTCGGCAGGCAAGAGTTTTTATTAATAAAGTATATCAGCTTAGTTTTATCATCATCATCATCATCATCATCATCATCACTAACTATAATTTAAGAAGGGGAATTTTTTAGTATTTGAATAATAATTTCATCTTGGTTTGGTTATGACTTATGTTTTTTATCAAAGCTATTTCTAATAATTATTTTATAATATAAAAAATGGTAAAGTTCAGAAATAAATATAAGTATCGAATTTTTGTGAATTTTTTAAAACCCAAATAATTAAAAATGGTGAAGTTCAGGAAATTTATTTTTATATATCTTCTTCTATAACTATTATTTAGCAACGTGATATTTTAAAAGGGGGGAAATTTAGTTTAGAGTTCCTTTTTTAAAATTATTATAATTGGCGAAGTTCAGAAAATTTATAAAAATTTAACCATGGCTGCTTTTTTTAGATTTTAAATTTTAATCTTAGCAGCGAAGCGCAAGCTCCCCACGTAGGGGAAAGTGGCCAAGCCATTGCCTGATGTAGTTCAAAATTTAACTTCTAAAATTCCTGATTTAAAAAAAAATTGGGTTTTTTTTTATTATCTTTAATTTTAATACTATTAATAAACTTTTGTCATGTACATCTTCAGAGCATTTAAATTTCCCAAAGTCCCATGTACGTGTATATATATATATATATATATATATATATATATATATATATATATATATATATATATATATATATATATATATATACATCAAGGCTGGGAACTGAAATGAATATCGATTTGAGTTTCGATTTGAGTTTGGCATTTTTAAAAATATCAATTCGGATTTCGATTCGAGTTCTCTATATTTTTTTTCGATTTTTAATAGGGAGTTGGATTTGAATTCGATTCGAGTTCGAGTTCAGCCTCTATTTCAAATGCTTAAATCTATTATTTCAGAGTTCTATATGATTTTGATCGTAAAATATAATTTATAACAAATAACTTATAAAACATTTTCCCCTCTTATTACACATTTTCCTTGAGTTGAGGTAAATTCGTTATTTATTTTATTATTTCTTGTTTACAATAGCTATCCATATGTACCAGATGCCCAAATTCGCTCTGTACTTTTCTATTGAAATTAATGGGTAAAATATTCGCAAAGTCCCAATGCACGGGAACCGTATGTAAGGATGAAAAAACGCAGTCAAATGGAAGCTTTTAATGGGATACTACATTTTTTTTCTCTATTGAAATATTATGCATAAAAATACAGAACTCACGAAGCATTTTTAAACATTGTACATTAAAACATTGTGAAAACAAACTGGTAAAGTATATATTACAAATTTTCATTATTATATTGAAATATTGTGCAATAAACATACGGAATACAAATGATATCTTATAAAAACAATTTAAGCTCTTTTAAAAACAAACTTTTCAGCCATATGGTGAATATATATGACATAAATTTAAATTCACAATAGCATACATAACTTCAAGGAAAATCCTAGAGTAGGTTGAAGTTATATCCTTGTACATATCTCATTAGTTTATGTTATTATAGCTATGTATTTAAGGCAAATATAGAATATTATTTATGATATAAGTATGAATTAAACTATATTTATTGATACAACTACAAGTAAAGTAAGACATATAAAAAGTAAATTGCAAATATATGCTACACACATACATATATATATATATATATATATATATATATATATATATATATATATATATATATATATATATATGTATTATCATGGAAACATTCAATTCAATGGAACATATAATATAGAACAGTTTACTGCATATTAAAGTTTGAGCGAACCGCAAAGATATTTTCTATATTTTGTGGTAATAAATTACTTCGTTGTGGACTTAAGCTCTAAAGGTGGGAAAGCTTCTTTCAACAGACACTTGCATCATCGGAACTGCATAAACGACTAGAGTTAGCTCATGTAGCTCTGCATATTTAAGCTTCATAGAATTCCGCCATGTAATAAGATTACTCTCTGATGGGATTTTTTCATCGTTAACAAAGTTTTTAAGAGCCGATATAACCTCATGTTTTCTGAGTGTGGCACTTACTTTGTTTTTTGCGGCTACTGTAAGTGCCTTCTCCAAATGGTGTTCGTTAGAGTTAGTTGTAGTAGTAGGATCTAAATCGTTCTGCTCTTCAGGTTCAAACCCACCATTAAGCAATTGCAATTTGGTGTGCAATTGTCCTAGATATTCGATGGAAATTTCTTGATCTGATTGGGAAAGCGAATAATTCAGCCTAGTAGGATCTAGAAATAATGGTACTACGAATGGTTTGGTACTTAATAGTTCTTTTTCTTGAATCGCCATTGCATCATGCAGGTTGCGAGAAATGGTGCATTGCATTTTGGAAACTTCCCTTTTGCAGTTGAACCAAACCTTTTAAAAGTCACCTGGAGTTAAATTTTGCTCTTGCAATTGCACAGTCGCAATCCTTTCTGGCTCCAAAGCTAGTTTGATTTCTTTTAACTTCTCCCAAGATTTATGAGAGAGTTGCATATCTCTTCCTATAATTTCAATAAATTCGTCAATGAATGGTTTCAATGTCAGTAAGTGTGCAACCATGTCAAATGTGGAGTACAAGCGGGTGACCACATCAATAATAGGCATACGATATTGCTTTGACTTTAAAACAGTAAGTATAGCAGGCACTCGCTGTTTATGGTATATAAACAAGAACCATTATTTAAAGTGTCTTTTATAGCAAGTTGAACTGTGTGGGCAGCACATCTAATCGAAAAACATTGTGAAACACAGTTTCGTTATTAAGTTCACTATCTATATTTAATTCGTTAACACTATCTTCATAGGCACTATGATCTCTGGCACTATTTTCACTGTCTCCATATGACATATCTTGTATAGCTTTTACTATATTTCTTGCATCATCAGTTGTAACAGTATATACTCGTACTTGATTGGTATTCAGTTCAAAGTTTTGCAAGCCATTTATTACCGTTTCTCTGATTTGTTCTCCAGTATGAGAGCAGGAAAATTCTGCCATTGCTAAAGTTCTTATTTGAACCGAATTGCTAATAATAAATTGAGCATTAATACCAAGCACGGAGCTGTGCAAGCAGGATGCAATGTCAATCTTAAATGATAATAGCCTTCCTTGGAGTTCCTTGTTAATCTTTTTAACAATATCTGCCGCTTTTTCATCTACTAAAGTTGCAATTTTCTTCCTGTCCATTGTAACATTGAGTGCCTTTTTAATGGGGTCTATTATTTTACATAGTCCACTATCTTCAACAATAGAAAATGGTCTTGCATTTACAGTGACCAACTCGATCATAGCGCTATTGAATATGTTGGCGTCCATCTTTATGCTTACTGTTGGGCGAAATATTTCGTCCATAGTCTTGCTTCGGTTGGAACGTTCACATCTTTGTGCTTCATCTTGTGCGAGAGATCGCTTATCAATTTGAGTCGCACACTTATTCAATAAATTAAACTCATTCTGGTGATACCTTTCTAAATGTGTCTTTAAATTTGTAGCAGAAGGACACTTTAAGGTCATTGTGCAATTGATAACTTTGCAAGTTGCTTTTGCTTCTTTTCCATATCCACTAAGATGGAAATACGAGTAACACTAATCCGTTTTTTGAAGTCCAATTTTTGAGGGGTTTAAAAATGAAAAGAAAAATTGTGTCACAAAAAATTAAATGGGAGAGAAGCGTTTATAAAACTGTGACGTTTACAGGATGCTGTCTAGTTGAAACTGATTTTCTCTAAATGCTTTTAACAATTTATGCACTTTATTATTCTACTAAATTCTAAAAGAAAGGAAGATTCTACCCCGCGTTGGTGAAACAAAAGGGAGCTCTTATCTATGATAGGTGAGAAGAAAGGTTTAGTTAGCTTTGAGTCATTCTGTGATTAGCGAAACAAGAGCTCGAGCCTATCATTTAGATGCGAAGGTAAGGTCAGGTTGGATCATTAAGAAATCTATTAGGGATTTAAAAACTTGGAACAGAAGAAAGGTTAAGCTTTCGGTCATTCTGTGATTAGCAAAATAAGATTAAGATTAGGACGAAAGATTATTCGCAAGTTAAACCACTGTTAATTCTTGGAATTCCTGAATTATTTTATTAATGATACTCGACGTTTTCGCTTCACCTTATATTTATAATCGATTCAAGTTCGAAATCGAGTTTTTAAATTCTGTTTGGTTCGAGTTTAAATTTCGATTCGAGTTTTCAAAAATATTTCAATTCGAATTTTTTTTTCGATTCGAGTTTGAAAATATATAGATTTTAAAAGTTTATCGATTCGAATTTATGCATATATTTATGCATATATATATATATATATATATATATATATATATATATATATATATATATATATATATACTCTGAGAAGTACCTAAAATATCCCTTACAGGTGATCCCAAGTAATAAATTTCGCTAAAATGTGCCACAAAAAGAAATTTTATGAAGTATGAGCTTTATTACTTGGGATCACCCGTATATGATCATATTTTAAACGGGGGGGGGGGGCACCAGCCTCCAAGCTGATATTTGTGTGTGAGGATACTGCCTATATCACAGAGCCCAGGATATCATCCTCACTAACCCCAATTTCGTACTAGGCCATGTAACGGTTCCAGATCTTTATACCCCTTCAGATCACGTAAGCATGATCACCACTCTAACAATATCGGCCATACAAGTAAAGATTGCGATTGACCGGTGTTTGCCCAGGGACATTTATGATACGTACAGAAGGCTCCTCCAGGACTATCGAGGAGAACAGTCGGACGGCTCGATCAACACCCTTCAGAAGGTGACCATTCCTAGGGTTGAATTTAAGACACGCCCGGCTCCAAGATGGGGCGAAAACATCAGACTAAGAATGGAAAGACTAAAATTGCTAATAATGGAAATAAATATCCATGGAAACAGAGCAGAAAGAAACAGAGAATTGCGGGACATCCGAATGCAGTTAAAACATCTTATCATCTAGGTAAGCAAAAATAATTTAGAACGATATTATAAAAAAGCAAAGACACCTAAAAAGACCTCAAAAGATTTGTGCCAAATAAAGAGACTAAAAGGAGCTCTCCCACGGCCATTATCACCATTGAATTTGGTGGAAGGAAAATATGAGACAAACAGTTAATAGAGAAACATTTCAAAGAGAACTGGAAAAAAAACCCTGAATCTGAATCGAAGAAAACGAGGAATTTGACATGTTACGAGTATAGGAAGAAGGAGTATTAACAAGATCGGGTGAACTTGGGCTAGTACTAACTCCCTACCACTGCGTACACGGCACGCGACAGACGCAGGAAGAGAGAAGGCTTTTTACATAATGAGGAATACAAAGGATCCTTAAAAAGGCTTCAAGCAAAAAACTCAGGGTATTTCCTTGATTACTAAAGTAGAACTAGTGAATGCTACCGCTAGTATCAACGAAGCATTATTAAGCCTTTTCAATGCATGCTTAAATGCGGGGTGCTTCACTCGTGGAATTTATTGATAAATTACTTAAAAAGTTACTAAACAACAGACTGAAAAGCTACTTGGAAACTAAAAACCATTACAACGCACAACAACACAGCTTCCATAGAATCCTTGCCATGGAAACAGCACTAGCCCTAGTTACAGAAAGCATAGCTACAACAAAAGCCAGAACCGATAATGTAGACGTCTTCCTTAGAGACGAGGCGTCAGCCTTTGACAAGGTGTGGACGCCTAACCTAAAATAGAAAATGAGCAAATTGAGAATGGAGACAAACATCACCCAAATCCTCTGTGACTACCTAGAAGAACACAAGGCAATATTGAGAATTAACGAGTACGAAGGACAACCATTTACCATGGAAGCAGGGGGTACCCCAGGGGGGTTGTTTAATCCTCATTATGTATGTAATATATACATGTGCCTTCACCATACCCACGATTAAGTGGACATAAGAGTGCCTGGAGAATATTAATTAACAGCTATTATCCTAACACTAAGACATTTCAAATATAACAGGCGGAGAAATTGCCACTTATAATAGTTATGAAAAGAGAAATAAAATCCACACCGATGTGAACAAATTTAGAGTCATACCAGTAAGCTAAAGAGAGACAGCGGACATTAGAGTTCCTGGAGAATATTATCCTTATTCATGAGAATGCTTTGTACTCGGGCTCAAATTAACATCAAGAGGATATAGAAACCATCTCAATGAGAAAAGCGCTCAGGCTAGGAGAACCCTACAGTTCCCATATCGATTAAAGGCATTGTCACAAAAGGAAATTATATCTGTCTTTAGTGTGGCAAATCTTTCTCTATCCCGTCATATCCCTTTACTTTTTGAGACAAAATAGACAAATAAGCCGCAAGTGATACCGAGTCATGCCATCCAATCCATTTGTAATGTCACACGCTGGAACCACGTCACAACCAATATATTGAACCAATATATATGTAAGAAAAACACCCACTGACAGACAAGAAGTAAAAGAAATAAAAAACTACTCTTCTCTATAATTAAAATTTTATCAACCAAGTAAATAACATCATATAAACATATGAAGAGTGTCAGAAAAGTTACTGGGGTGAAAAAAGGGGAAATTTGATAAGCAAATTTTGCTAATCAGGCAGTGTTGCAGACGCTTCCCTAAACTAGTAACTCCTCAACCTCAGAAGACAAAGTTATTGAGATCCAGGAAATAATTCTGAAGAGTACAAAGAAGTCTGTATGACAGTAATCACAGCTGGTCCATTTTCGTTGCATGGTTTGATTATAATCTTACGCGTATCATTGGCTCACTTTTCTTCGACGACACCATAAACGCATACTGTTACTGCACTCACATTCTGGAACCAGTCATAGACCAGCAAACTTAATTTAGTCAATTCTTTAATGTTTACATACCGAAAATTCAAATTGTTCAGTATTTTTATTGTGTACAAAACGACACTTTAGAAGGCAAAAATCTTTATTTAAATGCCAACAACGTTAGGAAATCAAGAAACTTCAATTACTCGTCTCTATTGTTTGCCTCACGGCAAATTTAGCTGCAGAAAGAAACTTCACTAAGTTCCCCCTCATTGTTGTTTACATACCGGTAACTTGAGAATATCAGGAAACTTTACTTAGTTGCGTCTATATCGTTTCCTTAGCGCCCCTTTTAGAAGAGCAAGAAACTTCACGTTGGTTCGTCTTTATTGTTTACATACCGACAACTTTGCAAGTACAAGAAAATTCACTTAGTTCACCCATGTTTGTTTCTGTCCAGGCCACATTTGAAGAAGAAACGTTACTGATTTTAGTTGTTGATGCCGGGAAGGCACGCAGTCTTCCAGCTATTAGCTGCAGCAGGATTTCTATCATATACCTTTCATCCCCTTGGGCGCAACCACCGAGATTAAAACTGGAGATTTATCACTGGAGCAACAAAGGTCGTCAGCCTTTGTTGCTATTACGAGTGGATCCCTTTTGAAGAATCATCAGAAGAAAGAAAATCGACGAAGATATAAACTCTCGTCCCACCAAGTGTAGTAAACTAGTGCAAGAGATCGCGATATTAACTTCTTTATTTATTTTCATATAACGGTTAAAATAGTTTGTCCTATCTCTCCGTTGTCTACGTCTCTTATTTTCCTTCTTAAGCTTTGATTGGTTCACGTGATATTCTCCTAAGAGTTTTTCAGGGTTTTATCACCAATTTTCATTTCCTTGGGCCTTTAAAAATACATCTATAAAAAATCAAGCGTCATGTGATTTTCAATATATATATATATATATATATATATATATATATATATATATATATATATATATATATAAATAGAAAGAAGGACCAAATACAAGTTCCGCGGTTGGTAACAACCACCACAGAGCTTTCGCCAAATTTATTTTCTGCCTTTCAAAACAATTTTGAAGACAGAGAGAAAGATTCAGAATAAGGAGAGAGAGAGAAGGAATTCCCCCCTCCCCTCCCTGACTTTCCGAGTTCGCCGTTGATCGCTCTAAATTAGTCTGCCCTATATGCTACGAAAATTAGAACAATGGAAAGGCCATTAAGTGGGCATCACAACTTCTCGCTATGGACCCTTATCCCGACCCAAGGCAATTAAGGAAGTCTATTGGGAATGAATCTCTCTCCTAGTCTAGATAATTTCGGAGTATATATTCGAGACTTCGAAGTTCACATGCAGATTGTGTCTGAAGCCGCCATCCAGTAGGTTAGCCGCAACGTCTTCTTTAGTCGAGAGGAAATCGACTACATTCTCGTTCAGAAAAGAATTGAGTGATTGTCGAAGAGTCAAGGAAAAGCTAGTCATCACTAAGTGTTGTTCGTGGAGATAGTTAGGAGCGCTTCAACCCTTCTCACCACGTCTTAAATTGAGCGTCCCGTGGACGCCTACAAGTTCAAGATCGAACGTACCTACCTGGTCCTACTCACCGCACTTCAAAGTAAAAGAGATTCAACCCCCGCTTCTGTCCCGCTCCTCCCGCCTTTACCGCGTCGAACCTCAAGGATCCCCTTTGATCTAGAACTTGCATAATTGGAAAATCATTAATTAATTAATTATCCCTCGGTTCAAACTTAATTGATAGTTGTAATCATCTTAGCAGTGAACCGTCAATATTTAAATGCATTGCCATTTAACTTGCCCTATATGTATATATAATCTTTAGTCATATTAAAGTATATTTTTGTAGCCATTTTTTAATGTTCCTTGGCCTAGCAAATGGATATTTAAAGCATTCGTAGAACCATCTCCAAGTAGAGCCTTAATTTGGGTCAGCCAGGAGGCCAGTGTGCGTATAAACGCGTACACCTGGTCATACCACGACACCTTGTATTGCAGACTAGATAACAATATAGTACAAGAGAAAGAGAATTTGACGCGAATGAGCAATAATACAAGAAAGAGGTTTTTTTTTTAAAGATAAGAGAAAGGGACATTAGAAGAAAACTAGGATCAAAGAGAGGAATGGCAGGCACAATGAAGGCAATCCTTACTGAGAAGACATAAATAACACCAGTGGAAAAAAGTTTGAAATTCCTGGCCGGGACTCGAACCCCGGTTCTGCTGATTGCCGGTCAGATGCTCATTCGCTTCAAATTTCTCTCTTATATATATATATATATATATATATATATATATATATATATATATATATATATATATATATATATACGAGTATATGTAAAAGAACTCAATGGCGAGTTATGGTATATGATAGTGAAACCACTGTATAGGAGCCAAATATATAATTTACGATACTAGTTTTAGTATGTAGTTTACCATATCCTAGTCTCGTAAATTAAACTTTTTGCTCCCATACAGTGGTTTCACTATCATATATATATATATATATATATATATATATATATATATATATATATATATATATATATATATTATATATAGGGTCTTTCAACAAGGACGCTAAAGCTTTGTCAGGCGATAGTGGCCATGTTGTTAAAGCAACATCTGGCACCCTCACTGTGAACTGTTCAGTAGTACTTGGCAAGTCAAGATGTAAGGTTATAGCGTTGAACAGCGTGTGCAAATCATCAAATGTTATTATCAAAATCAGTGCTTCGTTCGACAAACGTTCCGCCCATTACGTGATTTCTATCCTCACCGCAATCGTCCTGCCGAGTCCACTGTTCGACGCTTGGTGGGCAATTCGAGGCAAAAAGGTCAATCAACCATCAGCCAACACCCGTATGTCGCCGAAACGCAAGGTCTGCTGAAAACATCGCCGCCGTAAATGAGATTGTACGGGAAAATCCGAGGCAGTCAATTTCTCGTCGTTCACAAGAACTGGGCCTTTCTGCGACTTCAGTTTGGTGAATTATGCGTAGGGAGTTGGGTCTGCACCCGTAGAAAATCCAATTTACCCCGGAACTTAAGGTAAACGACCATAGGCAACGCCGTGTGTTCATTGATTGGGCTCTAGAGCAGTTGGAAGTTGCCCCAAATTTCCCCCAAAATATCATCTTCAGCGATGAGGCCGATTTTTGGATGAATGGATTTGTAAACAAGCAAAATTGTCGGATTTAGGACGAAAACAATCCACATGAGATACACCAGCACCAATTGCATCCCAACAAAGTCATTGTTTTATGCGAATTTTCGTCTAATGGAATCATCGGTCCGTATTTTTTTGAGAACGAAGATGGGATTGCCATAACAGTCAACGGCGAGACCTACAGATCGATGATAAGCAACTTCTTGTGGCGTTAACTGGATTGTATGCCTGATATGGATACTGACGACATATGGTTTCAACAGGACGGCGCTACGTGCCACACTGCGCACGCCACGATAGACATTTTGCACCAGCGATTTCAGGGCAGGGTCATCTCGCGTGACGGTGACGTCAACTGGCCACCAAGATCATGCGATTTAACGCCAGTAGACTACTTTCTTTGGGGCTACCTTAAATCGCAGCTCTATGCGAATAATCTGCAAACAGTTGATGCTCTCAAAGTCAACATAACGAATACCATCCAGCAAATTCAGCCAGATTTATGCGACAAAGTCCTCGAAAATTGGGCCACCAAGCGAAGCTGCGGCGGACATTTGAACGACGTCATATTCCACACTTAATGCCATAAAATGTACTTTCAAATTTAAAATAAATTAAGGGCATATATCACACACAACTTGTTTTATTTATATTTAAAAATCGAGTGACTTGAAAGACCCTTTATATATATATATATATATATATATATATATATATATATATATATATATATATATATATATATATATATATATATATATATATATATATATATAATATCTTTATACAAATTTTGTTTACTCTCGTCACCTTTTAGATATTTTTAATTACACGTTTTAAATATTGTAAAAACTCATTTTTTTACAATAACACTAGAAAACGACATTGCATTTGTAAAAAAAAATCCCAATTTCTACCCTTTAAAACTTCCATAACCGTGCCACTTTCTTAATTTAATATTCTATTATTTAAATATGTTCTTACGTTGTAACGAATACTCGTTGAATAATACCCTTCAAATTTAAAATTTATTTATAAAATCGAATTTAGGGATTACCAAGAAAGCTATATTGAACAGAGAGGCAAAGAACTTAAGGTAAGGATAAAAGAGCATTAATCTAACGTCCGTCCAAAGTGTTTTTTTATGGATCTGTTCCTTTCAAATCTTTTAATTAACTATGAAAGTGTCCAAATTATTTTGCATTCAAGTAATTATGTCTCCATAAACATCTTTAGGGCAGCAGTTTATATCGTATCTGTCTCGAATTTGGATAGGAATCCTGCTTTGTTTTCTCTCGACCTTTTTTTATTGAAAACCTTATTAAATCCCCAAATAACACTATAAGAGAAGCGATACCCCCCCCCCCTTCACAGTCGAGCCACGGGACGTTGACCACAATATCCTGTCCGGGTAGACGCACGGTTTAAACTCTTAACCACGTCGCTCTCGCCCTTCTTCCCGGTTAGGAGCTGAACCACCTTCCGAGACCACAGAAGGCAATAATCAACTCAGGTCGGACTGGAAACCCTAACATCGATTTAAAACTGCAAGATTTCGCCTAAGAGCGGGTATTCTATTTCACCTCAGATGCGAAATTAGAGAAGCGTCGCCCGAAATCTAGAAGGCCCCACTGTGCCATTTGTACGACACCCTGGGAAAAACCGTTGGAGGAGGAATCTTCATGCGGCCGGTCCACAAATCACCCCATCCTCCTACCCCTACCCCAGTGGGATGACGACGTATATATACCAAATACTTGGGGAAAACGGGGTAGAATACGTGAGTCAGCAGGCTACGAAGTCTCCGGCAAGAGCCCGGGCTACCAAGAGAAGGGACTAAGAAGTAGCTCATCATCGAGCTAGTTCTTTGTGATCACACTGAACTTTAAGTTAACTTGATCAAGTTCAACTTATTCTCGTCAGAGAGCCCACCTTCCCCCACCGCCTTATCCTGATGTAGACGTGGATAATGAGCATCCACTACCCACAGTAGTCTTCTCCCAGAACGAACGTCCACGGAGTTACCATTAAAACCCCAATTCGCCGTGAGGACCACGCCCATTAACTATCCCGTAGTGAAACTTGTCCCCGAACCCATTAGATCGAACCCAGACTCGATCTCCCAGTGTATCTTGTTAAAGGAGGACTATGAGACTCCCGCTCCCATCATTTATGCTACACTGAAACAGGCTGCTCTAGCCATAAGGCTAAGTTCAAAATTATCCAAGTACCATAAAACGGGTAGCTCGCGTAGGTTGGAGTAACACTACCATTTTGTGACTTACTAAGGTAGACTCAATAAATCGAACTGTCAACTCATGCGCCGTAAGGTAATGGTCATCGAGCATCACTTTAATATTAGCTACTTCAAAGGGGCCAAGAAGGTAAAGCCATTTTATAACCTAAGTCGAAACCCCATTGAGGGTGATTTCAGCACCTCGTAATCGTGAAACCATGTTTTAATTTTTTTGGGGGCTGGTAGTAGTTATCGTTAAGATTTAAGTTCTTAAAAGAGTAGAAATGTAAGGAAGTAGGTGGTTTTTGTTTTTTTTGTGTGTAATCGATGAATTAGGTTTTTGTTTTGATTGAAGGTTAAATTGCGTTGGGAGTATGTTAATTTGTATTGTGAAACATACCCACAGTAGGCTCGTGAGGCATATTTTGACCCAATGCCTTTGTGAGCGCACGTGTGTGCGTCCAAGTTTAAAGAAAATTAAGGTAAGAGTAGGGTTGACCCCAGTAAGCCGGAATAATCAAGAGAAGGTTCAAAGATATGCAACTTTGCTTTTGTCGACTAGGTTGAGTTAGTTGTTTTTGTAGTTCACTGGAGTTTCTCCTTCCCCCATTATGTTCTTCAAAGGGAGGTGTGTAAGGGAATCGGTCCCCCCCCCCGACCCCACCTTGACAGGCGAGCCACGGGATGTTGACCACACAATCCTGGCTGGGTAGACGCCACGGTTTAAACTCTTAACTACATCGGTCTCGCCCCTCCTTCCCCCGGTTAGGAGATGAACCACCTTCCGAGACCACAGAAGGCAATAATCAACTCAGGTCGAACTAGGGACCCTAACATCAATTTAAAAATGCAAGATTTTCACCTCAGAGGCGAAATTAGAGAATCGTCGCCCGAAATCCAGAAGGCTCCACCGTGCCATCTGTACGACACCCTGAGAAAAACCGTTGGAGGAGGAATCTTCATGCGGCCAGTCCACAAATCATCCCCACCTCCTACCCCTACCCCAGTGGGGCAACGACGTAGATATACGAAAAACTTGGGAAAACTGGGGTAGAATACGTGAGTCAGCAGTCTACGAAGTTCCCGGCACGAGCCCGGGCTACCAAGAGAAGGGATTAAGAAGCAGCTCATCCTCGAGCTAGTTCCTGGTGATCACACCGAACTTTAAGTTAACTTGATCAAGTTTAACTTATTCTCGTCAGAGACCCCCCCCCCCCCATCCTCCCCTTATCCTGCTGTAGCCTAAATCACCGAGATAGTCTTCGCCCTTGAGGAATACCGGAACTAAGAAGAAGAAGCTCCTCCTCGAGCCCGTTCCCTGGTGGTCACACCGAACTTTAAGTTAACTTGGTTTAAGAACTAAGCTAAACTTACTCTCCTCAGAGAAACCCCTCCTAACCTGGTGCAGCCTAAGGCACCGAGATAGTCCTCCCCTTGAGGAAGAACTCAGAATGCACTCCCTTCAGCACTCGCCTAGCTCATCGCTAGCCAGTGCGAATTATTCCCCCGAGTAATCTGAAGAGAAGAAAGGAATATGCTTTCACTATGTCGTGGTGATATCATTTCCTGCCGAAGGCGTGTGGCTCACCCCATCTGCCACGCTCGCCCAAGTCCTCTGTGGCTTTAGTGATATTTCGTCCGCGCTAACCATCTGGACGAGCGGCACGCGCCTCCCAGACAATAACATTCCTGAGGTAACGTAACTCATTGAGTTCAAGGTCAGACTCAAACCCGTTCAAGAGGGATCCACAAAAGTATTTAAACTCCGGTATCCGTCCGGTGAAGGCCGTTAGCATTTTATTTATATTCAAGTGATTGGTAGGTCAACCATCACTAGAATGTAAAGTAGGTCAAGTTATAAAAACTTACTTAAAAATTATTGAAGTCTTTACTGTGTATTTAGTGCGTAATATTTCTTTGGTTCATTTTATTTTTTTGTGTTTTAATTAAAGTTTTATTTTATTTTAACAAATTTTTATTCTGTCCTCGAGATGCTATGTATGGCACAAGGACCCCTCAAAGTTTAAAGAAGTCAATAATCAAGATAATAATAATCACATATATAGCACTCTTAGAGAGATAAAACTTTAATCATGGAGTTTTTTTGTGTAGTACGTAAACAACCTATACGTACGAACTCCTTCAATCACTCGGTCCTGCCTATACCGCGACAAACACGATCATGCTAAAATAAACTCCTTCACCAACACAACTCTGTTTTCTTCACTCTCCATATAAGTTATCTGTAATCATTGTCTGACAGAGGCCTGTCTAATAAAGGCGAAAGTGCTCGGAATCATATTTTCATTTTGCTGCAGGTAATATATATATATATATATGGAAGATAAACGTCAAAGCGAAGTGTAATGGAATAGTTGCCTGACCTCTCTAATGCCCTAAATATTCGACTGTTTCATATATATTCAGTTCCTCTAACTTCACCACTTCGAAACCTTTGTTCGAATTCTTGGGCGAAAATGGCACAATTGGTTTCTATTTTTTATAAATAAAAGAATTTAAAAAATCAAGTTGTTGAGAAGGGATGAAATTGACGACAATATCAGCGGCAGCCAAGAGGCACTAATTAGCTCCGATCGTCTTGTCCATTATGATCATGATCAGTAACAGCCGAGACAGGCTAATTAGCTCTGATCGCCATGACAATTGTGAAGATGATTAACACCAGCGAATGATCAGTTACGACCTCTGGGTCTACTTTACAAAGTTGACTCAAAGTTGGAGTGAAAAAAGGGGCCCACTTTAATCGACATTGTGTAGGATCTGGTACACAAATCCCTTTGGAAGGGTCAATTTTAAAGGATTTACCGCCCTCTTACAACTAGTCTGGTTTATCTATAGGTGTAAGGTCAGAAGAAGGGGAGATGAATAAGAAAAATAGATAGGAAAAACAACTAACGAGAAAAATCGAAATGTGCTACAACAAACCTGGGAGAAGTGAAGAGAAAGAGCAGGATTAGTTCGAGGTTAAGGCTTGTTCGTAATAACCCAGAAGTGAAGTGAATGAAAGGATGTAAAATCCTTTGTATCTAAAGGGCGGCTCATAATTAATGACGAACAAACTGTTAGGAAAGAATTATTACTTCTTATAATGAAGTCGACTGAAGGAATTATTACTTTCAAAATACCTCCCGTCACAATAAACACAGTTTAGAAGTGCGAGATTATCTAATTATAAAAGAACAAAAAATATTGCATGAAGTAATGTCAAAATTAGTGGTCTATAAGAAAACAAAGATCTCTTATTCTCATACTTGCTTTGTGAGATGCACCCAACTATTTGGCTCAAAGAATTGCCAGAGGTAAAATTTATTGTTCTTTTCGTGTTTTTATTTAATAAAAATGCTAGATTTCTTTTATTCTGGTCTTCTTTATTGTTTGGTCTATTTTAAAGATCTGTAACAAAGGAAATAGCGACGGCAAAGTATAAAAACGTAAAGGTCAAATGACGAAACCAAACATGATCCGAGGAAATCGCATCACCTGCCATTTCCGTATCCAAGGGTTTGGGAGAGATTATGGGAGGGGTGATGAGGACATGAAATGAAATTCAGGCTTTGAAATTAAAGTCAATATTACACATGTAATTTATATCTCATACACGTATATGTCAATAAATTTTGTTCAAACATTTCTAAGGCGAAATAAAAAAAAACTATAATCTATTAACACGCTATCTACGATTGCCCTTGTGTAATCTCACGCTATCCACGATAGCGCTAAAGTAATATCACGCTATCTTCGATGGCTCTATTGCAGATGTAGAGAACTTGCGGCCTTATAGGTGTGGTTTTGGGTCATTAAATTCAGCTTTCTAAATGAATTCAAAATTTTCAGATCAAATCATTCTATTGCTTTTCTACAAAGAGTACTCGCAACATAGTCTTTAAGAAGTTTTTTAACTTTAGAATTTGTCATTTCTTCTTTTTTATTCTGATATACGAGTATAGTCATAGTAGATAGGTATATACAAAATAATGTGCAACTTACAGTATATCTAATTCAAATTTCAAGGATGCGGCCTACAGCTAACTTAATGCGAGCTTCAACACAAGAAAAATTTCCCACCCTTTGCTCTTGTGTGATTTCACGCCATCCAACAGGCCTCACGTGTATACCGAGTTTTGCATAAATCGGCTTTAATATCCTCGTAAGTCACAAGGGGTCAAGGTTCACAACATAAAAAAAATAATCTTAAATTGATTAGAATATTGGAAATTATTGGTGCACTATATGTGGTTTAAGTAGTTCACTTGTTATGAAATCATAAGTTTATATTTTAAACTAAAATTAAATATTTTATTTAAATAGATATGAGGAATGATATAATGGGAAAATCTTGTCAAGAGTGTCTGATATCAAGGACATTACCTATGAGTCTCTCTGTGGCCTATCGCTCGTCAGGCGGTTAAGAGAGAGAGTATAGCTATGGATAGACGAGTATCGCATCTGCGGATCGTAGCCATCGTGAAATGATTTGGAGGTATCCCACAGCGAACTCATTTATTGTAAAATAATTAGATGATATTTAAATATAATCTAATAATTGTTTTGTAGAATTCGGGAAGAGGCAAATGTCAGGACGAGCGAACATTTGTCAGGATTATTTCTATACGATTTGATGTAATTGAAGGAAGAGAACGACGCTCGAACGCATATAATTAGGAGCGGGGTTACTTAAGGAGCTTAATTTATTTATTTCTCTCACATTGTTTGAAGCATTTTCTTGATATTAAAGAGGGTTATATGGTTATGTGATGGAGAGGTGAAGGGTGAAAAAAGTGGAAATGGGTGTCCAGGTTAAAAGCAATTATTTTTTTTTTTTTTTATTTTTTTTTTTTTGGGGGGGGGGGAAATTACCGGAGATAAAATGCATCGATATGAAAATGGTTATGAATGGGACCACATCTTAGTCTGAGTTTAAACGAATGAGAGGTGGAATGATGGTTGTTTGCCATAAATAGAGTGGTTTAATCATTTATTAAAGCAAGAAATCTACCAGGTTCGTTTTAGCCAGCAACATTTGAAAAAAACGATTGCATGAAAATGTTGAAGTTAGACGAAGTGAAATATATTGAAGAGTAAATGTTCGAGGAACCCCTAGAGAGAACACTTGGAGCACTGAGCATAGGTAAGGCTTGAACCTTTCCTGAACCTCCCTACTATTTCGCAACGAATGCAGAGCATTTGGAGATGGGCAATCTTAGAATTAATTTCCCCCTCCAAGGGGAAACCAAAACCTCAACATTCTCTCTATACGAAGCCTTCGAAGGTAGAAGGACTAATAGAAAGCATAGGAGATTCACCACCGTCGCTTAGTACTATTTTACGAGTGAATCAACTTTTATCAGTATAAAAGAAGATTCTAAAGAGAGTCTGAAAAAAGATGACTCGCCATAAAAAGTCAGCAAGATAGATGCCGGTAATAACTAGTTTGTGTAGATCTTGATCACAATGGTTTCTATAATCGTAGTAGGAAATTGTAAAGTGATAAAATAATGTGTTTGCGGGAACTATAAAAAAATTTTAAATCTTAAACTTCCCAGAAGTGTAACGACTCTCCCAAATCCCTGATGTGGAGTCGCAGAGAAGAAGCAGGTCGTAATTGCGGGAAAAATGATCCAAAGTCGGGAAAAAGATAACATTGAAGCTGCAGATGCTAACACAAATAAACAAAGTTCTGTTCAATATTTGAATTCTTACGTATGTAGTTGCGACAAAGTCCTAACTCGTGTTCTTCTAGCGTTTTACTTTCAACGGAAATTATCTTAATTTCTTTCTCCCGAATCGCAGTGAAAAATAGACAAAGTTGTATTTGGCTTAAAAGAAACGACCCCTTCACGAGGAAATTTATGTCACTAAGATTTTTGTCTTTCTTTCATGGCCAGTTTTAAAGGCTTCGAGATAAGTCTATCTCTGCCCGTTTCAAATGAACCAAAACTCTTAAATTTTATTTAATGATATCGCGCTTTCTCATGATTGTGGGGGAAGAGAGAAATAAAAGTTTCATAAACGAGCATAAAAAATGAGCAAAAAAATGAGATAACGAAAGAAATAACCAATAAAGGAACGTTCACTTGCTCTATCTAGTAAAGGAAGAGACATCGACGTCTTAATAGTATGTTTATATAGGAATAGAAGTTTACCTACAGAATGAGAGAAATTGATGACGCAAAGATTGTGGACAATAAGAACGGGATTAGTACATATGGCAGAGGACCACGAGCAAAATTCCTCGAATGATGAACAAATTAATGAACGTCCTGCCAAAATGAGGGTAGGCCAAAGTTGATCACAACCAATCGAAAATGTAGGAATAATTACTGCCGATGATTGTAATAGATAGAGGTGGAAGCAATTGAGTTAGTACTCGTCTAGACAGGTTATGGAATGAAATCGCGCAAGTGCTATAATAATAATAAGTCTTTTTTAATGCGCTCTTAAGGGCCTGAGGGCTTCCCAGAGCGCACGTTGTGCTGAGATGAGAATGGAATTTCATTGGAAATTCAAGAGGGGGAGAAGGCAATTCTGAAAAGATGCGTTTTCAGGAGACGCTTAAGTGTGGTGAGAGAGGGAGAAGACCTGATTTTAGCAGGAAGAGCATTCCACAACTTAGGGGCGCAGATTGAGAAGGAGCTCTCCCCCATTGAACAGAGGGATGAACGAGGATTACTCAAAAGAGGTGCATGTGATGACCGAAGGGCCCGAGGGATATGGCGTGGTGAGAGGGCAGAAGAGAAGTATCTTGAAGTGACTTATGAAATAGGTAATCACTCAACAAACAATTAAAAATATAATGAAAAATGGACGAAGGTACAGTACGGACAGAAGATTAATGGGGTGAGAATATGCCGTGGCGGCGAAGTATGAGAGAGAATGAAATTTTTAGAGGAGACTCATATTAACTGAAATCCACAAGGTTATTAGGTTATTAATAAAAGTCAGACAAAAGATCAAAGAACATATAGTACGAAGGTAGTGAAATTTAAATAAAAAAGAACGAATCAACAAAACAAATAAAAACAGGCCTAACACATGGCTGACAGCAATTGATCACACTAATTAGACCAACATGGTAGTAAAGTACAAAATGAATAAAAATAATATAAAAAGTCGAAAAATAAATTTTTTTAGAATTTCAGGGGACACCAGGAACCAGCTATCAACTTCTCAGTAAATGAAAAATAAGTGAGGGTAGTATAAAAAAATTGCATGCACTTAAGTGCATGGAAAATGTTAAAGCACCGGGAAAATATGATATAACGATCTACTCTATACTTAAAGCAGAGCATCGTGCCAAACAATATAATATTTTGTTAACAAAAGGTTTGTTCAAAAATAAAAAAAACTAATAGCAGGATTTAATGGTTCAATATATTTCCCGAAAATAGGAAGAATTAGAGAACTACAAAAAAATCCCTTATGTATGAGCTCGATAAAAATTAATGAATAGAGTCAGAAAAAACATATTAATGCAAATACTTGACAGGAATAGCCCAAAGGAACAAGTAGGTTTCAGAAGTAAATATAAACCATATGATCATCTGCAGGTTGCTCATAGATTATAGCACTAAACTAATGAAATAAAATCCATCTCTAATTGGTTTTGTTAATCAAAAATTATTCCGCTACATCGGAGGTTAATAATCTTGGCGAATGTTCGCTCGTCCTGAGATTTGTCATTGCCCAAAGCTTAAAGAAAATTAATCGATTATATTTTAATTTCATGTAATTATCACATAAGAAATTAATTCTCAACTGAACATTTCCAATCATGTCACGCTTGGGCGAGATCAGCTGATGTGATGCTCTTCTATCCACATCTAGACTGTCCTCCTTAAGCCATCAGCGACCTAAAGGCAACATGGGTAGCGCACTTAATACTAGATAACTCTCGAAAAAAATGTCATAATTTCATTTCCCATATCTATTTAAATAAAATATTTTATTTTTATTTTTAAATATAAACTTATTATTTAGTAACAAGTTAACCATAACTTAAACCAAATATAGGGTATTAAGATGTCAGAGAGAGAGAGAGAGAGCACAGTGCGGTCGGGAGAATCTTCAATCTGCGCCCGACGGAAGGCTTCCTGCGATAAGAAGCGGCGATGGGCACGTCGTGAGAGCCGAAGGGTCGCGACGAAAGCATCACAAGATTGTGTGAACCGAGCCAAGGTTCACTTCTTCCGGTGACGCGTCTGATAAACTGGAACCCCCACCCCACTTTCCAACGCCCGGGGCAATCCACTTCCGGCGAGCCCGTATAAATTATCAAACGTTGGACTTAGGAATTTTGTGTCAGCCTACCCTGAACGCGACGCGTAACTTTCGATCGGCTCCCGCACCCCAAGAGCCCGAAGGCAAGATTTCTATTCAGATTAATTGATAGTCTAGCGACAAGAGACTATTGTTCTGAATTTCGGCTCCGTTTCCCTCTCGGCAAGATACTCCTTCGACAAATATTCTCTAAGTTAACCGTAGTGATTATAATTCCCATTTGCAGTCCCTCTCTCTTTCACTAAGCCTACCGCTAATTAGGCTTCGCGAACGACTCAATCGCGATTCAAGGCTCCCGTTTTGTGGACAGCTTGTTAATTTGTCGGTTTTCGTAGTCGAATGCGAGCGTCCCTTTAAACCATTCCCGTGTTCATCTAATACAAATTGGGTACTTGTATGAAACCCCTTTTAATAATATGTTATATTGGTTGTATGGTAGTAAAGTTTCTTTTGTTTATTCAGTTTTGATTTCCCAGAACCTCCAAGATAGTTAAATTTTTCGGCCAACGTTAAAATCGCACTCTTACGTATTTGTGGCATTACCCACTTACATAGCGGCTTAATTCACTCACACTTTTCTCCCTCCTCTTTGACCGAGGAACCAGAGCAAAGGTCGGAATCTGACCTGACCTACTTTAGCGCTATCGTGGATAGCGTGAGATTACACAAGGGCAATCGTAGATAGCGTGTTAATAGATTATAGTTTTTTTTATTTCGCCTTAGAAATGTTTGAACAAAATTTATTGACATATACGTGTATGAGATATAAATTACATGTATAATATTGACTTTAATTTCAAAGCCTAAATTTCATTTCATTTTCCTCATCACCCCTCCCATAATCTCTCCCAAACCCTTGGATACGGAAATGACAGGTGATGCGATTTCCTCGGATCATGTTTGGTTTCGTCATTTGACTTTTACGTTTTTATACTTTGCCGTCGCTATTTCCTTTGTTACAGATCTTTAAAATAGACCAAACAATAAAGAAGACCAGAATAAAAGAAATCTAGCATTTTTATTAAATAAAAACACGAAAAGAACAATAAATTTTACCTCTGGCAATTCTTTGAGCCAAATAGTTGGGTGCATCTCACAAAGCAAGTATGAGAATAAGAGATCTTTGTTTTCTTATAGACCACTAATTTTGACATTACTTCATGCAATATTTTTTGTTCTTTTTTAATTAGATAATCTCGCACTTCTAACCTGTGTTTATTGTGACGGGAGGTATTTTGAAAGTAATAATTCCTTCAGTCGACTTCATTATAAGAAGTAATAATTCTTTCCTAACAGTTTGTTCGTCATTAAGTATGAGCCGCCCTTTAGATACAAAATATTTTACATCCTTTCATTCACTTCACTTCTGGGTTACTATGAACAAGCCTTAACCTCGAACTAATCCTGCTCTTTCTCTTCACTTCTCCCAGGTTTGTTGTAGCACATTTCGATTTTTCTCGTTAGTTGTTTTTCCTATCTATTTTTCATATTCATCTCCCCTTCTTCTGACCTTACACCTATAGATAAACCAGACTAGTTGTAAGAGGGCGGTAAATCCTTTAAAATTAACCCTTCCATGGGAATTTGTGTACCAGATCCTACACAATGTCGATTAAAGTGGGCCCCTTTTTTCACTCCAACTTTGAGTCAACTTTGTAAAGTAGACCCAGAGGTCGTAACTGATCATTCGCTGGTGTTAATCATCTTCACAATTGTCATGGCGATCAGAGCTAATTAGCCTGTCTCGGCTGTTACTGATCATGATCATAATGGACAAGACGATCGGAGCTAATTAGTGCCTCTTGGCTGCCGCTGATATTGTCGTCAATTTCATCCCTTCTCAACAACTTGATTTTTTAAATTCTTTTATTTATAAAAAAAAATAGAAACCAACTGTGGCATTTCCGGGCCCTTCGCTCAGATTGGTAATTTTTTAAAATTTTATTCGCATAATTTTAGACACTTTATTTACTAATTCGCATGTAAGTATTTTATGTGTGGGTTTATATAAGATGTGCATTAATTTTTTTACCTTTTCTGAATGTTAACTCGTCTGTATTGCGTCATTTTTATATTTAATTTATTCATAATTTTGCTCCGATATTTTGTTATTTGCATTTCTTAATTAATAATTGAATTATTGTACTTTATTAGATGAATTGTCTGATGATATATATATATATATATATATATATATATATATATATATATATATATATATATATATATAAAGTAAGGTAGGTAATTTTGTGTCTAACTTCTATATAAAAGAAAATAACAGAGAAATTTCATATATATATATATATATATATATATATATATATATATATATATATATATATATATATATAAATGCGTGTGTGTGTGAAAAAACTCACAAGTGTGCATGTGAGTCAAAATTATGAAGAAACACCCATAAAGAAAAAGTGAACTTTTCAATAAAATACCTCGTATAGCCTCTGAATACAAATGTAATATTTAAATATGAGACTACAATTTATCACATCCTGGTTAAAAATTTACCACTTCGCCCAGGCATTGCTTTTTCCATAGTCTGTTAAAATTATAATCAATGGTACTTTGGGCAAATCGGGAAAGAATTACAAGTAAAACATCAAAATAATGTACCTAACCACAGTGAACAAACTGCCCTATTCATGTTTATGTATAACTATAGCCACACTATTAACTGGAATAGTCCCAACTCTAGGATTAGATGCAGCAATTACATTTCTAGAAATATTTTAGTGTGTCGTGGTATAGCAATTATACTCACACCCATAAACACACACACACACACATATATATATATATATATATATATATATATATATATATATATATATATATATATATATATATATATATATATATATATATATATATACGTGTATGTTTCTGCTTCTAGCAAGCCGGATCTTCAGCAGTAAGAGGAGAGCAAGTACTGAATATAAAATATATTGCCATCGTTTCGGGCTCTGGACCCATCTTCTAGGCTAGAATATTAAAGATTTATATAAGAACAATTGCTTAACAATTATGAGAACAATCATAATTAATGGCTTTAGGCCAAAAATGTACTAGGATGTAAAACAAAAAGAAAAAATCAAAATGCAATATAAAGGACAAAAATATGTATATTAAGATAAAAAATAAATAAATTCAAACGAAATTAATAAAGTTACAATTAGAAGAAAAGGAAAACCTCAATAAATACACTAAAATTTGTTACCTGATTCGGAGAAAGCTGTGAACTGAATGAATGGAAATTAAAAATTATACTACCAGGAAAGATGTGATTTAGTATTAGTTGGTCCTCTGATCTATGTAGTTGGTTGGTCAAAAAAAACAAAAAATGTTAACTAGGTGGTTGTTTAAGTGGTAATTAATTAATGGTGACTGGTTAAAAAAAAAATTCAAACGAAATTAATCAGGCAATATATAACGGTGTGGAAGTAGAGTCCTTATTTAATTGAGGCTGATTATATTTAATTAAAAGGGACTCAATTATGAGAAGGTCAGATTTAGATTTTGATGCGGATAATATTTTAAATTGATTATAATTTATAGGTATTTTACATGAATAGGAATGAGATCGGACAACAGAGTTTTCTTTTACGGAGAGATCCATTCCTGTTCTGTAACTGACCCCACGGTGAGCATCAATGCGAACCTTGAGAAGACGTTCCGTGCATCCAATGTACGTTCCCAAAGAACATTTAGCACAAGTATATTTATATACTATCCTGGAAGGCAAAATTTCAAAAATGGGGTCCTTTACAGTGAACAAAGAACTCATTTTTAAGGGGTTTACAAAATTTTGCGTTAGATTTAAATGCGGATAAAATTTATTTCAAAATATTAGACAATTCCTTCCTAAAAGTATCAGTTTGGTATCCCATAAACGGAAAGGAAATGTATAATTTTTTGCTGGGAACATTATAATTATTTATAGGTTTAAAAATATTATTTAAAAAGTTCCTAATGCAATTTATAAAAATATGAGGTGGATAGTTGTTTAATTTTAAAAAAGTTTTAAGTTTAATCATTTCCAAATGGAATAGAGCGCAGTTAGAACAGATATTGAAAGAACGGTGAATTAAAGTTCTACAAGAATTAACTTTGAATTGATAAGTGCAGAAGCTGTAAAAGTTTAAACCAAGGTTACTAAACGTTGGCTTTCGGAAAACAGAAAATTCAAAGCAACCCTGATTCTTTTCTATTTTTACATCCAAAAACGATAAACTGTTATCTGTTTCTAGTTCTATTGTGTATATATATATATATATATATATATATATATATATATATATATATATATATATATATGTATATATATATATATAAGTTGGAGAGCGATGATAATGAGAATGGGGAAGAAATTCGTCCTCTAGGGTGTGGGTAATAATTATCAAAATAAGAGAATGCAGATTGGCTTAAAGGTTGAATGATGGCCGAGAGTCGTTCAAGGTTATTTAAAGAATGCTACACAAATAAAATTCAATAACAATAAAAAAAAATATTAAATATATACAAGAGAGGTTTAAATGAGATACGTGATCAAATAAATAACGGACACACTCGGTGTTAGCAATGGGGCGAACCCAAGGGATTAAAGCGGTTAATCACCTAACTTGAATCAGACTCTTAAAAAGGGGCTATACTAAGCCAAGCCGAAATACATATAATAACAATTGATTTCAGAAGACCAGATTATAATGAGGTCCGCAGCGTCGGCGCTTTGCACTGGATAAGCGTCGAAGGGAATGTAACTCAGTGAAGGGAGGATGCAACAAGGAAATATGTGTTACATAAGAACATAAGAACATAAGAAAAGAAGGAGACTGCAAAAGACCATTCATGGCCTACACTTGGCAGCTCCTGTTCCATTCAACACACAAGAGATTTCTTACCAGAGAAAAGTCATCAACATTGTCACCCTTTACAGGAGTTCGTCAGATCTAATCTACAATATACATAAAGTGCATCCAGAGGATTATGTCCATTCATGCAACCGCAAAATATAATAATAAAAAAAGAAGAAGTCAGTCCCATCTAGCAGCTTCATCCATATATTTATCTAATCTATTCTTAAAACTACCCAGAGAGGAGGCTTCTATCACATGTCTCGTGAGCCTATTCCATTCATCTACCACACGATTTGTAAACCAATTCCTCCCAATCTCCTTCCTAAACCTATACTTATCAAGCTTAAACCCATTGCTACATGTCCTGTCATATTCACTAAGTATAAGAACCTTACCCAGATCCCCTTTATTATATCCTTTTACCCATTTGAAGACTTCAATCAATTCCCCTCTGACTCTTTTCCTTTCCAATGTATGTAGATTTAGTTTTCTGAGCCTTTCACCATAAGGTAAGTTCCTTAGCCCACCAATCATCTTTGTCATCCTTCTCTGCACAGACTCAAGCAAATCAATGAGAAGGAGGAGGTAATGGTTCTACCTCAGGATGCTGATGAAGGAGGACTGGTTTTACCTCAGGGTTCTCGATGAAGGAGTACTGGCGCGAATTCACGGAAGAACGGCCGTTGTAAGGAGCCAATTGACTGGGGCGACGTCCACGGCGGAGAGATTCTAGCCGTCGGTACCCGAATAAGCCACAGAGGATTTGACTCGAGAACGTAATGTATCTTCGTGCGCGGGTGAGCTGTACTGCTTATCCAGCGGAAAACCTCCGGTTATATAGGTGGTCAGCGGGCGGCGACATTGCCTCGGGCCACGGCGTGCTCTGTTGGGATTTGAAGTCGCCGGCTTTCAGCTCAGGTGGGACGGTGGGAGGGCAATATAAAGAGCAGGTCAAATGGTCCTTTGGGTTCTTTCTCGCGTGACGAGTATGGGAGGCAAGCTTAAATCGCCCCAGGTGCGGGAAATAGGCCTCGTAAGGTAAACACAGATGGTCTGATAAAGCCATGTTCACTCGTTTCCTTCCTTGCTTCCCACGCTCTTTGTTTCAGGGTTAAGGCCACTTGGCCTTTATCTATTTACACATTACCAAATTTCCATATAGGCTCTTTCATGTCCAATTCCTCCCCTCTTATCTACTCTTTAGGTTAGATTAGGTTAGGTTAAGTTAGGTCTTTTGTTATTCCTTGACAAGTTCTTTGAGAATAAAAACTAAAGTGCTCAGAATATTTTTTTCACGTTTCCTTTGTTAGTGTTTCTTAATATATATATATATATATATATATATATATATATATATATATATATATATATATATATATTATATGGGCGGCTCGTTATTATGTGTCAGAAGGGCCGGGCCCCATCAACTTAAAGATATTAGACTTTCTCAAGGAACACATACAATGTAGTTACTATCATTTATAATTTCATAAAAGTATTGTAATTGCCGAGTTTAAACCATTTTAGATTCTCTTAAACATCAATTTGGGCCCACAATGAGTTGGCCCTTAGACCGCTAACAAAATTCAATGAAATTGGGACATTAACAAACCGCCCTTGTCTGGTAAGTTTTCTTTCACCTAATCTGTCAAATTTGGGGCCGAGTTATGGAGGCCCCAAGAGGGACAGTTGCTACTTAGCATATTTCGATAGTTCGAGTTTTCTTTTAACCTTTACGTACTAGGATCCTGGTGAATGAATGGATTGTTTGATTTTTTTTTTCCAAGTGTTGATAATTAAATTTAAGAAACTATTTTACAAATTTTCATCCAGTGGAAAATTAGTTTCTATCCTTTTTCCTAGTTGTTAGTTTCGCAAGAAGCCATGGCTTACGGTGAGTGATACAAAAAATATCTATATTTTAGTTTTATTGCCTTATTTAAAGGAGAATGTTTGTGAACCAGTATTGTCTGTAATGACATAAAACACTTATCAGAAAGAATTCAGAAGCAGGAAAGTAGCACAACTCACCTAAATAATGCTCTTCAATTAAATATGCTGAGAAACCAACCGTTTTTTATCTGCAATTGATGCTGGTTAGCGACTGTGGTATTTGAAAGCATAATGAATTAGTTGATAAAAATACACACGCTTTATCAAGAATTATTAATTGCTTACATTTTTGTGGTTTACTCGAGTTTCCTCTACGAGCGCACGATATATGTGAGCAATTTGTTAATAGGGGGGTACTTAATGATCATCTCAAAGATAGTAAAGTTTAAAAAAAATACATCTAAAATACTTCGAAATTACCTAGGAGGTTTACATAGATGAAATAAAAAAGGAACTTTCTGAAGCAATTTTTTTCTCTACAAAAAGATGAAAAAATCATTGTATCAGGTTGTTCAGTTTGTAATCATATTGCGTTTTCTAAAAGACTCAACCTGTTTAAAAGTTTGTGTCTTTCGTTCAAATTGAAGATAGAACAGCGAGTAATGTGACTAATGTGCTGGGTGAAACCTTTAAAAAGTTTCAATCTCACAAACAAACTTGTTGCGTAGACTTCCGACGGAGCGGCCTTCATGGAAGGAGTTGATAATGGTATACACATACATTTGAAGTTTTCTACGCACGCTCATTACATTCATTGTTACCCACATCAGTTGAATCTGGTAATAAAAACAGTATGTTCTTCAAATAAAATTATTAAGCTTTTTATTCATCTTTGTAATGCTACAAGTCCTAATGTACCTCAAACACCTTGGAATTTTCAGTATTAGATTGTTGCTAGTGTTAAAAAGATAAAAGAAAATGAGCTAAGAGAATGTTTCACAAGAATTCAGGATGATGATGGCTGGGATGAGAAAAACATATGCGAATTCACTGGGTTTAAAAGAGCACCTTGAACATAAAGTTTAATTTTTAGTTGACATTTTTTATGTTGCTCTTAAATATGCCGACATTCTATACAATGTTTTGCAAGCAAAGAAATTTAATGGTGTTACTGCTGTGCAAGCAATAAAGGACATTGAATCATCTGAGTCAATTGCAAAATGACGTCGGTCAGCTCATCTGCAAATCAGATGAAGATTGTAATCAAATCCAAACACAAGACGAAAAAAGAGATAGAGAGAGATAGATGGAGATCTCAAACAAAAAATGACAGACTGGATGTGATTGTAAAATAGGCCTGCACTCTTCCCCCGTCCCCCGACTTTTTGGCTGATTGTTTAAATATCTAAAAAGGGAATAGGTTTAACACGATTTTTTGAAATTATTGTATATAAAATCAATTTCTTTGTCAAAATAATTTGGAGAGACAATTCCTAATATACAAACGCACATACAAAGAAGAAAATAATACTTTTTTATACTTTAATACTAACTAGAATAATAATTAATGAGTAAATGAATTCAAAAGATATAGTTGTGATAAGCCTCGATAAGTGTATCGAAAAAGGGGAATTTCAATTATTTTTCATTTCGAAGATAAATTTTATTGAAGCGACTAAACTATTTATCTTTTGTCAAAAATGAGTCAATATCCCGATTATTTATTCATAGAATAAGAATGCCAGTAATATATTTAAACAAAGTTAAAATTATATCGGTAAAATGAGGTAAAAGAACTGTTTCGAAAAACTCTACGCAGATATTGGCAAGGAGAGGAGATTAGGAAATTCGTATAACATACGAAATTTCTGTCGATAAAATGTTTCGTTGAAGGTGAATTTACAATGAGACACAAATAATGAAATTAGATTAATAAAAATTGTTGGAGAGATAAGGAACGAGAAACGTTTAAAATGAGTCCTTAATAAAGCTCAGACGGCCGGTCGGAGCGTTCAAGGTTACCATCTTCTGTATCGACCTGCGGCTATAATCTTCCATTACTCTTCCTTCGTCTATCCTGACTACTTTCTTGACAGATCCCACCATCCTTAAGATCAGAAGATCACAAACTGGGACATTAGTGAATAACGATGAAACGTCAAAGCTAGCAAAAATAAATTATTGAGATAAGCAAAAAAATTCACTCTGGTAATGAGGTGGGAACTCTTAATGATTTGTGAACCTGAAATTGTAATCACTAATGGTTTCAGTGGTGTGTGAGTATTTGGGTAATTGATACGGGACACTTCCAAACGAATGGTCGGACAGATAAATTTCGTGGTTTGATGCATTTTTACCAGGCCATAACGATAAGATAGAGAGGCATTGGAAGATTTAAATTCATTAATAAGGTTTGGATATCTTTCAAAAAAGTGCGAAGTTCTTTTGGGCATATTCATGACTTTATCTGAGGCCTAACCTTTACCTTGACAATTTTAACTCCCTAAAGTCATTGACCAGTTGGAAAGCTTAGATATTTCTCGAGTTCATCCAATGACATTGCATCATCTGACGATTATTTTCCATTATTTGGCCTACCCGGCCTCTTTTTGACCCATGATGATAAGTCAAAAGTCGTCACTGACAATTCGGGATCCTCTTAACCTACAAGACCGCTCTTCCACCACATAATCATTTTCCCAACCCATTTGGAGACTAGATTGAGCCTGTCTGGGACGCGGGCCCTCGGATATTCCCAGATGACATGCACACACTTTCAAGGGCATGCTTGAGCGATCAAGGAAGCTTCCGTTAGCACCTGCCTGTCTGTGTGGAGTGCGATAGAGGAAGGGCGGCGGGAAACGAACCTTTGCGTTTCTTCACATAAGATTATATTTCCCTTCAGTTTCCGACGGAAGCGACTTGCTCAAGGAAATACAGTCTGCTCTAAGCAGGGAGAACCCCAAACCCCTACTTTGGCAGAAATGAAACCAACTTGTCTAGAGACAGAGAAATAAGTCAGTCATCAAGCCAAGTCAGCGTTCATTTCATTCTTCACAGGCCTAGAAGACTTGAAGTAACGCCGCCTCAATCTGAGACGCTTCCATATGTCATTCGTTTCTATAGTAAAGGTCTTCGCTCACATCTTCGACCCATTTTAAAGGCCAAGTTCGTCCCTAATGGCTACTCTATCCACACCGACGAGCAATACTCTTCGGCCCTACTACTCCATTGCCCGGCAATTTCTACGCGTGATTCTCGTATAACTTCACGGAAATCAAAGAACATTTAATTAACTTCACGCAAGCGGAAAGTTTGTAACTCTTTGGAAAAGTTAAAAAATCATTAAGGCAAATTTAATCAATTGTGCAGTTAGCATTTTATTGCTTTGAAACAGACGAAGTTTTCTATTGGCAAAATAAGAGTTGCCGTGCTAAGCTAATGCTTAACATTTTAATTTGTCGTTTAGTAAATTTTAATATTCTAGACAGTCCCACTAAGATTTTGTAATTTTTATTCTTATTTGCCTTTTTCTTCATTTTCATTTATTTATTTAAAATTTTTCACCTGAAATTTCATGAGAAATTTAGTGGTTCAATTGTTTACTTTTCCATTACTTTTGTTTCTGTGAATTTAATACCTAATATTGCCTTGGCATATATATATATGCTGTAATGGTGGTGTTCTAAATACTTCGTCACAAGCGCCAGATCCTACCTGGCTCTCCATCATGCTGCAATACACATGGCTCACTACCACAATACTCATGGAACGGTGGTAGGAATTGGTCTTAAAGAACATTTTGGTACCATTCTCTGTCTATACGGGTGCTTTGGAGCCTAAATTTGCCTATGTCAAATCCTTTGGCCTTCAACCTATTTCTACCTTCTCAAACTTAACAACTTAGTGTCCGAAACTCTTTTTCCTCTACACTTTAGGGGAGAAAACTTCGCTAGTTTTCATTTTTGAAAAATAAATAGAAAAAAATGACTCATTTTCCTTCTTTCCTTCACTGACCGACCTATGTCGTAGTTCTGGCAACAACTACAAGGAAGAAATGCGGCTATAAATGAAACTCCGAAGCAATGAAAAAACATAAATGGTGCAAAGGGATGCGGGAAACTATTCAGAAACAAATGAGGAAAGGACAAATGTCACTAGAAAATGCTTTTGGTGCTTAGTTGTAGCTGTCGAAATGAACGAGAATTTTCTGGAGGAAACAAAACAGGAAATGAAGTGCGGAGGATAGACATTAGACACCATAATGTAAACATGTGTTTGCTTAAATATCCCCCGTCGTAATGGGCGAAAAGATGTAAATATCACTCGATAGGAAGGGGGATGGGGGGTGATAGCCCCATTTGTTTTGATAGTTGGAGGTCTAAACCTCCTCAAACTGAATTGTTTTCGAATTAATTATGATCTGGATCGAGTGGAGGGATAGATAAGCGAACATCACCCTCATCGGTACCGTCTTAGTGTATTCTTGAGAACAATTCAAGAGGGAAGCAATCTATGATGAGGTTTATTTAATACAAATTAATAATTGTGTTTTATTTAATACGTATTTTATAATGGTTTTATTTAATGCAAATGTTATAATGGTGTTTAATTAATAAAATATTATGATGGTATTTTATTTAATACAAATTTCATAGTGGTCTTTATATAATACAAATTTTATAATGGCTTTTTATTTGATATATATGTTATAATGGTGTTTTATTTAGTATAATTACTTAGTATAATTTGTATAATGGTTTTATTCAATACAAATATTCTAGTAGTGTTACATTTAATACAAATTCGATAAGGAAACGGTAAAATGCTATCACTTCCAGGTGAGACCCATTTAGAAACAAGTGCGGGTTCGGGTGGGCCCATGGATGGCGGCAGAAGTGCACCACCGTAGTCAAGGCCAAGGAAACCCGAAGCCTGTGCGCTTCGGCATAGCGAGAGAAGCGGTTCAATGCCTGTTGGAGTCGACGCTTTAGAGTTGGCATCTGGGCTGCGCCAAAAGAGATCGAAAGGTCGTCCACGTAGAGGGTAGCCCAAACATCTACTGCAGGGATGGGCAATAATTGTTAGCAGCTGACCACATTGAAGCTTATTTAAAGCTTCGAAGGACGCATTTAAACAGTTAGATGCAAATTTCGAATACATATAAGTTAATCGCAATTACCTTTGTGCATTTGTTTGCATATGATACATACTCATAGATATAGCTACACATTAATAGCTAAAGGTAATCCCAACCACGATTTGAAATCATTTGCGCAATATGCAATATTGCTACGCTTAAATAATGACCAAAAATATAAAACTAGACCTATATGAAGTGAGTTTGTTGGGGAAACTCCTATATGAAGATTGGGAGGCGTCCCCTTGCCCGATTAGTGTGGAGTATCTCCATGATACCGAAAAATCCATGCGATATCATAGGCATTCTCAAGATCAGAAAACACTGTTGCGTACTGCTGTCCACGAATGAATGCCTCGCAAACAGCATTTTTCAGCCAAAACAGATCATCCGAAGTGGAAGGCCCCGGCATTCTTGAAGTTCCACTCATTTTAGTTTTGGTCTGAGACTTCATCCACCCCTCTTCCATACACTGAGGTAGAACTTGCCCTCCTTAGCCTGGTCTGCCCTGGAATAAGCAGGGGGATCCCGTCATCTCCCTGAACTTCCTGAATGGAGAGGAACACATATTTTTCCTCTTGAGTTTTAATTATTTTTCTTCAGATTAGATTTAGGAGAGTGATCCTTCTTACCCCCCCTCCTCTAAGAGGGGCCCTGAGGTAGGAGGGGCCAGCCTGAGTAAAATTCGAAAGGATTCGTCTGTTTTGGGGTTCTCACCCGAGGGAGGGGTTACCTCCACTCTTCTTGAGACCTAGGGATCTTGTGTAACCCCAGAAGGATCTTGCACAGGTGCGAATTTAGACTTTGGAGTATCTCTCACAACGCCAGTGTACTTTATCTGATCTTAGAGTACATTTGAGCATTAAATCTCGCCCAGTCCAAATATGTATTTCTTTTGGGGGGAAAAGTGATCGTTTAAGTTAGGTTAGGTTAGGTAAGTTTGGGTTAGATTTTGTGTAACTCCTCCAGTCATTTATTATAACATTTATCATATTTATTACATTTCTTTCAAAATAACTATTAGTTTAATGCATAAAGTTAGGTTCAGTAAAGTTGAATAGGTTGAGAATACTTCGTCTGATCCTTCTGTATATTTCAATATTAATAGAGGTTCTTACGATGATTACATATAGCATTTAAAGTTAGGTTAGGTTAGGTTTAGTATGCTTTCTCTGATCTTTCTGTCTATTTCACTACTAATGGAGTTTATTTCGCTGACTTCAAATATATATTTCGTTTCTGGATATATACATAATTAGTTTTAAAGTTGGGTTTGGTTAGGTAAGGTTACATTAGGTTTGGTGTATATTTTCTGATCTTTTATTGTAAATTTACCTAAAAATACAGATTCGTACGCTGATTTCCATTGTGTATTTCCTTTTGAGGTGAAATTATTAGTTTATAGTTAAGTTAGGTAAGATTGGGTTAGTTTGGGGGTTCTTTTTCGTATTTTAGTACATTTCACCATTAATGCAGGTTCTTAAGTTGTGTAATTATTAGTTTTAAAGTTGGTTAGGTTATGTTAGGTTAGGTTAGTTTAAGTTTAGTTAGGCTTTGTATACTTTCCCCGATTTTTTAAAAAAATATCCCTAGTAATAGTTTTTTCTATGATTGTACATAAATATATATTTTTTGGAATTTTTTAAATTTAAAGTTAGGTTAAATCAGGTCATGTAAGGTAAAATCTGATGTACTTTCTCTTACCTTTTCGTACTTTTCGTCACTAATGCAAGTTTTTTCGTTTATTCTCAGATACCTTTATCATTTCTTTGTAAAGTAATTAGATATAAAGTTAACTATCCGAACTATTTGTAAATTTCACCAATAATGTAGTTCTTAGGCTTATTACAAATATCTTGTTTTTTTTAGAAATTTTTAGTTTTAAAGTTAGGGTATGCAACTATTTTTTTGGCGTACGTTGATATTTTTTTTTACATTTGACAACTAATGCAGTTTCTTATTTCTCATTTCTCATTTTGTAGAAATCTTTAACTTTAAAGTTAGGTTAGGTTAGGTAAGGTGATATTAGTTTTGGTTTAATATCCCCGATCTTTTTGTAAACTTCAGCATGAATGCAGATTCTTAGCCTGATTCCAAATATTTATTTCTTTTGAGGGGAAATTATTAGTTTTAACGTTACGCTAGGTTAGATAAGTTTAAGATATAATTTTATAATACAAATAATATTAATTATATTTCTTAGTCTAATGCTTTAACTTGAAATTTAGCGCTAAATCTCCTTAAATAAGTTTGTATTTTCGTATTTTCAACGCCATACGAATTCATGTAATGAAGATGTCGCAAATTCAAGGAATCCAGCTTTGGTGAACCCCGATTCGCAATCAACTTGAAACATTGGATCTTTTGGGTTTGATTCAAGTTCTCCGATATTTTTTTAAACTAATAATTGCTTAAAAATAACAAATACATATTTAGAATTAACGTAAGCAATTGCATTAGTGGCGAATTTTACAAAAAAAGAGGTGAACGTGCATCAAAACCTAAACCAGCTTTACCTAACCTAACCTAACGTTCAAACTAATAATTTCTCCCAACACCCACTAAAAAAATGATATAATTAGAATCAATTTAATAAATTTTATTAGTAGTTAAATTAATATATATATATATATATATATATATATATATATATATATATATGTGCATAGACTTCCAAGAGAGACAAAGAGACTGAGAAAGAGAGACAGAGACCGAGAAAGAGGACCAGAGAGATCGAGAGTGAGATCGAGAGAAAGACCGAGAGAGACACACAGAGAGAGACCGAGAGCGAGACTGAGAGATAAACCGAACGAGAGACCGAGCGTGAGAAAGAGAAAAGAAAAGATAAATGGAAAGAGAAAGGAGAATAGAAAGGGAAAGAGAACGAGAAAATAAAAATATAGGGAAGAGAAAAAGAAAGAGAAAAGAAAGAGAATACCGTAAGGTAGCGTTCGAGCGATTTTCTATAAATTTTCCCCCGTGTATGTATTTGTGAGTACACATGGGCTTATATAACCATGGGTGCTCGTTTGTCGTTTGGGGTGAATTTGATGTCCATGAAATTCAAGAGATATGGGCCAATATCTCTTGAAGTGCCCTTTTAGTTATCCTTTTTTGCCGTTGAAAATCATCTTTGCTTCTTTGTATTCATCTGGGAAATATCCGGTGCTTAAACCCACGTTGTAGATGTTCTTCCATGTTTCTTCGATGTTGTCTGGTACCTTGGTGAGGTTAATTTTGGTGATTCCTGTTCTGCCTGGCACTTTTTGCTTGAAGGAATTGGGTTGCGTCTTTTATTTCTCTTTTTTCTTGTTATGACCTCTGAATTTCTCCCCTCTTTCGTATTCCTGATGGTGTTGAGATACTCATCTGATATTATCCACCAAGAAACGAATAACTCATAAAGTAGCAGGTGAGGTGTTGCATTGCATTATCCATCAAGTGTGGATCATTTCTTCTATATCATGATTAAAGTTTTTCCCCTCAGTGAAAGTGAGGGAGCAAATTACTTTTCTTGTCCTATCTTCTTGCTTTCCCCTCGTTGTTAGTTATTATTATTTTCCTTCACGGGGGTCGGCTCTTGATTCTTTATAGTCGTCTCTAGTTTTCTTCTGGTCTCTCCTTTTATTTTTCCTATACTGTTATCTTAATATGGCCTTATTTTTATTTTATGAGATGCCTTAGTTCTTCTTTCTCCTGAGAGCATCAAATATCTCTCTATTTGGTCCGAGAATCTTTATCAGGTCTTATATTCTCGTTAGTTGTCTGGGTTCTTTCATATCTTACGGTCCTTGAGGGCGAGGAAGAGTACGAAATTCCGTTCTTAGAATGTTCGTCTACTATGATGATTGCTCTTATTAATTTGGGAGTTTTCTTGATCTATTTTTTTCCAGGTTTAAATCAGAAAGATATTTGAGGATAAAGTGTCGGAGTTCTTTATATTCTTCCCACTTGGCTCTTTTCTAATCCTTACTCTCCGGTGCTTGTACCTGTATTGAATATTAGTTCATGAACAGTAGTGTCCCAACATAATCACTACATGATAATGTGTCTGGTTGCATATAGATTTTGAATGGCATGTTATGGCTGTTCAAAGCTATAACTGTCTTAGTTACAGCTTTGGCAGTGACATTTGTCGGAAAGTCTGGCCAAATTCTCTTAAACATATTCCTTTCTAACATAATTTCTAAGTTATCTCCTCTGTTCTTCTTAGTGGTAGCTGCTTTTCCTGCATCTGAACTTTAGATCTTCCATAAATATTGTAGGGAGCTGTGTGTCAAAGATTCTCATTAGATTGTGCATGGGGTGATTGTTTTTTCTAGGTGCTTGTTGGTCTGTGGACTCAATTATTGGCATTATTTCAATTCTAACACCTAAGAATGCTTCGTCGAGGTTGTTAACTTCGTCCAAGTTGTTAACTTCGTCCTACGGCTCACCTGATTGCATTAATGACGGTGTTTTGTTTACTATACCTTCGATCTGGATTCACTCCGTGTTTAAATATTGTGTCTAAATTGATTTCTTTGAATATATTTCCAAGCGTTGACGTTTTACCGATCAACAAAGTGTCATCGACATATCTTCTTTAAAGCAATTTCTTTTAAACTCAGAACCCATTCGCAATCTCTAAAGGTTATGTGTAAAGGGACAGAGGAACGTGTGATAGTAGTTAAGAGGGTGGTTTGAAGGGAAGCAATGCAATGATGTATAAGTTTGAAAGTCTATTCTGAAAAGGGGAACCAAAATTAAGAAGATATGTGAACTTGTAAAGAGAGAGAGCACCGCGTCTTCAATTTGCACGTAGTCCTTCAATTTGCACCTATGATTTATTTGCTTTTGTTCGTTTAGCCTCATAAAGACTCGATGAAAGAACAAAAACCACCATAAGACAAGTCCATAAATGACAAAAAGAAAAAGGAGAAAGAGATAGATCCTTCGACTGGATAATGAAATACACATAAAGATCAAGATGACAAATACTAGAGCGCACCATGGGCCGGTCCTCGTTAGGAGAAAGCTGTTCTGGCCGTATTGTGTGTTTTGGGCCACCAACCACCGATGATAGAAGCCTCCCCCATGGGGGCGAACATCCGTTCCGAGACAGAAGTATGTGGATATGTGTCCTCCATAGTTATGTTCTGCTGTGAATACGGAATGGGAAATGATAGCGATGTTGTGCTTGTCAATCTGCATAACGATGCATATGGAGCTCGTTACCCTCGTGGAGATCAGTATCAGCGTATCCGTGCAATGGGTGACCAACTCGTGACGCTGCAGGAGGTTTTCTGTTCGTGCTCACTGTGATCGACTCCCTTCCGCGACGCCAGACAAAAATTCTAGCGCGTTTATAACACGTTTGTTTCATTCCTCAACACGTTCAATATTCATTCATACAGATAAAGATATTCAGTTCTTAAAACCTTTTTTTTATGAAAAATGGTTTCCAAACATCGGAGAAGATCCATTCGCACACTACCCAGAGGTGACAGCAGCAAACTACCCAGAATTAACAGTAGCAAACTAACAATGGTAACTACTGAAAACTACCCAGAGGTAACAGAAGCAAAATACCCAGAGGTAACAGCAGCAAACTACCCAGAAGTAACAGCGGCAAACTACCAAAAGGTAATACTCAAACTACCCATAGATAAGAGCATCAAACTGCCCAGAGGTAAGAGCAGCAAACTACCCAGAGGTAGCAGCATCAAACTCTCCAGAGGTAGCCGCAGCAAACTACCCAGAGGAAGAGCAAAAAACTGCTCAGAGGTTGCAGTAGCAAACTACTTAGATTTAACAGCAGTAAATTAGCCAGACATAACAGCAGCAAACTACCCAGAAATAACAACATCAAACTACTCAGTATTAGCAGCAGCAAACTACCCAGAGATAGCAGCAACAAATGACGAGTACTATTTTAAAATGTCTGCACAAAGTATGTACCTTGTCAGAGGAAGAGGTTTTTTTTTCTTTAGGTCTGACCGTTTTGGGGTCTGGGTTGGATTCGGTTACCAGAAGGTAGTCAGAATGAAGCTAACCTAAATGGTTGTCTGGTGGTCAACAAGTTTCCAGGTTTATAGTGACGAAATGTTTTCCAGTTATGTCGAACCTTTAGAAGGAAATGGTACGTATTAAAGATTGGAGACGCTAATAAAATGTCGACATCATTTCAGCAGAGGGAAAATATATTGGGATTTTGGGGAAAGAGCGGGAAAAGGACAGGGCTTATTCCGTGGAATAAGCCCATGGGAATTTAAACAGGGGGCAGAGAGGTCGTAAGCAGTTACTGGGGGGCGACCCGGAACTCTTCTTTAGGGCATTCGAGTGGAAGGGCAAAAATTTACAATTAGCATAGGGATTGCTAGGCAAACCTGGTAGCTCACTGCTAGAAAGGGAAAACGGAGCAGATGTACGAGTATCTCAATCTGCCTGAAATTACGATGCTATAAAAGAGGCAGTGCTTAGTCGGTATAGGGGCATCGCAGAGATGGTGACAGGTGTTTCGATTTGGCGAGAGGCGAGGAAACGAAACTTGGGGCGAACTCCTCTTGAGCTTAGAAAGGAGCTTAGGTCGCTGGATGCAAGGCATGTCGGCGAATAGCGCTGCTCACATAGAGTTTTCTTGTTTGAGTCATTTGAAATGAAGTTACCATTGTGTAATTACCTGGAAATGAATGATTTTTCGGAGCTTATGCAAGGCGTCATGTTAGCCCATTTATATTTACTAACGTAAAGAGAAATAAATATAATAGGAATAACGGGTTGAAATATGGTAATTGTAAGTGTGATCGCAATAAGGCGAAAATAGAGTATGTAGAGAAGGGTAAATTATACTCCGGCGAAGATAAAGAGAAGAGCTCGATGGAATAAAATAGAGGGTTCGGAAGTATGAACGATGGGTATCATATCACAACATATACCATTCTTAACAAAAAGATAACAACTATGGGTAAAGAACTATTTTAATCAAATCAAATTCCAAATCACTCGCGTCAACTATCTAAAAATGAGATCAATCTTTAGGATAAAAGAGAATGTCTCAAAGGGTCTTCGGAGCTCTGTCATTTATTTATTTAAATCCCTAAGGTATTCTCAAAGCACTTATATTAGAAGCTCCCTGACCACATTTAATTCAAGGTTCTGTTCGTATTTGTGGAGTGGTAACATAACGGGAAATATACTCCACACCCAAGAAAAATCTGCGATAAGAAACCACATTTTCGAGACGTAGTAATTTTATATCTAGTAATTTCGCAATAGTAGTAGGCAACAAAGAGACGATTATTATTATTTTAGTAGGGATTAAACTTGAGTTCGGTCGTGAAAGAGAATTAGGGACCTTAAACTACCTCAATTTTACGCTTATTCTCGTCTTTATGTCACTATTAAATCTCTCTTTGGTTTATTTAACAGTTTAAAATGAGTTGTTCTTTATAACCCAATTTGGCAAAACATTGTTTAATGTGTTTAATCTTCTCTTCAATAAATTGGGGGTCACAAATGCTTAGTGCTTTAAGAATAATTACGAGCCCAGAAATAAAACTCCTAGTTTGAATTTTTGAGAACGAAATGAAAAGGAATGGTTGTATGAATCTATTTACGTAGGTTTTATAAATATTTGAAATGATGGCTGATCATTGGAGTGCATTATAGGTATATCAAGAGACGAGTGTGATGCTTCCTTTTTTATTTCGACGGTAAAATTAAATGATTTAAATTTCGAATTTAGATTCTTTAAGACGTTTTCTAGATCATCGTCATTATGAATAATTGCGAAGGTATCGTCTACGTATCTCAACCAATTTGTGCCAGTAATTAAATTATATGGTAAAAAAAAACTGGATTCAAACATTTTCATGGATAAGTTATTGAGAACAGGGCTTAGAGGCGATCCCATAGGGAGACCAAATTTTTTTTATAATTACGAACCGTTAAAGCTGAAATATTATTGGGGAAGCAAAGTTAAATTAATTGAATAAAAGTGTCAATATCAACAGGTAAACAATCGCCTTTGTCACTCAGAAACATCCTAAGAAAAGTAATATTGTCTTGTATGAGTACATTTGTAAATAATGAGGTCTCCAATTTGTTGGAGACGGTACCAACAAATTGTTCTAACTCATCCGAAAGCCATTTTGCTAGTTGTTCAGAACAGCAACCACTGTTAGAGATTATCGTTCCCAAGTAAACACCTTCCCTATGAACTCTGGACAAACTATAATATAAGGAAGCTCTAGTAAATAAGTCGTGATTTGTTAACAAGGTCAGGGAATCGATTAAGAATGGATTTCATATTTTTGTTATAATCCGCCTGCGATATCTTAAGAGGGTCTTTTAAAATTTTGATGTATGTGGACTGATCATCTAAAAAATAGAGCATCTTGCAAATATAACTTTGATAAAAAATAACTATGAGATTCCCTTTTATCAGATTTGTAGATGACAAAGTCGTAACTTTTGCTGAGGTTTTACAAGGAATGTAGCTTGGGTCCTTTATAAAGGATATCAATAATTTTAGCGAAACAAAAAACTTTTAGACTGTGAAGGTTGGTAATAGTTAAAAATTTATGGATTTGTCCGAATTTACTAAGAGAATTCAGTATTAGGGGTGAAGTTTAATCCTAGGCCGTAATAAGAAACTTTTAATAAATATTCCTTACTAAATTTAGCCCAATCAATTTATTAGAAAAAGGTCTTAAGAACCTTTGTTCCAAATTAAGAGAGATCTGCTGACAATTTTTCTTTACAAGCGTGAACATAGTCCAACAATGTAGTTAAGTCTAAATTGATAACTAAATGAAGTACGCTTATGTCTAGAAACTAGGTAAAATACTTCATTAGCATAAAAAAACACTCAGATACCTAAGACTCAACTTTTCGTATCCTTTTACGAAGCAATTCCTGAAGAAAAATAGGGAAAGGATCAGCAACAAAGTTCTTGAAGCAGTTTGGAACCAACGATTTGGAAATAATTTTGTTTTGTTAGCCAAGAACTTTTTAGGAAATTCCAACTGACACTTTTTACCGTTGTTAAGACCGTTGTTGATTTACCACAACTCTCGCATCCCTGAACGAAGCAAACGCCGCAGGATCTCTTTGTAGACATGCTGGTTGATGGCCTGGTACTGTGCTAAGAAATCAATGGGGCCTATGACCCTCACACATCGAAAAATGTGATCAACGTGAAACTTCCACTGTCTTGCTTTCGCTGGCCTTGGCGACTGTGGAATCTTCCATTGAAGGCTCTGGCGTTTGGTCATCGGGTTGTACTAGAAGATTCATGACTCTTCACCGGTGATGATTATCCCAGCAGGTCTGGTTCGGTTTAAAGATGCTCGATGATGTCCTGACATACCTGCATGCACCGCCCCATCTTTTCATCGTTCACTTTTGCGCAGATCTTTCGCATGCACCAAAACTATTTTATATGTAGCGGTTCATTCTCAGCTCACTTGCAATCAGTCGAACAGTCAGCCGACGATCGCTACGCAACATCTGCCTCACTCGTTTAACGTTGGCCTCACTCCTGCTCGTTGAATGCCTTCCACTCCTTGTGTCGTCTTCGATGTCCTCGTGTCCCTCTTTGAACTTCTTGTGCCACTCAAAACCCTGTGAGCGCGACACTGTCTCATCTTTGTACACCTGCTGCAGTATATTGAGTGCTTTTGACGTAGTATTCTCCAGGCGGATCAGTTGGTTCATTAATTTGTGCCGATTTCTTGACGAACTAAAAATTAAGGAGCTATTTACCAAAGTTAATCATAGCTCATACAGCACTCTAAACCCTGTCGCTATTCTGATACACCTAGCAAGATGAAGTGGATTATATGCTCGTTCACAACAAAATCACTATCGATAATTTACAAGTAAGCAACAAAATAAAAAGAGGTGACCATAAGATGATATGATGTAGGATGAAAAATAGTATTCAGAAAGAGAGAAGAAAGCTATTCCATTTTAAATAGAAACTCAAGAAGATCCATAAAACTTTGTTTCAGAATTCCAGCTTAATCCTAAGAGAGCATAACCTGAAAATTCCCTCAAATCCGGTAACAGCAGCGATATACAAGCAATGAACAATAACATGATGAAGCACATAGCAGACACTGATGAATAATACATGCAAACACAAAAAAAGAACAACAAACTATCAGAAGTACCCCCAAACAAAATGAAAAAGCTCAAACCTTTCAGCAACACCAACCAAAAAATTAAATTAGCAGAACTAAACAAGCTCAGTGAAAAGAAACATAGAGCTTAAATAGAAAAATATGATACAACTATTTGTGCAAACACCACCAAAAGAACGAAATGGGCATAAAATGGCTAAAAAAGTTCTTCAAAAAGAACAATCTCACATAATAGCTAACAATGAGGAAGATGCTACAATCATCTAGAAATGAGAAAGAATAGTGAAAAGAACTATATGAAAAGTTGTACTCAAGCAAGAACACCATCTAAAACCACAACCAACCACCAACACTCAATAATGTCTCAGCCCTTGTTCACTCAGAAATTGAAATTACAATCAATCAAAGCACTGGATAAGATCACTTTGGAATTGCTGATAGATTCTGGAGCAGGCGTTGTGGAAAAACTGTGTATCCCACTTTTTGAATGAATGTTTCAAACAAGACAAGGTTCAGGGAGACTGGCACAAAGCTATAATATCCCTTTTACACAAAAACGGTGATAAAACAGATCTCTCAAACTAGAAGCCAAACCAGATTTCTCTCGTGTCTCTATAAATTCTTCACAAGTCATTACTTGCAGAATGCGAGAATCAGATAGATGAATAACAACTAAGAGAACAAGCTGGCTTCAAAGAGGCTTCTCAACGAATTGCACCTACATACTCTAAAACAGCTCATTGAAAAAACTTCCGAGTACAAAATACCTCTATATTTGGTATTTGTAGATTACCAGAAAGCATTTGATTCAAAATAAATACCAGCGGTCATAACAGCCTTGAAGAATCATAGAACACATTTTCCAAAATTGCAGATCCTACATTAGATTGCATAACGATTCACTCATCTTAATTATAGAAAGGTGATACTAGCTCTCCGAAATTATTCACTGCTTGTTAAGGAGAAATCTTCAGAAGGCTAAACTGACAAAACAAAGCCATTAAGATCGATGGGCATTACCTCAAATCACTTGAGATTCGTAGATAGCATTGTACTCATAGCTGATAAACTAGAAAGGATTCAAACAATGATTCAAGAACTTAACCACGAAAGTAAGAGAGTAAGTATAAAAGTAAATCTTGAAAAAAAGTATTTAGAAAGGCAAGCATCTTCTTCAAAAGAAAAATGCACATGTTTCTAAAAAGAAAGTCTACAACCAATGCATAATCCCAATATGACCTTTGAATCAGAAACCTTGAACCTGACCAAAAAACTTACCTTAAAACTTAGAACAACACAAATAGACCAAGAACACATTATAATGGAGATAACTTGGCCTAACAGAAAATCAGCCATTCGAATACAGTGACAAACCGAACTTCAGGATATAGAGGAAGTTATAAGAAGCCTGAAATGAATTTAGGCAAGCTATATGGCAAGATTTCAACACGATATATCCACTAGAAAAATTACTGAATGGACTCTACTTGATAAAAGACGACCGAAAACAAGATGGAGAGATGATGTTCAAAGATATGCTAAAATCAGAAACAAATTGCACAAGAACGACAAAAAATCAGAACATATGAAATGGGGTTTTCCCACTAATATGAGGTAAATGCTTAAAATGAATATATATATATATATATATATATATATATATATATATATATATATATATATATATATATATATATATATATATACATATAGTACAAGAGATAGAACAATTGGACGCGAATGAGCAACGAGACAAGAAACAGGAGTTTTTTAGAGGTAAGAGAAAGAGACATTAGAAGAACACTAGAATCAAAGAGAGCAGAGGACGTCACAATGAAGACAATCCTTTACCGAGAAGATAGAAATGACGCCAGAGGAAAAAAGTTTGAAATTCCTGGCCGGAACTCGAACCCGGGTCTGCTTATTACAGAAAATAAATATGGCGAAAGCCCTGTGGTGGTTGTTATCGCCCGCAGAACTTGTATTTGCTCTTTCTTTGTATGTATGTATGTATGTATGTATGTATGTATGTATGTATATATATATATATATATATATATATATATATATATATATATATATATATATATATATATATATATATATATATATATTTATAGTGTTACTCGTAGCTGGTGTCCGAGATGAACACAAACTGCTGCTAATCCGAACAAGATCAAAGCCAACCATCTCTTTTGTGAGAAGACCGAAGACCGACAGGGGAAGGGGGAGCACCAATAAATTACTACTTGAATCTATCTTTGATATAAAAGACAAGTGGGAAAAATGTTCTCTTTGGTTACACTTACACAGATTTACGCACATTTCTGATTATTAATTTATGTATTTATAGGTAAATCTTTTCTGTATTTCATCTTTCCAGAAACCTTCTCAACGGACAAAACCAGATTGAGAGAACAATCAACGTTTGTCATCGGTCTTGAAGACCCTTTGTACCACGATTGCAGACGAAGCTTGACGAGTGCAGCTAATTTGGGGATGTTTTAAATCTCGATCTGTCTGACAAGCTGTAACACAGATGAGCAACATTTCTAAAAGTTTTGTCGGTCTTATTTTCCCAACAATTGATGGCGTTCATATTTAATTAAAGGAAACGATGATATTTTGGTTCACTCTGAAAGAAATAAACGTACAATTAAGCAACGTGTATCTATCAGTGTTTGCTTAACCGTAACAAATTCAAACAACCGAAAAGAACAATATGCATTGCGACCTTATCACTACACCAAGGCATTTAGCTGTTAATATGATTAATATCATAAATCTAAAACGAAGGAAGCAGCCAAATACCACAACAAAAATACAAGATACATTTATTATGACAAAAAAAAACACAGCTAAAAAAGAACAATCACCAACAAATTATTTTTAAAATCGGGTGAATGTGTAGTGTTCAAATAACAGGAGTGTGTGCCAGGAATTTTGATTTCATCGAAAATGCTTTTTGTTTTTCAGACAATATATTTAGAAAATTTCCTCGAGATTTATTAGTCCCGTGCCAGTCTAGTCGCGGCGACTCTACATCTCACTATGTCGGTCGGTTGGTCCCCGTTTTGTTTTATTTTGTTTTTGTAATAACATCATAACTATTCGGCCAATTCGAACGAAATTTGTAAACCTTATGTTGTTTTTATTTGCATTCTCTTTCAAAGCTATAATTACTAAAGTCCTCCCAAGGTTAACACGAGAATTATTTTGGGGGGCAATACCATCATAACTATTCGGCCGATTCTAGCGAAATTTGAAACCCTATGTTGTTTCACATTCTATTTCGAATGATATAATTGCCAAAGTCCTCCCAAGGTTAGCCCGGGAATTATTTTGTTTGGGGAATAACATCATAACTATTCGGCCGATACTTCGCTAGACTAGACTAGGCTATAATATGCTATACTCTGTTAGGCAAGCCTAGAATAGGCTATATTAAGATATAATGTACTAGGGTGAGATATACTATGCCAATTTAGGCTATAAATGCTATGCTAGGATAGCATATAGTATGTTAGGCTAGACAATACTAAGCTATGCTTGACTAGGGTATAATAGGATAGTATAGGCTATACTTGTCTAGGATAGTTAATGTTAGGAAAAAGTTGTACTATGCTAGGCTAGGCTAAGCTATACTAGGCTAGACTGGATTATACTATGCTATGCTAGGTTTGGCTAAAGTATAATAGGCTAGGGATGGCTATACTCTGCTATGCTAGGGTATGTTGGATTATGCTAGTTAATACTATCTTACGCTACGATAGGCTAGCTAACCAAGGCTATAATAGACTAAGCTATGCAAGGTTATTCTACTCTAGGGTTTGGTATGCTATACTAGTCTAGGATATACTAGACTAGGCTATAATATGATACGCTTGGCTATATTATGTTAGGTGCGGTTATGCTAGAATAGGCTATACCAAGCTAGCCTATATTATGTTAGGTGTAGTTATGCTAGGATAGGCTATACCAAACTAGCCTATAGTATGCTAGGCTAGGCTATCGTATGCACGGATATATTGGCAGGCTATAGTAGCTTATTTTCGATTGGCTATACTAGGCTAGGCTACTCTAGGCGATGCTAGGCCAGGCTCTGGCATGCAATGCTAAACCATAGCTAGTTAGGCTAGGCTAGGCTAGGCTAGACTATACTAAGGTAGGCTAGACTAGGTGAGGCTATACTAACATAGGCTATGCATCAATATGCTAGGTTATACGAGGGTCTACTAAGCTAGGCTAGGCTATACTAGGATAGGATAGGCTATACTAAGCTAAGGTAGGATAAAGTAGCCTAGGTTATACTAGGCTAGCTAACTTATACTAAGCTAGGCTAGGTTATGACCGGCACAGCTAGGCTATTCTATTATAGGCTAGGTTATCCTAGGTTTGGCTATCATAGCCATGCTTGGGTATGATATGCTATGCTATACTAGGCAAGTTTAGGCTATGTTATTTTAGGCTATACTAGTATATGCTATGCTAGACAATACTACGCTATCCTAGGTTAGTCTATTCTCTACTATGCTATTTTTGGCTAGGCTAGACTATGCTATTCTATACTATTATGTGCTATGCTATGCTATACTATACTATATTATGTTATGTTATACTATACTGTGCTATATTATGCAATGCTGTGATATGCTATACTATGATATGCAATAAAATTCTATAATATACTATGCTCTAATCTGCTATGGTATATTATGCTATACTATAGGAATACTGTGCAATTAGTGTGTGTCAATCTTTTCATCGTTCTAATTAGATAAATAAGGGGTGCTCAAAATTTGCAGCCCTACTTATGAATTCTAAAATTATTATTTTTATTTTAATATAATTTTAGTTCTGCTTGGTTAGCTACTTAGAAGTGTTGACTTATTTTTATCATCTTGGGGAATTAAATAACCCTTATTATATTAATAATTATATCTATTTCACTGTTTTTCTTATTTCACCATTTGAAACACATTCACACATTTGATACTGGCCTAAGGCACTTCCATTACAAAGCTAGACAACCTGTTGATATCCTCAGGCGCAAGTGTAAAATTGTTTTTTGCTGTTAATTTGGCTGCCCTGGTTGCAAAAACGAAACTCAAATGAATTTAAATCCTCTATGGAGATGAAGATCTCTGTGAAAGAACTTGCTTTCATTAAAAGTCAGAGAAAAGTGATTACTTCTGTTGGACCACATCAGGTTTGCTTTCAAGATTAACTTGAGTAAAATAGACAAGTCAATAAGTAAAAGCGACAAGAAGGTGAAGGAAGAAGAGTTGCTTACTATAAGTAGGCCAATGTTTCAATGCCATAATGTGAAATAAATTTCTCTCCTGAAGAAATTGAAGAACAAATAGCTGATGCTCAAGATGAAAAAGATCGAATTTATTAAGTGACATTAAAAATACCAACCACATATTCCAATTCCATTAAAGAGCAACCCGCAAATTATTGGGGGGGGAGGCAATAAGATCATAACTATTCAGCTGATTCTAACGGAATTTGAAAATCTTATATTGTTTTACATTCTCTTTCAAATAATATAATTGCCAAAGTCCTGCCAAGGTTAGCCCGGGAATTACATTGTTTTGGCAATAACATCCTAACTATTCGGCCGATTCTAACGAAATTTGAAACCCTTAAGGTGTTTACATTGTCTTTTGAATCATAGAATTGTCAAGGTCCTCCCAAGGTTACTCCGCGAATTATTGAAAGTTTTGAAGGTCGTAAGGTCCTAAATCAGAATAATTGAGGGCACGCGACACTTTGGTCAGCAGAATTTGTTTATTATTTTTGCCTGAATTAACCGATATAAAGAGTAATAATTAATAATATTCTTACCGTCGTTTTTTTTTCTATAAATAGCAACAGTCTTCCACGTTTTGTCAGAAAGCAGAGGATAGATAGCCTTACGTGGAAGCCCCAAATTTCTATTATTCTTCAAACCAAACCTCAAGATGCTAATCATTTCTAAATGTTAATGCCTGAATTTGATATAATTCATCTCTTTTTTTACATTTATTACTTTTGTTTCCCAATCTAACTTTTGTCTTATTTATTCCAAGAACAAACAGGGTAGATATTTATTTATCAATTTATATTATGTAGCCATTCTTCTATTAACTAATTGCTCTATTGATCTACAATATCAAATCGACAAATGCCTCCACCCAAATCATACAATGGTTATTATGTTGTGAAACATTGGCTCTTATAAGCCTATTTAACATCTCAATAAATTTGGTTACTAATAAGTTAGAGCTAAGGAGGCTTTGAAAGATAAAAATCAAAGGTGACATAACAGGAAGAATTTCATGCTTAATAGTATAGAAAATTTTAGATATATCTTGAAAACTAGGATGGATATCTTCCAAATTTGTCTCCTTATTGGGAGGTGAATAAATCCTAAAAAAAAAACATGGATGATAAATGTTATAACCTTTCCGATGATGGCTTCTTTCCAAATAAGAAAAACAGAGGTCTAAATTCAAAAATATAGAGGGACTCATAAAATGACGAGTTCTAAATTCGCCCTATTATACAACGGCCTTTCGGTGGATACTACCAATAAATAAGAAACAGAGATTAGAGATATTGAAGCGTCCAGCTAGGAGAGTCGCTACATAAGAACATTCTGTGACAGGAAGCGTCTTGAGGTAGGAGTATTCATGTCCGGGTCAGGTTGGGGATGATACTTCTCAACTGGTGACATGCAATCCAGTACTACCTATCTCTTAGTAGGGTTATCGACAATTAACTGTCGCTCCATCCCTTAGTCACTTCCTAACTAGTGGGTTGTTGGATGGATACACAGTAGGATTAAAAACAGTAGCTAGCGAAGGTATATATTCTATAGCTGGTTTGCATGGACACCCATCACTTTCGAGCGAGCTGATAAACCGCTTCATTGGCTAACGGGTGCTCTTTTAGGAGTGGGTCTTGCAGTGATTTAATGGTCATGTATCTGACCTTCCGTTGCTGTACCACTGCTCCTTTTCTGGTTTGGTAAGGTTCAGAACTCTCTGTCTTTCATCTTTCTTTACTCTTTAATTTTAAATTCTTTAAAATATTGTTTAAAATTTCAGTGTAATGCCGCCTGTTTGGCCCTTTTGGAATTGAGACTTTGTGCTTTACAGCTTGTCATCGTCACTGATTTATAATAATACTCGTAATAATATTTATAATAAAAATAATAATAATATTGATACTAAAAATAATAATGTTGATAATAATAAAAATAATAATAATAATAATCCAACCAAAAGAGGAACAACATGTAAAGTCTAGAGGCAACAATGTTCGTGATTGCAAGTGAAATAGAAAGAGAACTTGGCCTTTCTTTTTCACGCGAACGAAAGTTCTGAATCTGAACTTGAAGACTATCTGAGAGAATACAAGAGAGAGAGAGAGCAAAAAGAGAAAGAGAGAAAGAAATAAAGAGAGAGAGAACTAGTAGCAAAGTATTTGAGAAACCAGAACAGCAAATAAAACAAATGAGTACTTGGCGATGATGCCCTTGACTTTTCTCGTCAAATGGCGTATTGCTCTGAAAAGCACCATCTGCTCATATTAAAAAATGCAACAGAAAAAAGTGTATGAATAATATATTTTGAAGGTTAAGAATGTAAATTTGCATACAAGAAATGAGTAATGTTTACACCCGGTTTATAAGAACGTGCTTTTACAGTCAATTCATTAGGTGAACCAAGTTGTGCACAATGAAAACACGTCGATGATCAATCGGCCACTTATTTCAATTCAAACCCTATTTTGATACAAAGAAGAACGTGTCTAGATAGACTATGTTAGATCAAAGTCTCCTACAATGAATTCAAATAGTACCTATTTTACTCTATGTATGTTGGTTCTTTGCCAACAGTATATATTCTGCATGTAATATGAAAATATACACGTAACTATACAAATGGCATTTTTCTTCGAATAAAATTAATTGCTTCTGACGTAAGCACCTTGACTCAGTTTCAAAAATAAGGTAAATGAAACCTCAAATGGCCCCAAAATATATAGCAAATAAGTAAAGCGAAATGACGTAACAAATGTATATAAAAAAGAGAAGTTTGGCTGCTCTCGGCCCGCAATATGCCGTTTCTTTTCATCGCTTCAGTTTTGAAGAGAAATTTCGCGACGTGTCTCCTCTGCAGCTTGTGTTTGTTTAGGAGCAAACATTCGGCTTCTTTGCATCGCAACCTACCTTTTGGCTTTAAAGTCATTAATTTTAAGTTTTCTAAACTCTTTTCCATCAATTTCCGACAATTTGTGAAGTGGTGGCCCCTCATCGGGGCAGTTGGGGTTTAATGCTTTCGGAGTTAATAGCTGCGATCTCATTACAACTTTTTTAGCTTTTTTTTTACGTGCTTTGCGAGGGACTTTTAGCGAAATAATTACGTTTTTCTTTAATTCTATTTTCGTTATTATGATATTTTTTCTATTCCGAGCCAGTCAATGAGAGCTAGCTCTTTTTTCTCCTAATCTTTTTTATCCAAACGAAATTCCTCAAAGGCAAATTCAATTTCTCAAAGGCAAATGCATTATGTTCATTAACTCCCACTAGTCACATTTAAATGAGGATAAAAGATCACTAGATCATGAGGATATGTTAAATAATGATTATCTCTCGAACGACATGAGAAAGCTTCTCCTTCCCTCTACCCAACCGTATCTTATATAAACCCCAAGGTCAAGCTCCTATAGACTCGAAGGCGAGTATTATTTCCCAACTTATTTCCCTTGCGAAATCTAACTGGGAAAAAAATCGTAAAAGGAGCCAAGTCCTTGCCTGAATCCAATCTTTTGCTCGGCGAGACAGAGGAGAGGTCGAGGCCATAATTGACCTCATTTCGACGAAGACGCCAACTCTACCGCGGTGAATACATCGATGGCCTGCGAAACACAGAAAGATTGCTTCCAGCAGCACGGGTAGCACAGAGCGAATTAATCTTAACTGATATATATATATATATATATATATATATATATATATATATATATATATATATATATATATATATATATATATATATAATATATATATATATACATATATATATATATATATATGTATATATATATATATATATATATATATATATATATATATATATATATATATATATATATATATATAAAATTATCCATTTTAAATCTTAGCCCTTTGATTTATTAATTTAGTTATGTCTCTTTAGTTTATTTTTATGTATTCACAATCGGGTATGTATGTACTTAGTTTAGTCACATAAATATCTACATTCTTTGCGCACAGGTTGGAATTTTCCGAAGGTAGACTTTATCTATTTGGTTTTATACTTCACATCCGTCTTTAATATTATTTTTCTATTTTCCTCGAATCCGCACTCGCGCAGGGCAGCTTGTGCAACTCTGCCCTTGTGCACTTTGACGACGTTGAAGTCGATCATGGGGCGTGAGGTTTCTAGGGACCCAACAGCAGAGACCTTGGTCATGGACAAATTGTCGTGGATGATGTTGATAACACTTCCATGTGATATTCCAAGTTCTCGCTCGATTTCTTCGAACTCCACCCGTCGATTTTCGAGGATCATCGTCTCCACACGGGTGACATTGTCCTCGTTGGTCACGTCTGACAGGCGTCCTGAGCGGGGGTCATCTTTAAGGGACTCACGACCATGGTGGAACTCCCTATTCCAGCGAGCAATGGTTGCATACGAAGGGACGGTGTCGGTGTACACTGCAACCATGCGTTCATGGATCTCTTCTGCATTCTTGCCTTCCTTGGTCAAAAATTTGATCACTGCGCGGTGCTCAACCTTCTCCATTGTTGAAAAATTAGTGACTGACGATCTGCGATCAGCTACTGCTTCTTAAATAGACGAGGCAGGAGCGTGCGGCTGCAGGTGCTGACTTGTCATAACTTATCCTAACACCCCCACAAACAGCCATCCGCCTTCCTCTGTTTTGCCCTCTGTTTTGGGGTCCCTAGAAACCTCACGCCCCATGATCGACTTCAACGTCGTCAAAGTGCACAAGGCAAGAGTTGCACAAGCTGCCCTGCGCGAGTGCGGATTCGAGGAGCTCAGCCATCCCCCCTACAGTCCAGATCTGGCCCCTAGCGACTACTTTTTATTCCGCCAGCTCAAGGCTGCACTGCGTGGACGCCGGTTTGGGGACGATGAAAATGTCCAGCTCGCCGTACAGGAGTGGATTGAACAGCAGTCGGGAGATTTCTGGTTGTCGGGAATTCGAAGCCTCAGGGACAAGTGGCGCAAGTGCATTGAAGTCGAGGGTAGTTATATTGAAAAATAATAAAACACTTTTCCTCATATCTCGTTTCCTTATATCCGAATTGCAAAACTTATTGACCTGACCGCCCCTCGTATTAATAGATTCAGTTTTTCACAATTCTCTCAGTTATTGCAGCTAGCCGTCAAAGATTACTATTTCACTTTTAATAACTTCGTTTATCATCAAATTGAAGGTGTTGGGATGGGAACCCCACTAGGGCCAGTTTTTGTTAAAAATGACTACCAATTATCCTTAGTCGAAATCTGTATAAGGAAATTTCTCTGCGTGCTATATAACCCCTCCACTTCTTTTAATGTTCCCAAGGAAATTATTTTCTCCATGTTGCCAGACACCACCCCTTTTAATGACCTGCTCCGGAAATGTCTATCTACCATTTTAAGGAAATTGTATTGTCAAATAAATTTTAAACTTATTTCCATCAACAACAAAAATATTGGCAATTCTTACAGAGTAAAGGATGGTATTCCGATTCCGTTGAGTTCATCCATAGTATATCAATTTACTTGCCCCAGCTGTAAGCAGGAGACCTATATAGGAAGCCCCCGGCGTTCTCTTCAGGCAAAATACTGTTCTCAGATGGGTTTAAGCTATAGAACCGGTAAAACATTGAGCAATAAAGAGTATTCCCCCATCAGAAAACGTGCAATAGATTGTAAGACAGATGTATCCTTAAATCTACATCCACTCTACGCATTAAAGAATCTCTGTGTATTAAATACAACCACCCAAATTTAAATAATGACGCGTCATCCTTTCCGGTATTTATAACTTAACAACCAACCAAACTGTATTCAATCTTAAATTTCCTGCCCGTTATCACTTCTCATTGTTGTTCGACCATGTAAGGTAATGTTCTGTTTCTTTATAAGTTTTACTATATTTTATATTCTTTTAAATTCTTATTTCCCCCCCCCCCTTCATTATATTCTCAAGTTCTGTACGGGTACGTTTATTTTGTTTGCATTTGATAAATATCATTTTGTTTCAAATATTTTCTACTGTTGATATCTCACTAGTTTTTGTTCGTTTAACTTTCGTTAACATAATGTTTATTTTAGTATTTTACCAACGTTTGCGTCAATTTTTAATTATATTGTACTTATGCTGTAGTATAGATTTAACTTTAGATTTAAAATTTGTTTTATAGCTCCTGAAGATGGGTTTAGAAATAACCCGAAACGTAGAGAATAAAGATGGGACCCGCCTTCTTCGTTTTGTCCTTCCTACTTAATATATATATATATATATATATATATATATATATATATATATATATAAATGATCCGTAAATATACAATATTTACCTAGTTTCGTTTAATGCTATGAAGCGATAGACTGGATATTTCATAACCTCGATCAGACAAACTATTTTTTTGCCATCGAATAACTCGAAAAGCAAATATGTTCTCACTGACACATAAGAAGACTACTTAAAGGCGTTACTTTTGAAAACGCAAGAAAATCCAGGTCAGCTCAATTGAATATATGATCATGGCCAAAGGTTTTGATACTATTATTTTTTTCACATTAGAATATTAATGGAAATAATCAAACTTTGCTTTTTGCTTTAGTATGTTTGCATCATAATATGAGTGGGAAATATTTAAAAAATAGAGGTTAAGCTTTTTTATTAGTAGACCAGGAATGGCTTCGCCAATCCCCCATACGGGGGGAGCTTGCGCTTCGCTACTAAGATTAAAATTTAAAATCTAAAAAAGAGCAGCCTTGGTTAAATTTTTATAAATTTTCTGAACTTCGCCAATTATAATCATTTTTAAAATGAACTTTAAACTAAATTTTCCCCCTTTCAAAATATCACGTTGCTAAAGTATAGTTATAGAAGAAGATATATAAAAATAAATTTTCTGAACTTCACCATTTGTAATTCCTTGGGTTTTAAAAAATTCACAAAATGTCGATACTTATATTTATTTCTGAACTTCACCATTTTGTTTTTTGATATTATAAAAGAATGATTAGAAATAACTTTGATAAAAAAACATAATTAGATCCGCAAAGTGATCAAAACATAGAAGATCATAAAGAAAAGGTTAACGAAATAGTGATGTACCACAAAACTAATACATATAGCTGTTTTTTTTACGCTAAGAATGACCATTTCACAGTCATAGTGACTCAGATAATTCAAATAATGTTGGGAATTACGTGGAAATTGTTAAATTAATCAATATGATAAGAAATTAGAAAATCATTAATCTTCAACGTGGAACTTATTAAATTAATCACTATTGTGAAAAATAAGAAAATCATTAAGCTTCATAAAAGTTAATAAATACAGTTATTTCAGAAGAAATACGGCCCGAGATTAATGTTCGCTGCGAATTTTTTAAATAATACCTCAGATGCATCGAATTACTCCCAGCTTTCTACAGTTTCGCGTTATGTCACTATTAATAGTAATATCGTAAACAGATTTATTGATTTTGAAGGTGAGAGTTCAGATAGGTCGGGCAGCGTTTTAGCTGGTCATGTTTTCCATTGGCTGAAAAACAAATGTGAAAAAAAAATTCTTTGCTCAAACTTATGACGGAGTTCCTACAATGATCGGTAATTTGAATGGATTGCAGGCAAGAGTGAAAGAAAAATAACGTTCTGCCCTTTTCGTACTTTTTTTGCACAAGTTTTGAATTTAGTTCTTTCGTAATCATGTTTGAGTATAAAAAAGTAAAAATATTTCTTTCAGTTTTGAGAGTCTTGGGCAATTTCTTTTCTAAATCACCCAGAAGAACACTTGCTCTCGATAAGATGATTAAGGAAAAACTGTACCATGTGTAAATTACTTAACCCCCATAGTTACACACGACGAATAAAAATCCAACCTCGTTAAGGGATTTGTTTGAAGATCTACTTGAAAATCCCGATAACTGAGACAAGGCAACAATTAATTCTGCTATTGGATTCAAACAAAGGATTCAGGATCCTAAATTCATGGTTCTGTTGAAGTTGTTTAGTGAAATATTTTCATGCAATGATTCTTTAACAAAAATCTTCACACATAATATTTAAATATGTTCAAAAAAACGAGTCTAACCAAATTAAGTGATTCTCCTTCATTTATCTTTTTTATTATTACTCATTATTCATTAACTCTCTAGATGTTTGTGCACAATTATTATTATTACTATTATTTTGCTGTTTCGGCAACAATTTATTTCAAATTTAAATATAATGTATTATGTAAATACTTAGATGGTTCGATCCTCGGGCACACTCTCTACCTCCCCATTTATTGAAGTTTCACCACTATTCCTCACCTTTTCACCATCTTTCTAAAAGAATAAAGAATATTGTACAAATAAAGTAAAAACATAACTCAGTTGAGATAATTAATAAGTATTTTTTTAAGAATATATATAATATTTGAAAAAGACAAGTAGTGCTGCATGGTATTCACACTGGGTGCTCTAATGAGAAAATCTCCGAGTGTGTGGGTGTCAATCTAAAGACGGTGGAGAAGATCAGGAAATTGTTGGATGAGTCAGACTGTGATTTCGAGCGTGCGGTGGCTCCAAACCCTCAGTCTACTGGGTCTGATACCAAAAGAACCCCTGAATTTGTCACGGAGATGCAGACCATCATTGTAAACGGTCACATCAATCAATGAGGTCTACAATCAGGCATAATTAAGTGTTAGTCTCTCATCAGGCAGTTGGTGCATTGGGTCATCCTATACTACTAGGAAAAGATGAGAAAAGGTCAGCTTCTCTCGCAGAAAATGAAGCACAAGCGGGGCAAATACGCAACGAATTTAGGAACATACAACAGCGTCGCCATAAGCGTGACATGCTTTGGTCCTTCACAGACGAGAAGAATTTCTGCCAGGACCAGGTAGTGAACTTGCAAAACAACTGCTGGCTTGATGCGTTACCCAAATATGTACCGATAGTCACGAATACCAACTTCCCACTCCACACCATGGTATGTAAGGTGGTCAGTAGCGAAGGGAACGCTATGGCACACGTTTATCTTGCCGAAGGGCTTCAGACCCAATACGGAGGACTACAACAACTGCCTGGAGGATGCTGATGTTGCTATGGATCCAGAAGCTGGCCACGGGAAAGCTGCAAGTGTGCTACACAAGAAAGAGGATAGTGTCTTTGGCTGTAAGATAATTTATTTAATCACATCACCCTGAACATCTGGCATCTCAACTTCGCAAACTGCAACTTACTGGAAGTGTATGTGTGGGTGCGTGATTGAGAGAGAGAGAGACCAACAAGAACCCCAGCATCACCAAGGTGGAACTTAGTTTAAAGATAAAGATAGTTTTCACCCAGTTAGATAGAATGACCGTGTAAATGAACTTTCTGTTATTTTATTTTATATTGAACTTAGGTGACAAATTTCCCAACGAACCATGTATGGTTAGGTAAGGGTATTAGTAAGAATTCTCTAATCCCCTAGAAAAGTATTCTAGAGTTCCTCGCACCTTTTCAGGAGCGCAACCCATACGACTGGGCAACCATCCATTGGTTTAAAAAGAGAAATTTCAAGAGGCCATTTGTAAGAAGAGATAGCGTTTACTTTAACAGAAAACAAGAAGGTACATGTCCTCACGGTTCTTCACTCATCTATTAATTAAATTTGAAGAAATCTATTAAATAAGTCATTTCTTCGTGAAAAGATAACCAGTTAGAACATATATGGTAGGCTCTAAAAATTCGGCTTTGAATGCTGGATAATTTAAGGGATTTATTTCTTCAAATTTAATTATTACCCTGATTTCATCTTCGATCAGTTAGTATCCAAATTTCTCTCCAAAATATATTATCATCGACCCTTTCTTAGCACTGTTTCTAAGCAGAAGGTTTTCCTCCTTATACTACCCTATCTCGAGCATTTGACATCCGAGTTTAACAAACTCCTTCTCCCTACCCTCAACAATCATTTCCCTCAATGTCAATTCTTTTGTATCAATTCCAACCCTGTACCGTTGAATTCCTTTTTTCTCCACAAGGAACCAATCCCTTTGGGCTTGCGATATTGTATAATTTACAATTATACATGTACGACCTGTCGCAGTCATTATGTAGACCAAGCTGGCTTACAACTCAAATGCAGGATCGCAAAGCACTTAGGTTTGTCTCATAGGACTGGTATTCCCATTTCTAAACCTGAAGCCTCTTTTATCAGGCAACACTCTGAGTATCACCATCATCCTCTTAATTCTGATTATTTACCATCTTTTCTTCAGCCTTAACTTCTCTCGATTTGAAAATCTTAGAGTCACTGTACATCAATAAAATACATCCAAACCTAAATAATTAATCCACCTCAATTAAACTATTCACTATATAACCAACCAACACTTCAATACATTAACTAGCCAACCGAGCAACCGAACAAATATCGTAAGTAGTTTTTATATCTTTAGTTAGTTGATTTCACAACTCTTACGATCAAGGTTAGTCCCTCTGTTTAATTCATTCTAATTTGTCTTCTGTTTTCTTTTGTTTATAATTTAATATAATAGGTTATTTTATTGTTTACTCCAGTTCCCCTTAATTTTTGATATTCAAATCAGTTTATGTTATAACTTAACTTCTTTCTATTATTTTTTAAAATTACACTGGATAGTATTAATTAATTCTATATATTGTTATTTGTGTTTTTACTTTAATCTCAATAATTGTCAATTAAATTATTTTAACTTGTCTTCATCCGCCTTTTTAGCCATTATATAATGCATTCTTTTAACTGTTATCGTTAATATTCCTTCCTCTTCTCATTAGTCGATACAGTCGCTGAAGATGGTCCTAGTGAAGGTCCGAAACTTCCGGCCAGTAAATGATTAGTGTAATCACCTGGATCTTCATATTCCTGCTACATACCAGATTCCCAAGGAACAAATTAATTACATGTATTATATATATATATATATATATATATATATATATATATATATATATATATATATATATATATATATATATATATATATATATATAGCCTTTAAAAATTGAACAGAGAAAGAAACGTTACTTCATTTGAACAAGTCTTGAATGTGCCAAAAACAACAATAACAGCCCATCGAAGCCAGCTATCCCCTTTGTAGCAGAATACACTTGCAGCTAGTAAATTAATGCCGAACGACGTTAAATAGCTATAAAAGAACCAAAAGCGTTACTCCAAGCAATGCTCGGACGACTGATTTTCACTCCTGAATCCAAATTTAAAATTTAAATTAGCGATTATTCTCCTCATAACATAAACATATCAACGAGAAAAGGAGAATTTAAGCATTTAAGTCACCTGTTTTAACTGGACTAGTAGATGAAATTCCCAAATTGTTTCGTTCGATAAGAGTTTTCTCCATTCACCTATACAAACCGGTTATGGCCCACTCACATCCAACTAATAGCCCTGTGAAATAGCATTCTATACATTTCAATGGACCAATCTTTCTCCATTGCAAAGAAAAGTATGAATTTAAAATTTGTTTTGATTTAAAATATTCAGTTGAAGTTACTTAGATTTTAAGGTGTTGACTGATCACAAAGATATAGAAGATTGACGCACTGATCTTCAAAAAAGAATCTTTGTATGCTGTTTGGGGATATTTTAAAGGATGTACATTCACAGGGGGAAAGTATAAAGGCCATTCTGTTTTTTTCCTTTATTTAAACCCCTCTTTAAGGAGTATAAGGCGATAAGATAGGCAAAAATCTCTTTGGATGATAGTTATATTTTTCAGGGTGTAAATATGTTGAAAGGATATCTGGAGAATATGTGTACTATGGCGGCTATTTAAGATCAGGGAGAAGAGCATAAATAGCCGGAAGTTAAAGATGAATCAAAATGCGAGGAAAAAATTTCTGTCAGGAATATCGAGAGACGGGTGCCAGGTCTAATCACGACATTGGGAAATATTTTGTTGCTCAACTCAAAATTTTATAATTTCGCGTTTAAGGGATATTTCGCGAAGGCGAGCGCTATAATAGGAAAAGGACGATCTGATATAAACTTACCTAAAAACTTTATTAATTTCACAATCTTTGAACACTTAAGCTATTATATTCTCTTACACGAATAGTTTAAAAAGCAGAAAGGCGAGCCTTTCGCGCCAGCATTAAGGAGTAGTGATGTGTACTCGGCCTATCTGTCATTCATAATTCTTCGGCCTTATATAAAGATTGGCAAGAACAGAGAAGCATCCAAAAATTGGAGCGTTTTTGAGAAGCAATATCTTAATTACCATTGGAACTAGGGATAAGAAATACAAACAAATGAAAGATGAATCCTTTATCTATAAATACTTATTCCTTGTAAAAATTGTCTTAAAGTCATTTAATGAGTCAATTAGACTTTAAAAAATAATGTAAAAAGCATGTTTTTTTTTATTTTCTAAATTACAACCTTTAAAAAAGTTCAAATGAGTAAGGCTATCCTAACCTATTTAGCCTACCTAAGCTGGTAGTCAAAGGAGTAAGGCTAATCTAACCTAATGTTGCCGTTGCTGCCCAAATTTTGTTTTTTTTTCTTTCCGCTTCCTAGCAGATCAATCAAAAAAATAATAGCAACGTTTTTTAAATTATTTTTTAAAGGTTAATTGACTCATTAAATGACTTTAAGACAATTTTTATAAGGGATAAGTATTTATAGATAAAGGATTCATCTTTCATTTGTTTTTATTTCATATCCTTAGCTCCAATGGTTGTTGAGATATTGCTTCTCAAAACGGTCCAATATTTTTGGCGTCACATTGTATATGTACATCTAAACTGAGGATAAATATTATAACCAATATCTGTTTCGCATTTTTTTAAATTGAATTAAAATTTCCACGGTAGAATATATTTGAAATTAAAAAATAAATTATAAAACAATTAAAAGATTGAGAGTTATTGGGTAGTATGAAATAGTGTATCCCAGTGACTGAATACTGAATAGTTCTTTCTTACAGAGCTCTGGGTTCAAGCTTAAAACTACCACAAATACTTAAATATAACTCTTGAACAGCAAAACCTTTAATCATCATGGATATTATGAAGCAATATACTAAAGTAAAAGTTTCAGCTTGACTTTTTCACTTTTTCTGTTATTTTTCGCATTTTCTTGATCTATTTCTCTAAACGTCATTCGATCTGGTATAAGTAAAAGGCCAATTTCCTGTCCATTCCTAGTAATCATCGTCTTTCTATGAAATAAATGTTTTAGATCACAGTTTTGTGTACGTGGAAATTATTTTGGGAGTCGGGTAATTAATAAGAATAGATGCTATTCGCGGCACATTTTCGAATTACCCCCGTTAACTTAATTACCTTCCAAAAAGTATTAGGAAAATATACGAGCCAATTCACTCTGATGATTATCCTTCTAAAAGACACCAGCGTCATTAAAGTTAACGGCTCACTTTTGTAAGATGGCGGAGAGAAGAGACCAATTAAAAGTTCATTTAATCCCTCAGAAGGAATTAAATGAAAAATAGAAAAGAAACAATAACGGAAAGAATCAAGCCTACAAAGAACTTGAATAACAACCTCTCAACTTTCAATGCTATGGTCTGAGGATGCATTATATCCGGGAATAGATGTTTACAAAATGACAAAGGTGAGAACTAGATCACCTTTGCGAAGCTGTGCAATTTCTCATAATGCCATTTATTAAATATAATCGGGGTGTAAATTGGATGTGTTATGCGCCGTTTCCTCTGGAGCAAAAGGTAGTTGATTACAGAGGGGAAATGAAGTGTTGGTTGCATCTAAAATGAAACGGAATGAGAAAAATAAACAAATCCACTCACTTTTGGTTACAAATATGCCTTCCGGGAAAGTTAATGACTTACTTTTATGCATTATGCTCACTATGGGGCCAAGATTGCGAGTATATAGAATAAACTATTGATATAAACAGATCCACTCTATTTTGGTTACAAAGTAGACCTGTCAGAAAGGTTTATGGGGTGCTCACATTGCAAGATAGAATGAGACAATCAAAGATACCTCAAAAATGAGCACTTTGGAGCTTCATAAGGTCTCTTATAATAAGGCAACTTTAACCAAAATAGCCTTCTATGAATAAGGAATCCGAAAATAATTGAAGAGCACTGTTCCCAAATTGTAAATATTTCTCTTTTGTATTTTAATCTAAATTAAACAGCTTAGTTTTATTTTTCCAAATTATTGTTATTCTTTCAATCACTTGCTTATTTTTACCACTAACTAAATAATTTTTATTTCCATGATATGAAGAAATTTTAAACGAATCAAAGAAAAGAAGAACGAAACGAAAGAGTGGAATATATTAAATTTTGGTTAATAAATATAAAATTCATGTAAAAGTCTATAGATAGTACTTTCAATTTTATCTTTTCAATATATTTAATATAAATCGAATTTGATTGATGAAAACAAAGAGAATTTATAGGTTAGATCGCCTAACTAAGGGAAACGGTGACATTTTGCAACAATACAAGGAATATAAAGCAAGTCATTATTTTCTCTGATTTTAATTAAATTGTTGTATTAATACCCGGTTTGAATCCCAAGCAGGGCAACTTGCCTTTTCCAAATGTTGGGGGGGGGATTGAATTCACCCAGGCCATTCCTTCCTTCACAGACAATTCACAACTGAGTCTACTATAATAAGAAGAGGAAACAATCAACGTGAGACAGCACGCATGCGGGTGTATTCCTTCCTCCATAGACGATTCACAATTAAGTACTATAATATGAAGAAGAAAGAATCGACGCCAGTCAACACATATGCGCGTGTCTTCTTTCTTTCACAGAAGATTCCCAACTGAGTCTACTATGATAGGAAGAAGAAAGCATCGACGCCAGTCAACACCCATGCGTGGAATTTAGAGTTGCTACGGTGAGAAATTACCCAACACAACTTGTAGAAAGGTTTGATATGTTTGATGTTCCAGTGTTAGCTTTGACCTTCTGAATCACTTTCGAATTTTAATCCTAGTGAACAACCTTCATTCATCTATCCTACTCATCCTTCTCATTGTTTCTCAAATGAGTGAAAATGTTTTCTTGGGCACAACAGCTTCATTCTTTTTAAGGTTAATTGAGTCGTATCCTGAAATCGTGGAAAATAATAATGCACAATTTAAAAGACAACGTCGTTTGATTATCTTAACCTACTCAGAACTCATTTATTTATTCCCTGTCCTGAATGCAGAAGTGCAGAGCAAATGAGTCAAATACAGAATCGCAGAACAAATGAGTCAAATACAAAATCGCAGAGTAAATGACTCAATACAGAATTGCAGAGCAAATGAGTCAAATAGGATTCGTCCTATTACCAGCCGAGGCGGTGCTATATCAGAATTTGAGATGAACCAAACTTATTTTATAACTCCGTATGAAGGATTTAAACACTGGTTATATGCTCTCGCCTTCCGAATAAGAAGTTATTATTTAATTTAAAAAAATATAAAGCAAGGGTGTCTTTGAGCTCTCGTTTACCTAGTGGATATGGTGTTGTTTTTCTATCGTCTGGGTGTCGGGTTCAATTCTAAGATCGGGCGAGCACAAACGTTGCACGGAGAGGTCTGGCTACCGCTTGATGGACGTGCTGTGGGTATCCCACGTTTGGCTATGTAGATCTTATCATGATCATCACATACATAGCAAATTACAACACCGCTGTCTTTTCTCGCCCGTCTTCACGAAGCAACACACAGATTCTTTCCCTCGTTGGTTGTGTCAAAAACCAAAAATAATCCCCCACCCCAAAGAGGACCAGCTCCTGATGCCTTTCGCGCTCACCAGCAATTGTCACTCTGATATTTATGTTAGTTTCCTTATCCGATCAGGGGCATCAGTCCCTGGCCAAGAGACAGATGGCCTTCCCTATCTACCCCAATGGTATTTTTGCCATATAGTTGTGTTTCATGGATAGATTTTGGAAATTAGATCAAATTTAAATGTAATTGGTGGTATTTACGAAGTCTAGCCTACTTGGAGGAACAAGAAGACTTTGACAGGACGCTCCTTAAGCCTGATTGAGTCGCTGCTGAAGGTCTAATACTTTGAGGAGTCCAGGAAGTGAAAGAAATCATGCTCATGAAGGACTTTAAGGATAAATAAAATTAATTAGCAGCGGTTATTCAAGGATCTCTAAAATACAGTGTTTCAAGAAAGAAAAAAATGTCAATGGTGCCAAGATTTCACGTAGTAAGGTTGTTTTACAACCAAATATTTAGCTCTTTTCGTCCAAAATGCATATAAGAGATATGCCGTTCATAACTAAAGATTTAATCTTTTTAGTAGAGCACATTTAAAATCAGGGGAATATTATATTAAACTCGACTGCTCCAAATGTTTTAATTAAGACAATGGCACAAAGGAAAGTGTTCTAAACAATGCCAAATTGTCGTTTTACTAAGGCCAAGATCGAACGTTGATAGACATATAAATCGCGACGAGAAGCTCTGTTCGGAATGTTACTTAAAAGCTGCGTGGTCTCAGCTTCGGCAACGTTGTACGATTGCTTTGTCGGTCATAATGGCAGCACAGCATCGTTTCGGATCATTAAAAAGCATCTGTTAAATAACAAATTACACTCAATGTCGGATAAACAGGCGTTCTTGACACATAATTTCCTGAGAAATACAAGGAACTGGGAAGGGAGATAAAGCAAAATGGAAGGTATGAAGATGATAGTGATGTAGAGACAACACATAAGAGACTGGAAGAGAAGCGGGGAAAATAGGAAATATATAATCCATAAAAGATAGTGATTAAAATCATTGCTATATTAGGTTTTAATGGGACATTTTCATTTCGAATATGAGATAATTTTAATATTGTTGTAATTTTCATAGACTTGCTAAAAATAACACGATAGTGTTAATAAAGCTAAGGTTATTAAAATATAACCTACCAGGCAATGGCTTAGCCACTCCCGCCCCCCTACGGGGGAGCTTGCGCTTCGCTCCTAAGATTAAAATTTAAAATCTAAAAGAAGCAACCATGGTTAAATTTTTATAAATTTTCTGAACTTCGCCAATTATAAAAATTTTGAAAGGGAACTTTAAACTAAATTTTCTCCCTTTCAAAATATCACGTTGCTAAAATATAGTTATAGAAGAAGATATATAAAAATAAATTTTCTAAACTTCACCATTTGTAATTCTTTGGGTTTTAAAAGGTTCACAAAATTTCGATACTTATATTCATTTCTGAACTTCACCATTTTGTTTTTTGATATTATAAAAGAATTATTAGAAATAACTTTGATAAAAAAACATAAGTCATAACCAAACTAGGATGAAATTATTATTCAAATACTCAAAAAAATCCCCCTTCTTAAATTATAGAGATAGTGCCGTGATGATGATGATTACCTTACACTTTTCAATGTTGAATTACACCCGCCATCTTACCCACATTTTATTACTCTATCTGTTCATGATGCGGCGAGATGGGACACAACTGGAGGGCATGCAAGAGCTTCCAGGAAAAAAGTGCCAACTGTAAGATGGGACACAGGGCCATGGCCATGGTATGCACGTTAAAAAAGGAAATAATCAGACAAAAGACCAACGAGAAGAGAGAGGCGGAAGTGGCAAGGAAAAACACTGCATACGCTCAAGTCGCGAAAGCAGCAATCAACGAGTATGAGGCAAATAAAGTGTATTTAAATATAAACAGCGAAATGCCAGCCAGGATACTGACCTGCATAATGTACGCACACCCGCGGAATCTAATGAAACCAGGAACGTTTGAGGACGAACTAAACGCCATGCTGGTAAACAATGGGATAGCCCTATAGTCTTCCCCAAAACCCATCATCTGAGGACATCCTCCAAATAAAGTACGCCCCGATGGTACCCCGATGGTACGCTAAAAAAATAACGGAGGAAAAAACAAACGTAACCCAACCCACGAAAAGAAAAGACCCACGCATCGTAGCCCAGAAGAAAGGGAACTCGAAAAACAGAAAATGAACAAGAAAGAGACGACCACGGAGACTGAAACTGACAGCTCAGAGAGTGAAATAGAAACATAAAAAAACACGAAAATCAAAAAAGAATACGAAGTACAAGATAGATGGAAATGATATTAGCTTTAAAATCTGTGCCATCGAAGATACCCCGTTTCCAAGAAAGACATTGACAAAAGTCTCTGCGAAAGAGTTAGATCTGGCAGATATAAATGGGGGTATAATCTCGACGTGGACAAGAAGGTGGTGGAAGAAGCTCTCTATCTCGCCAACATTGAACTCAGCTAGGAAAACTGCGAAAATCGAACCTCGCAAGACTTCAAAAGAATACAATGTGGAAAGATAAGAGAAAAAAGAAGTGAACACAAATAGATAGGACAACCGACAAATAATAACGTGGAAAGGACAAATAACAGACTTATCATAATGACACTGACTGTCAACGTGTCGACAGGAAAAAACATTGTGTACAATAATATCTTTAGGAAGACAGACCCGGACATTATTCTTATAAGTGAACATGGACTCGACACAAGAACACAGAAAATGAAAATCCAAAACTACAAAACATTAACAAAAAAATGCTCCCAGGAAAGGTATGACGGGGTGGTGATTGCACTAAAGAGAGGCCTCAAGTTCAAACACCTACCTGAGCTTGAGGAGTCCTTTTTAGCGATAGTGATCCCAACTCTTGGAGGGGATTTTGTGGTGGCGGCAGGGTACCAACATCCAAGGAAAAAGTACCTACCCCTACACAAATCTACACATTATTTGGTCACCAGAGAAAAGTCTTTCTCGGAGGAGACCTAAACGCTAACTTGGGAGCAGCAGGATACACTAGGACTAATGAAATACTGAGAGAGTTCCAGTCAGCCGATCTGATTGAGGCAATTCTCGAAGATATCGATGAAGAGCTAGAGCTCTTGACAGACTCGATCATCAGAGAAGAAAGGGAGAGCGTCCCGATAACATCATACAGAACGCTTCCCCAGCCAAGATGGACAAACGACGCTTCCCCAGCCAAGATGGACAAACGATATAAGATATATAGCTAGGGAACATAGGGAACTCTATGATCGGTTGAGACGTTCGGGAACGTGCAGGGAATTAGTGGATGGAATGCGTCGTCTCGAAGCTAAACTAACACGAATAATCAGGGAAAACAGACTGAAATATGGGAACAGCTCATTGACAATATTGACGCAGCTTCCCCAGCCCTCCACTGTAAAGTATCTTCACGATAGACTTACCATCACCAATCAATTGTGACGCGATGTATCTACAATTTGCAGATGACATCACGCAGATTGTGCCGAGTACTTACAACAACGATCTAGTTCAAGCTGCAGAGACGGCAGCGGAGATCGAAAACATAAAACTCGTACGAGCGTAAATGGAAGATAAAGACGAACTCTCAAAAGTTCGTCATTATCCCCATGAACTGCATTATACACGACGACATTTATGTTAGCGATCGAAACCACCACTATTCACTGGAAGGCACAGTACTCTGGCTCAAGCATACCAACCGGAGGTATAAACTTCACATCGTAAACTGGATCAACTTAGCGAAGGTGGAATTGGTGAAACTGTTGCGCTTCCGCAAACTGAGCAGGAGACCTTAAGGAAACTCTACCTTTGCTACGTAAGACCCAAGCTGATATACCCAGCGATAGTCACCCAGGCCTCGGTGATCAAGATGTTAAGATCAATGCAGAGGATATGATATATCGTGTGATGTGATGTCGCGCGTTGTCTGGATGAAGAGCTTTGGTGTGATATCTCGTGTGATGTGAGGTCACGCGCTGTCTGGATGAAGAACTTTGGTATGATATATCGTGTGAAGTGAGGTCGTGCGTCATATGGATGCAGAGCTTTGGTATGATATCTCGTGTGATGTGAGGTCACGCGTTTTTTGGAGGAAGAGCTTTGGTATTATACCTCGTGTGCTGTGATGTCGTACGTTGTCTGGATGAAGAGCTTTGGTATGATATGTCGTGTGATGTGAAGTCGCGTGTTGTCTGGATGAAGAGCTTTGGTATGATATCTCGTGTGATGTGAGGTCGCGCGTTGTCTGGATGAAGAGCTTTGGTATGATATCTCGTGTGATGTGATGTCGCGCGTTGTCTGGATGAAGACCACTCTTTTTCTTTTGACTAATGAGGGCCTTTTTTTCTCGAGTGATGCATGTAAATAGTCTGAGGATAGTAAAGCATTCGGTAATAGTCTAATTTGTGTTAAGAAGTTGAAAATAGATTACGCCCTTCATACTCCACCAAAACGCACGAGAAAATCGTGGATGAAGACCCTGTTTTGGCTGAAGTATTGTATTTTTTCCCATGACTACCCATTAGCTAGATCGTTTAATATTATGTCAACTTCCAATTTCAAACACTCTTTTTAAATTTCTTACCCCTTTCATTCAAATTTTAATCCACTAATTCAGGTTACCGACGAGCATGAGAACAAACAACGTTTTCGAGCAGTTCGTCTGGGAGAGACAATAAATTTCTCAATTGAACTCTATTTTCAAACTTTTAAATTCAACTAACGCATGAGCCAATGAACAGCTACTAGCGATTGCCTCTCAACGATTTCCTGAACTTATTACCCTAAACTTTAAGAGGGCTCGCAACTCCCGCCAGACCCTATGTAATTCTTCCAAAGTGCAAGACAAAAACACAACCATTTAATCTAAGAAAACCTCATCATAGAATCTATTTACAAGTGCAGCCAGAAAGATTTAGAATATCGTAAAAATGTGAATTTATTTTCGTAATTTAATATTTTAAAAAGTAAATTTTTATAGATTTCAAGTCTTTTTATGTTAATGATTATTTCTTATTTTCCATGAAAATCAATGAATATGCCATATCAAATTATTTGATTATTTCATTTCGAACATGAGGAAATTACTATTTATACAGTATATATATATATATATATATATATATATATATATATATATATATATATATATATATATATATATATATATATATATATAAAAGGTGTTTCATTAAGACGCATCGAAGTTAGCAGTAAATAAAACAGTGTTATTGGTGAAAATTTATTGATTTCACGATTGGATCATGTTATTTGAGTCATGGCAATTATGTGTGAAAAATAATATCACTTAAATGTCCGCCAAGGCTTCGGCGGCACACCTCCACTCGATGGTCAAAATTTTTGATGACGTCTCTGCATAGTTGCTGCTCGATCTCACCAATATGCCTTATCATCTCATCCTTCAGCTGTTGAATTGTTATTGGCTTGTTCGCATAGACCTTACTTTTGAGATGACCCCAAAGGAAGAAATCTAATGGCGGCAAGTCACACGATCGTGTTGGCCAATTGACCTCGCTGTTTGGAGAGATGATGTGACCTGGGAACTTCTCCTTCAATAAAGCCATTGCTGCATTGGCTGTTAGGCATGTGGCCCCATCCTGTTGAAACTACAAAACTTCGACATCCATAAAATTCAATTCAGGTCATAAAAAGTCGGTTATCATGGCATGGTATCGCTCGCCTGTCACCGTAACAAAATTCCCGGCATCATTTTCGAATAAATACGGCCCAATGATTCCGCTAGCAAAAAATGCACACCAAACAGTGACCTTTTGTGGATGCAGTGGCTTTTCAACAATCTTCCTGGGATTTTAATCAGCCTAAATGCGACAATTCTGCTTAATAACGTAACCACAAGATGAAAATGGGCTTCATCACTAAAGATGATTTTTTGCGAAAAATTATCATCGGCTTGTTTTTGCTCGTGCACCCAATTGACGAATGTACGGCGCTTCAAATGATCAGTAGTCTTCAGTTCTTGTGTCAATTGAATTTTGTAAGCGTGTAGAGACAAATCTTTTGTCAAAGTTCGATGTAACGTTGTTGTAGAGAGGTTCAATTCCTGCGTGCGATGACAAATAGAAGTGTCTGGATCTTTGGCCACATTCTCGCGCACTGCAGCAATGTTTTTAGCTGAATGGCGTAAAGGAGCACGCAATGGCGTTTTCATATCTGTCACCAACCCCGTTTGTTTAAATTTACGAACAATTTTCCCAATTGCACTTTCGGTTGGTCGATTATGTTGACCAAAAAAATCGTGAAGTGCCCGAAATGCGTTTCTGTTTGAACGTTCATTTTTGGAATAGGCTTTGATAACTTTAACACGTTGTTCGATTGTTAATCTTTCTATGGTTAAAATTGCCAAAGACTGAAGTTGTTAAATCTAAAAGAAAAAGAAAAAATCATTAGACCCTTAAACTTAATTCACATTTAAAATCGGTTCAAGCTATTGGAACACCCTTTATATATAAAGTGTATCTATCGGGGTTTTTTGCAAACGCAACCACAATCAGGGGTAACACTGCTGACTTGACAGCATTCCAGAAGGCAATTATCGATACCATCCACAATGAGGTTAAGCTACAGAAATCCATTGATGAAAAAGCTGGTTCTTTACAAAGGTCTATATCGAAACATATTAATGCAGATTGACCGGAAGGGAAAAGTGAAAAAGGTTCATAAGCAACGGAGATGACCGCAGCCTTGAGAGGATTATCAATGAAAGTCGATTTAAGAAGTTGGGAGAACTTTACGAGTGGACTAAACTGCTGTCAATGCATCAAGAGCCCCCTCCCCCCCAAAAAAACTTCAGGAAAGGGGCTGCAATTGCCGCATTCCTCATATCAAGTCACTCCTGAACCAGCGATAACGTATGAACCCTTTTATCTGGGCTAAAAAGAAAAAAAAAGAACTAGACTGTTGCTCACCGAGTCAAAGTCCTTCTTTCAGATGAAAATAAATTGTGCGTCACTTTCAAATCAAGGTCCTAGATTTAGAGTCTGGAGTAGGAGTCGAGAAGTACAGAATCAAAGGTGTTTGAAGTCCACTGTTAAATTTCAGCAGGCTCTGATGATTTCGAGTACCATCTGATCTACTGGTGTTGGTTCACTGAGTTTTAGCAAGTTCAAAGTCAGCGCGTCCCTCTCTCAGAAGAGTTTAGAACACTCAATGTTTCAGCAGGCTCTGATGATTTCGAGTACCATCTGATCTACTGGTGATGGTTCAATGAGTTTTAGCAAGTGCAAAGTCAGCGCTGCCCTCTCTCAGAAGAGTTTAGAACACTCAATGTTTCCATTGCTGACAAGCTTTGTGCAGATACCGATCTATTTTTTTTCTATCATAGCTTAGCACCTACCCATAGTGATAAAGCTACATCTAAGTGGTTTGCTGACCATGATAATAATGTGCTTGAGTGATCAGAAGAACCTCAGAGAGAAAGTATGGGAAAATGAGAAAAACCATACCTTAAAATACAAACAAGATGAATGGCACTATCAAAGCAACCTGGGTTTCAATAGCACTTCAGAAGTGGTACAAGTTGATCATATCCATGCCAAGACGTATTGATACAGTAAATCATGTTAAAGGAGCCCCAACCAAGTATTGAATGTATATATTAACATACACGTTTGGATATCCTATTCTGATTGATCTTACGAAATATTCTAATAAGTTGAGATATTGGATTTCAGATTTTCATGAATTATAAGCCATAATCATCAATAATAAATATAAAAAGACTTGAAATATTTAATTTTTAAATCCAGTGAATATAAAATATATGAAAGTTTAATTTTTAATTAAATTACGAAAATAAATTAACTTTTTCCTGATATTATAATTTTTTTAACAGCATTTGTATATTTTTTTTAACAATAACAACATTGAATGGAATTAGATGAAAAATTTTGCCTATATTTCTGTTATATTTCAAGCGAATGTTGCTAATGTGTGCGTACTTATCTTTGATTCAAAGTGTTTACGTAAATGTGATTGTGAGAAATAAGTTATATATAGCTTTTATGACCCTAATATCCATGTGCATGTAGTGATAAATTCATAATGACATGCATATTAAAATGTAAATGAGAACATGATTCAATAAATGTCTTCATCACGAAATTCTAATTGGGTTCTTGGCGCAGGGTGGAGACTCCTGCATAATGTTTCATCCAATCTTTAATGGTTACTCGATTAAATAGTGAAAGTAAAATTTGTGACAAGGTGTTTCTGATCACAAAGCATGATTTAGGGAGCCAATTTAGGCTTGTTATCTGAAATAACTTTAAAAAGACATGTGCCCAATGAGAACCATCTTTTAAATATTCACTCCTAGATATGAAGTAGAAGATGCTGGAGAGATTTTCTCTCGTGTCCATACCATCTTTTATATTTATTTAATTTTGTTTTCCCTTTACATTGAGAATGACTTAAACTGAATTTATTTACAGTCGTTTAGAGTTTTCTCTCTTTCAAATAGATATACGTTCCATGAGGAAAAACTTTACAAATTACTGATGAATCGTATGCCATTTTTGCCTTACCCGGTGCTGATCTCTAAGAACACAGCTGCAGTGTTGATCTTAGAAGCATTTAGTTTCTATCCACGATTTCAATTATATTTTCCAATTTATTCAGTCTGTCGTTACTTCTCCTGCTTTATTCCTTAGTCTCCTCTTAATTGCTGAGAAATCAAGTATCAGATTTGGAGTTAAAAAATTTATTGGTTCTTACTTTCATAAATTTCAGAGACAGAGTTCTAGACATAGGAAGGATAAGGTGTCAGGTCGTTGTGGCGTCTCACTTCCTATTTTCTGGCTAATGGGATTTCATGTTCCCGAGTTGTAACCATTTCTTGCCCTGAAGATTACGGGTATTCAAAAGACGACACACTCTCTATTTGCAAGGGGGGAATTTTTACCCAATTGTCTAATTAGTTTTCGATGTTATCGATAAAGTTCTAATAACTTCAGGACGAGAGTGGACAACTAGACATGTTAAGGCTGTTTGTTTATGTTTCCCTTTCATAAGAAGATACTTTATAACTACCGCCTTTTTGCCTTCATGAAAACACGAATCGGTTTCCCTCGCAATCTCCTTGACGCAGCGAATGAACATTAATTCTCAGGTCAGTTGCTAATGGTACACCTAACAGGTAGGTAGGTGGAAAATGGTAGAACAAAATACTACCAAACTAAAATGTTCAAAATATTCTCATAACGCCATAAGATAAAAGGTGTTTCACCTTATCCACAAAGCTCCTGGAAAAATACCTCCCGCCCAACTCCTTGCCTTTGAGATGTTAAGATAATGGAGCCACTCGAGAACTACTAGTTAGCACTGCTAACCCCTCATCCACGTTTCCTTCTACATTCAACTCCACATCACTCCAATAAGTGCAAGGGGGATATCTACTATATGTCTCGATACACTAGCATCAACATGGACATGACCAACATTCGCACACCTCAGATGTGAAACGATGAATCTCTGATAATGTCCCGTCAGGTAAATGGCCTTATAGTAGTATCTTAGTCCACGGTCAAATATAGTCACTAATTTTAGTACATATACAAACAGAGAATTCCTTCTTCTGCTTTCCTCGCTTTCACCAAGGCATTGTTCAAGCCAGGTTATTTAATCATGTAATTTAACTGTGTACGAGAGCACTACTACTGGAGTTCGCCAACAACGAGTTCCTCACTCAATGGGTAAGAGAACCGACGAGAGGAGACAATATCCTCGACTTGGTCTTCACCTCTGAGGATGATATCGTTGAGGATGTCTCTGTAGGCGAAGAGCTCGGTGGCAGTGATCACCAGCTAGTTAGATTTAGCGTCAAGATCCCGAAGGTAAGGTCTGTTGCCAGTCAATCAAGGAAACTCAACTTAAGAAAAGCAGACTTTGCAAGCCTTTGTGCTAAGCAGAGTGATGTAAGGCTAGTGGTATGCGAAGAGGTTGAGGATTCGTGGAACAATTTCAAAAATAAGTTCATGAGTCTTCAATTAAGTTGCATCTCTCTGAAATGCCTCCGTCGGTCTTCTGTTCAACCAAAGTGGTTTAATCGAGAAATCGGCCAACTGCTTAGGGAGAAGAGAAATGCGTACCGGCGATCGAAGATCTCGGGTGCCTTTGACGAGTACCGGAGGCTAGCCAGGAGAGTGAAGTCCAGCATAAGGGCGGCTAAGCGTACTGAGGAACTCCGAGTGGCGAGACTCTGCAAGGAGAATCCCAAGGAGTTCTTCGGCTATGTAAATAGCCGTAAACCAATCCATCGTAGGATTGGGCGCTTAGTGGACGAGGAGGGTGCATTAACTCACTCAGATGCAGAAAATGCTAACCTTCTCAATGACTACTTCTCTTCAGTGTTTACTAAAGAGTGTGGTCTCACCCTCCAGCCCACGGATTCCTACTCGGGGAAAAAGCTGGAGGCAATGGACTTCACCGAAGGAGAAATAAAGAAAAATATCGCTGACCTAAAGACGAATATGTCCCTGGACCGGACGGGTTTCTATCCAAGGTGTTGAAGGAAGTGTGCGATGAAGTATCACGACATCTAAGCGCTATCTTTAACATGTCAATCCGGACCGAATGTGTTCCTAGAGACTGGCGTGAGGTGGAGGTGACTCCGATCTTCAAGAAAGGAGACCCCAGCCATCCGTCAAATACCGACCTATCAGTCTGACTTCGATAGTCGGTAAACTCATGGAAGGCATGATGGTAAACAAAATGACGTCGTATTTAGAGTCAAACCTGCTACTGAGGAGTTCCCAGCACGGCTTCCGAAGGCAACGGTCATGCCTGACGAACCTTGTGGAATTCTTCCACTTCGTGTTCAGTTAGCACAATCCGGACAAAGCGGTGGATGTGGTGTACTTAGACTTTCAGAAAGCCTTTGATAAGGTACACACCGTCGCCTTCTCCGGAAAGTGCGAGCGCTGGGAATAGACGGAAAAGTAGCCGGCTGGATCGAGAACTGGCTAAGTGGCAGACGGCAACGGGTGGTGGTGAATGGACAGGCTTCTGAGTTGGTGCCCGTTACTAGCGTACTGCCTCAAGGTTCTGTCCTGGGACCACTACTATTTATCATCTACATCAATGATATGGACGGTGACATGGTTGCCAAGTTTTCTAAATTTGCCGACGATACCAAGCTTGGTATGAACGTTGCAAAGGATGGAAATACTGGACGCCTGCAGGAAGATCTTGGGAAGATTGGGGAGTGTTCGGGCACGTGGCAAATGCCTTTTAACGTGAACAAATGCAAAGTAATGCATATCGGCCACCGAAACCCCCAATCTCAGTATATCCTCAAGGGCACTGCTCTTGAATCGAGTGACACTGAGAAGGACTTGGGTGTAACTATCACTAGCGACCTCAAGTTCTCGAAACAGTGCATCGAGGCAGCGAAAAAAGCCCAAAGGATGTTAGGCTACATAAAGCGCCAGTTTGGATACCGTAACAAGGAGATAGTACTTTGTCTGTACAACTCCCTCGTTCGGCCGCACCTGGAGTATGCCGTACAATTTTGGAGTCCTTCGTTTCGAAAGGACATCGCAAGGTTGGAACGCGTACAAGCCAGGGCAACCAAACTCATTCCCTCTATCCGACATAAAAGTTATGAGGATAGACTAAGGGAATTAGATCTGTTCTCGCTGGAAACCCGTAGACTGCGTGGTCAGCTCATCGAAGTTTTCAAAATACTTCGAGGGTTCGACAATGTTGACTACCGGGATATTTTCACACTGAGTGAGAACAGAACGCGCAATCACGGCTTCAAACTTGAACTGAAGCGTTACAACCGCAATCTGTGTGGAAACTTTTTCACCTACAGTATCTGCGGTAAGTGGAACGCACTTCCAGTGGAAGTTGTCAACAGTGAATCTGTTGACCAGTTCAAGTCAAGACTAGACAAAGTCTTGAAAAGTGGCCGTTTAGGGACGCAAAACAATTGAGCAGCCATGTGCCCGCTCGATTGCTAGTCCAAATGTACCCTCTTTGAATGGACCGTAAGGTCTCCTAGGGTACTTTCTTCCCTTGTAACTCCTTGTAACATTCTCCGAACGCATAAATTCTCCTCGGATATTCTTACACTACCGAGCAAAAATCTAAGAAGGATTTTCCTTTAATAAAATATTTTCAGAATTATGATGAGTAGGAAAATGAAATTTTCATGGTACATAAAAGCATGCATTTAATATTTTTTATGAAGATTTCATATCATACAATCGTATATTAAAGAAATTATACTAAATAAAGTAACAAAATATAATATTGACACGTGAGAGTGAGAAATAAGAGAACGATTTTTTCAGGAACATTCTAGAAGTTTAATGAACTCATCTGAAAACATTTTCTGAGTAGGTAAGAATTGTACAACCGCCATTTTTATTGTACCAACTCTGCAGAAATGCTACTACACGGTTAAGTGACTCCTAAGCTCCGTCAGAAAATTGTTCGCTTGAAGACTTCGGAAAAGACTATTTCTGCGATTCCACGTGACTTAGGAAAGTCCAAGAGTGTGATTTCGCGCGTTCTTAAGTTAGCGAATGAAAACAAAACGTATAAATCTCCTGAAAAAGTCGATCGACCTCGCATAAACACCGTTCGATGAGACAATTAGGAGTTCTCTAGGAAGGATCTCTTCGAGACTGCAGCAGGAATCCTTTTACAAAATTAAGACCAATAGTGGCAAAGAAGTGAGCCCTTTCACAGTGTCCCATATCCTCAATGCATCTGGTTTAAAATCTCGTTCTCCAGCGACTAAATCAATCATCAGTAAGAAGAATTAGTAGGGAAGACTCGAATATGCTGAAGCTCATGTTGTTAGGAGGGATGGAGGTTGGTAGAAAATTCATTTCAGCGACGAAATTAAATTAAATTTAGTTGGATCCGATGACAGACGAATTGTTAGACGCGCTGCTGGTAATAAAATTAACCTTAGATTTGCTGAAATATCTGCCAAGCATAGAAGAGGCAGCGGTCATGGTATAGGGGGGTGTTTTCATCTAAAGAAGTTGGTACGCTAGTGCAAATAATTGGAACAGGAAATGCGAATGTGTACGTAAACCTCATAAAACATAATGTTATATCTTCCTTCCGAGCATCTCTGAACCAACTAGCAATATTTATGCAGGACAATGCGCCATGCCATACAGCAGAGCGAGTAAAATACTATTTTGAACAAGAAGATATCGAAGAAATGAAGTAGCATGCTCAGATTCACGTCTGAACCCAATTAAGAGCCTCTGGAAGATCATTGGAGACAAAGTTGGAAGCCAGCAGCCTTCAACTGTGACGGATTTAAGGACGAAGATTGAACAAGAATTAAACAATACAACACCAGAATTTCGCCAGAAACTGCTGAGGTTCTGCGGTCGTCGTTGCGCTGAAGTACTAGAAAACGAAGTGTTTTAAGTTTCATCTTTGGCAAACCTTGCTTTGTTTTTAGTGTATTTATTTGCTAAGCAATTCTGTAAATGATCGTTCTCTTATTTTGTAGGTCTTAATATTTTTGTGAGGGAACAAGTACGTGATGGGAAAAATAACGTTTGCTTTTAAGCATTGCCTCCATGTGATGGACCTCGTTGCCACTTAGAAGCATTTTTCCAAGATTAAAAGCGTGAGAAACAACAGGAGCGGGCTGAGGAATGCAGCCCTTATCAACCCGGGTATTTACCCAAGGAGTCTCCCTCACGACTTTCCCCCTTTCCAGTCATGCATGGATCGCCTGAGGCAAACGCCAGTCGAAGCCTCGTTCGCATTACTCAAACGATGGAGTAAGCTCTCTCACTCTAGGCATGCATATTTACCCCGTGTCGCCAGGAACCGAGGAAATTATGCGAGAAAAGCTAAAGATCGAACAGACTATCTTACTCCTCCTTGATTCGGGTTGTCATACGCCGAAGGCAAGGACTCTGCAGGATAAATCGAATATCCCTCCTGGATAAATCAAATATCCACCCTGAATAAGCCAAGTATCCTCATCCTGGATTAGTCAATAATCCTCTCCCCGTTAAGAACACCCGTCTGACTCCGTGAAACGTCTCCATCTCAAAAGAAGAACTTAAGTCTTGTCTCAAAGGCTTCATTGAAGATTGATCTTCGCGTAATACCACTTAATTATGCACAGTCGTCCAAACAACCCGTTTCGACGTCTCAGAAGAAACTCACCCTCCGTGTTCTTTGAAGGAATTCTATCGGAAGAATTCACAGCCTCCACTCTTTAAGGCTCTGCCCTCCCCCCCCCCCCCATCGAAGTGAACTCAACCTCCATTACCCTCTTCGAAGGACACGATCATCGTCCTTCCCTTCCATTTGTACAAGGTATTGTAACAAATATTTTAGCTTCCCTAATTTTATAATTGCCGCCTACCGTTCCCCCATTATTATTGTGTGTTTACTAAGTCACCGAGTAAAGCCCAATTTTAATTCCATCCTGCCGACCCATTTTATTGCATTTAAATACGTAATTATATTACTTGCCCGTTGATCACTTCAACGATTTGTCTCATAGTATGTCTTTTTATTGTTGTACCATTTAACCTAAATTATTAATATTTATTAAAGTCTATTTTTTGTCGACTCCTTTACTTTCAACCTTTGAGCACATCATAGCCGTGTAGTATCTCCGTAACTAAGTGAGACTTAAACACTCAGCCAATAAAGAGAATCAAAGTACCCTATTGGATTAACACTCCCTTACGAGAATCTGACCTCGTAATCGAACCCGGCCCACCAAAGGTATTAAAAGGAAACCCCGCGCACTCTAAAATCGAATATAATAGATATATGTATGGTATATATAGAAACCTATACCATGACAATTTTATTTTGTTAGTTTATTTAGTATATTTGATTGAATATACGATTGTATCGTATGGAATCTTCATAAAATATATTAAATGCAGGTTTTTATGTACCATCAAAAGTTCGTTTACCTATTCATATTTTTAAAAAATATTTTAATTTTGGAAAATCTTTCACTTATTTTGCTCGGTAGTGTATATGCATAAAGTTCTGTCAAAATTTCAATATAATACTTCCATATCAAGACTTATGCTTCTTTATAAGTCTTACTTGTGCTCCACCCAATTAGGGGCCCTGTATAAGTTAATATAAACATCATTATGTGTTGTAGCAAATCAGCGCATTCTTAGCATTTCAGATAGTTTAGTAACGGCCCCTTCTCTTTGTTAATCTCCCATTAACTATCCTAAGTGTTCACCAAGACTAGCCAAACGTTATTATACAAAACGCACGAGTACACTTTTATCTAAACCGTTTTGTGCGCCATTTCGTTTTCATACACGTCATTAAGTATTCTAAGCCGTAACAGAAAATAGATAGATTAAACATGAAAATAATCTTGAAAAAGAGAAATTGATGAAATATGAAATGCTGCTGACATGAATCTAAAACCCAAGGGTTGCAAATTCAGAATGGCATCATATGTTGGAAACTTCTTCCCAAACAGTAGTGCCAATGTTTTAAGAGTATGTCTTATGCTTGGGTTATTACTCACACTATAGCAGTCGCTCAAAAATGGTGTTTTAATAATTATGAGGTACTAATTTCCTTGGGGGTTGAAGCAAAAAGAGGGGTGGGGAGTTAAATCAATGAGAAGAACCGTTTCCATTTTGCAAGAATTGAAATTTCAATGCCTTCATCTCGTCTGCTAATGACATTTGCATTTGAAACGTCAGCTTCTCACACGGTTTCAGGGTTGGGTGACTTTGGAGCGAAAATTGGTTATTCAAATTGCGGCCTATTTTACGCAACAATCTGAATAACCAATTTTCGCTCCAAAGTCAGCCAACCCTGAAGTCGTCTGAGAAGCTGACGTTTATATATATATATATATATATATATATATATATATATATATATATATATATATATATATATATATACGGTTAGTTTCTTTTCAAAGCCCTCATTTAGGCTGTAGTTCCTCCGCTCATATTAAAAATCATTGTAATTTTATTTAGAAACTTAGTCTCATAAGCTTAACTTCAAATTTAAAATGGTAAATTTCGATGTTGTCTTCTTGTTTGCTAAAGTTCCGGTTAATGAATAATCTGCTCGTGTGGTTACTGGAAACTCTTGAACATGTTTCTTACCATTTTAACCATGCATTAATAGACTTACAAAAAATCTTAAAAATTACAGATTTTGTTTCATTGTTGAATGGAATCTCTAGCGCTTTCTGGTAGTCTCACAGGAATGGATCAATGGATATTCAATGGATGTTCAATGGATGGTGGCTAGCCGCTGTACGTTTTCCACCAACACAAATTTTGATGTTACAGGTGTGATCTGTAGGTTTTCAGGGAGGGCTCAATATGTGTTAGGTGATAGTTCAAATAGAGTCACGGGGCAGATGAAGCTACGTCGGTGTCAAAAGGGCTCATTGGTTAATACGGTCCGAGTGAAACATGCCAGAGCTGTGAGAGCTCTTAATTGGTGTTGACGGATGGATCAACGAGTACCGAAAGAGGGTCTTCGAGATCATGTCACTGCATCTCTGCCCTCTCGGCACTGAGGTCGGGCATAAGCCTTCAAGCACTTTGCACAATCACCTTACAAACACCTCAATAACAAGATCCTTGACCATTGTGTTGGGTGTACGGCCAAATATGTCGGTAAAGCGTTAAAGAAGCCTCGGACACGCGTGTTGAGGATCATCCCCAAGGCCTCCAAAGGAGAGCTACCCTTTTGGCGGCCACGTCCCATCGCCTCACCCAGAGAGACGATATGAACTTGAAGGAGTCAAAAGTCGTGAGTTAAGCCAGTCCAAGAAGAAGCATGACGTCTTAGAAACATGCGTATCAGGCAACGGCTGCATCAACAGATACATCGGGACCAAGTCCTTCTTACGAACCCGGTAGAACCTTATATTGTTGTATGGACCTGACATTTACGATTAATTTGATTGCCATTTTCTATTCGATACCTATCTGTTATTTATTAATTAATTCTTCTGTTCCTTCATTTATATCCAAACGGTTTCTAGCTCCCCCTTGAACCTTTGCATCCTTTACTAGCCGATAGCTCCTCCTCTACATTTGCCTTAACTTCCTTCCTCACCAGTAGCATTCTAAGGGATAGCCATGGCATGACGTGATGTGAATAGAATGAAAAGCAGAGGGATGACTGTGGTGATCGATAGAGATCGGGTAGTACGAGAGAAAAATGGTGCGTCGTGTTTTGGTATGTGTACGTGGTGGTATTTTACCGGAGCGTCATGGGAATTGGGGGATGAGGTCCAAGATAGGAAACGCGATACTCATGATGACGCTAATTTATGTGTATATAGCTTTTGGTCGTGGGTAATTAATAGGTGGTTTGTATCTCAACGCCAACGCAGCGTGTCGTCGAGAGTGGATTAGAGTGTATGTAGGTGTAAATGGTAGGCCCTCGTATTCCCATGTCTTCCCTTTCTCATCATAGTTTAGGGTGTTTATCATAGGTCGACCCGCTTAGAGGCTACCATGTTTGGCCTAAACCTCTGTAATTTACCAGCCTAATGTGCTTAGGGGAAGCGACTCATTCTCCCGTCCCCCCTTGTGCCCCACTTCCCATTTCCTCCTTCGGACTGAAGGATATAAATGGGGCCGTGAGGCCTTTTAATTTATTCTCTTGCGAAGATTCTGCGTTGATTGCTCCGATGAATCGTTTTCCGCCACTTAGCTTTGATGTCGTTCATTTTTGGAGACCCGTACTGGATTCCTTCGTGTAGCGAGGATATTTTTGCTATTAATTCCTTCAAGCGTTGTCGCTCTTCCAGCTACGTTTGCAAGTATTCTCCTTTGGGAAGCCGTTCACACTGGGCACGTGAAAGATCTCCCATAGTCACCTCGCCATCTCTTCTTTGGCTTATTCTGTCATCTCAAATTCTTTCTCTCGGATCGTTGGGTCTTCAAGTCATCGTTGCCCGTGGTTTCGACGCCTTTCGCTCCGATATCGCAGTCTGTGGGTTTCTCCTCGCCGAAGACCGTAATCGCATTCACCCCTGTAGATTTGGGTCGAATGCACTCATCGTCGCCGAGCCTCTTTCGCCTGGGTTTCCAACGTGGGTTATTGCTTCACTGCTCTGATATCAGGTATTTTGGAGTATTTCTTTCTTCTTACGTCCCTTTTAAATTAATTAAGTTTATTCATGTTACTTTGGGCCTTCGGGTAAGGGACGTAAGACAGGAAGGTTATTCCGGGAACACCTGTCACTAGAGTAGCGTAGCCTATTTCATCTTCAACGGCACGTGTCATTTCGGCTTTAAGCAAATTATTCATAGAACCCAATTTTATATACGCGAATATCTACTTTGGTTAGAACGACTTGTCGTCGTTAGATGGTGATAAGCTTTTGTGACTTTTCTTATTATTTGATGTACTCCCGTATAATTTGTTAGCAGTCAATTTATTTCATTTTGATTTTTGATGTAAATAATACTTTTATGTGTGTATTCATTTAACCCTTTGCGGATACCTCGTAATTTAGCACCGTCCTGATAAATTCTGGTGAATTTCTGGTAGGCCTTTAGATCCCTGGTCTTCTATAAATTTATTTTGTGTCTTATTTGGACCGTGTGAACCGGGTTCCGCGATAGCCTTCTGAATTGGGTCTCTTGCGAGTTGCCACAACTGTCGTGCTAAAAGGGTGTAGAAGTATGTATTGAACAGTATAAGTTTGTTGTTTTCATATAGTGTATACATGTGAGTGTAACGAAGAGAGCAACATGCGCGTTTCAGCGCAAAATTCTAAATATCCTCTGTGCTTTCCTCTTCTATATCTGATTAGCGGCCGTGAGTGTGATGAGTGCTTATGTTAGGAATGGATGAACTAGCGTTTTGTATAGGTGTAGTTGTAATTTCCAGCTGTCAGGATGAACATTACGTAGCTATTATTTTTTTTTTTGCTCTTGTCTGAGTCATGTTTTGGTTTAGGTAGAAGAGTATGATTTTATCAAAGGGGGCCCAAAGAATCTTCGTGCTAGGTTTGTATGTAAATTCTGTGGGTGCTGTGTAATTTAGGTCTGGTGTGTTGCTTAAATCTGTATTTTATGGATGTGGTAGTCTCGTTCGCCCTAGAGTGTCGTCTGTGTCTTCAGAGGATTCGTAGCCATAAACTACAATCGCGGATCGCGATTGTGTCTGGGCCATAGCCAGAGACAAGAAAAGAATGGTCTCGTCGTCAGCGTAGGACAGTGTGCGTGTGTATGTGTGTGTGTGTGTTCCTACAGTTGTTTGGAGGCCGTTGAGTGGTGTTTCTGTGTATAATAAATAGTGTAGGGGCCTGTGTGCTACCCAGTAGGAGGTCGGAGCTAGTTTCCAACGAACTCCATCCTACTATACTTTGTCAAAATCATTTTTCACATCCTTGCTCCTAAATAACTTCTTTTGTTGTGCCTGTCGTGCTCTTTGTAGGATATTGTGAACGATGGTTACAACTGCTTGATTGGAAGGGCCTCGCCACAAACTATACTGGCAGAGGGAGAACCAGTCACTCTCCTTCAAGAAATTCTAGAGACGGGTGCTGACCATTCGTTCGAGTAATTTCCATATATGCTCTAAGAGAAAAATAGTCCTGCAGTTGATGGGGTATTTTTGGTTATTGTGTTGGATTAGGAGTAATATAGTGCCTGGTTTTGAAAATATGTGTAAAGTGGCCAGACTCCTGAGACGTTGTAAAGTGTTATGAGTGTTGTGAATATGTTTTTGAGTATGTAACTGTTGCTAGGAGGCCTGATATAACGAGGGTGCGTTTGCAAATTGTTTTATGTATTGTTTTGTTTCCTCGACGGTGATTGGAGTGGTCATTGGGGTGGAGTTGACTAGCACTTCCATCTATACCAGGAAGGGGTGGCCCCTAGCTCTTCAGCGTGGAGCCGCCATCATTCTCGGACTTCCTTGGAAGTGCTTTTGTGCATGTGTGTTGGGTATGTTGTTTATGTGTACGTTAGGGCAGCAGGAGTTGAATGCGTTGATGATGTCTTTAGTGCCAGTGAGTGTGCGGTTAATGTAGTGTATGTTTATGAGTTTTGGTCGCTCCGTCTCGACCACCCCCTTCACGTGCCGCCAGAAGAGGGAAGGCTCGGTGCAGCAGCTATGTGGGTCACCTCACGCCACTGACGGTTTCGATCCAGCTACACGCATTGTAGGATGCGGGCACGAGGAAGTGTGAGTGGTCTTGGAGTGGACACATGCAGTAGTGTTTGTTGTATATTGTTATTTGTCTTAGTGTGTTTATTTTATGAATAATGTGAAGTTTTTATTGCATGTGTGCCTTACGTGGCGTGTGCATGTCTCGTGCTATGTTTATAGTGTTCATGAGTGTACTTCAGTGGCTGTCTATATGTGTAGGGTTATGTTCTGGAGATTGAGGTTGTGTGCTGTCTTCGTGGAGATGTGTCTTATGAACTCCTCCCAGTTTGCGTTTGTGTAATTGTAAAAAGTTGCTGTGGGTATGAAGATAGGTGAAGATGAGATTAGGAGGTATATGGGGTTCTGGTCTGAAAGTACGTTGGGACCTGGTGTTATGTTTGTGTGGAAGCGTGTGACATGATAGTTGCGAAGGACTATGTCCGGGGACATGGTTACTCCACCGGTGACCAAAGAATACGGGGAAGACCGGACTTATCTGATCGCAGAGAAATCGCCTCATGACACCGATATAATACCAACCCCATCTCATGTGGTGATGGAAAGTAGTGTAGGATGGTTTGCGTTCAGGTCAGCCACAAAGAAGAGTGAAAGGGTATGGTTGGAGAGAGACCCCAAAGTGACGTCTAGAGTAGCTGTTGTCGTGATGGACACTAATGTGTGGCCACTAGTATTGGACCAGTGTTGTTTACTTTACGGGCTAGAAAAGAGTCGTCTTGCGTGTATATGAGTAAAAGTTGAATACATCACATGATTGAGATCGCTGACCCCAGGTTTTGCTACTTTACTAGCTACACAGCAGTTATAATAGAGCGGAATGTCTGCGGTATCTCTCATCACCGAGTGCCCGATTTTCTCTGACGCTGGAGGGTTGGCACTCACTGATAAAGGAAGCAAGACGTGGCGATAACCGCAACTGACGTCGTTAATACTTTTCCACCTGTATTAAAAGTTATCATCATAGACTGCCTCCACGGGGACCCATCAAAGAGATACATTACAACTGGCTACTGTCACATTGATAACGGCCTATTTACATCATCCTCTCCAACCCACCGGCATTGGGAGGTAGGTGCATGGTAACAGTCGCTGCGCAATGGCAGGCAACTTTAAGCTCCTCTCTTCCGTCTCCCATCTTCTTTTCTAAGCAGTCAGGATGGCTCACATTATTTCTGCCTTGTAATCAGTGTGAGGAAGAGCGAAATGCTGGTCTGTTCGCCCAGTCCTCGCGGACTCTTGGCGCTATCATCTGCGCGTTTATTCCCTGCAATTCCCAGTAGAAGATAATCTCGACATCTGCCCTGCTTTCGGCAACCGTGGGCATTGGAGATTCCAATGCCCTGAGAGCACTCAGGGTGCTTTGTAAGTCGCTAAAGATTTTAAACCAGTTTCCGAACCGTGTTGATGCGTTATTTTTCTTGATAAGTGACGTATTGCAACCAACTGTGCCATGAAGACAGACGCAAGGGCCTGGTAGAGCCCCGCTACGATCAACGACAAGTTCAATTGGACTTTTCGCACCGGACCCGAATCTGTCCTTTCTACAGACCATAAAACTATATTCATAATCATAGGCTTAAACAGGATTGAATTATAATACCATGAAGATAAAACTAATCAAAAATATATTGTATAAAAGAAGCTCACCTGCCAAATTATAATCACGTGGTGTGTTAAATAAGTCCTAACTACCCCACTATAAGGCAGGATCCAGTAACCTCATGCTCAAAATTTATCAAACAAAGACCGACAAAATTGAAGCAGAACTAGACAAGATAATGAAAATAATTCATGAATACGATGATAATTATGTTCGTCAAGCAACTTATAAAGCAATTCCCAGCCCTAAATGGACAACCCAGATGAAAACCAATTCAGCCAGATTATATTTAAATAATATGATTAAAATTATTGTCACTAATGGACTATCCCGTCAGAAAATGAGGAGGCTTCAAATGGAACTGACCGAACCAACTTTTAGGGGATGGGTCGAGAAAACCTTGGAACGATCTCATAGAAAAGAAACCCCAAAACATTTCAGGAAAATATCAGAAAATAAGATGGAAACTGACGCCCAAAATTTATCAATTAAGGAAGGGAACGGACAGACACAGGGATAGGATGAAATTTAAGAAGTCTTACATGAACATTGCAAGACAATCTCCTCAATAATCTGTGAAGAAAACGCATCGTATGTATCTTATTTAGTTCGAAACCACGGCGAGGGAAGAAGTTGACAGTGACCTAGGAAAGACTTACCTCTCTCGGATGGTTGACTCAGGAAGAGACTAACCGATTGGGGTAAGGGGGTCAATCATAATGGAAACTGAAGTCATTAATATGATTCACTCTTTCCCACAAAAAGCGACGGTTCAACCGTGCTGATTAGAAACAATTATGTCAACCTCACGAGTAATGTCATACAGTGTGCCCTTAATATCTTTAGTGCTCTGTGAATCATTGGTTACTTTCCCCACCCGTTTATGTTAGCTAGGATAATCTTCCACCCAAATTCCGACAAATCTCCGTCCAAAGTAAGAAGTTACCGGATGGTAGAACAAGAAGAGAGAGAGAAATAATAAGTGGAACAACAAATTAGATTCTGAAAACGAAGTGATACACAAACTGTCTTCAATATACTGGTTGAAAAGCTGACGAAAAGTAAGGGAGAAAGGATGACTTTCTAAATAGTGGTGAGAGATGTGAAGCAGGTATATGACAAGGTATGAAGAAATATCCTTAAAGTCATTCACCAGTCATCAAACTCATTCGCCCTGGGATTGATGAGAAATCAAATTCTTTCGTAACTTCATGAGGGACAGAAAGGCATATGTCTCACTAGTAGATTACCAAATGCCTGAATTCACCCTCAATTAGGGATTACCCCAGGGTAGTTGCTTGTCATCATCCCTGTATGCAATATATACCCACGCTCTCCATAAACCAATCTCAAGCACAAAAAAACGATTAATGTCAAGGAGAAATGGTTCAACTATGCCAATAAATGCCTAATCCTGGTCCTTATACTCTCCTCAGCGGTTGGAACACAAGCCCACGAGATGATACGTACTAACAGTGCTCTGACTAGATTATACTCCCCTTTTAGGTTTCAAAATTTATCAAGGAAGAAGAAAAAACTGTATCTCACTTTAGTGAGATACCTTATTCCAAAGTTACACCTCACCAAGCTCCAAAAGTATCAGAACAAAGCAATAAATATACTGGATTACAGGAACAAGGCAAAGAGTCCTCATCCCCTAAAGAAAACTGCAGGAAATTGCCACGTCGGAATCAGTCAACATTATATTGAGACAAAACAAACCCAAAGAATCGAGAGTACCAAACAAAAACTGGAGGAAGAACTCATGATGAGACGCCGGGTAGATGAAATTAGAACTATCCAACGGTTCCCAAGTATCCTCCGAGTTCTAGTAGGAGAAGTACTACTTATTTTTACAACCTAATCAATGATGTCTCCCTTAAAAGTTCGGTATAAATAGCCAAGATAAAAAAATATGATAATAATAACATTAAATAAACAAATGACATCAAATAATAAAGCTAAAAAATAAAATTAAGCGAATAAATAAATAAAATGAAAGCATGATGAAGAGGAATATATATGTAGGTTCTGAAAAACAGTCTAATCCTAGCCTAAACTAAAATTTAAATACAAACAGGTGAATATGCCAATACAAAAGGAGACCTATAAAAGTCAACTCATCTCATAAATAAAATGTGGAGTCAAGAAAACGAGCCATTAAATGTTTTTTTTGAGGGGGGGGGGGCAATAATGTATGAAAAATATCTTGCTCGCGTTTCGGGGAAATTCTTTGTGATATGAGTTTTAGGGAAGATAATTCATGCAGAAAAAAGAAGTTTAACAAAGAAAAGAAACCGGCCACGAAAATTAGGACACTTTAATGGCATAAATAATATTGAAGCTTCAATGGTTTTCCTAAAGAAAAAGCGGTTAGAAGCAATTCTAAACAAATACGACGTTAAAAACGGACCGGCCATTCATCTTAATGAGAAGGCTTCGAGTCGAGGAGTCATTATTATCGCAAGATGAGAGTTCATTGTATCAGCGAATAGCTCCTAGAAGTAATAAATATATATATATATTGAGGGAAATATATGCACGACTGAGCTTTGAGGGTTTATTTCTGAGCTTTCTTCAGAGAAGTATTGAGCGGAGTGGAATCCAAACTAGGAATGGTTTAGGTTAGGAAAGGACAGATAATTTGGATTCCGGAAATAAACCCTCAAAGTTCAGTGGTGCATATCATTTCCCTCAACATGTTTCCTAAGCTACAAGTTTTTCGTAATATACGTAGGTGAGTCAAAAAGTTCTCAGACAAATGCCAGATTATTGAAATGTTCGATTTTGTACAAGTGAATACAGGGTCAAACAAGACTTTCATGTTTTCTGAACAATTCCTACAAAATTCGTCATTCAATTTGTCGAGACTCTTTGTATTAGATGTGCTTCAAAAAGGTTACTTTTTTGAACCCATAAAATGGCAAATTTTGAGATAAGAGCGAACATTAAATTCCTGACTAAACTTGTTTGGAAGCCTGTTAAGATTATTGACGCTCTACAACAGGTTTATGGTGACTCTTCGCCATGTAGAGCGGTAGTTTACGACTGGATTAAGCGCTTCAAGGGGGGCAGAGAAGAAGTTGAAGATGATCCACGTGAAGGGAGACCCTCCACCTCCATTAACCCAGAAAATGTCGAGCTTGTGAGGAATCTAGTGGATAAAGATCGCCGTATTACTATTGATGAAGTTGCCAATGCATGTGAAATCTCTCATGGCTCAGCATTTGGAATTCTAACTGAAAATCTTGGCCTGAGCAAGCTTTCAGCATGTTGGGTCCCAAAAGCGTTGCGAGAAGACCAGCTGAATCATAGGGCCAACCTTTCTTTGGCTATTTTGACCAAGATTGAAGCAAACGAGGATAGTTTTTTTGAGCGCCTCGTAACGGGAGATGAAACTTGGGTGTATCAGTTTGATCCTGAAAGTAAAAATCAATCAAAAGAGTGGCACCCAAGGGGGGCAGCAGGGCCTATCAAGTTCAAGACAGAGAGGTCCGTTAAGAAGATAATGGCTACAGTTTTGGGGGATTCGGAGGGAATTATTTTAATAGACTTCTTAGAAGGACAAAAAACTGTTACATCCAGCTATTACGAAGGAGTTTTAAGGAAGCTGAAAACTTCAATAGCCAAAAAACGACGAGGAAAGCTCCACAAGCAAATCTTGTTCCACCATGACAATGCCCCTGCACATTCGTCCAAAGCTGTGAGATCTCAGCTACGGGAATTTCGATGGGAAACTCTTGCTCATCCCCCTTATAGCCCTGATTTAGCACCCTCTGACTTTTTTCTGTTTCCAAATTTAAAGGGACACCTAAAAGGAACCCGGTTTCAATCATTAGATGAAGCAAAAAAGCAGGTCATTACTTGGTGCCAGAGACAACCCCGTGAATTCTACAAAGATGGTCTTTACCGTTGGATTCATAGATTAAGAAAGTGTATAGATGTTAATGGAGAAAGAAAAGTGCAGACACTATACAGAGCTCTTTATTGACGTTTCGCCTCTTGGCTTCCATTCTGAGGAAGCCAAGAGGCGAAACGTCAATAAAGAGCTCTGTATAGTGTCTGCACTTTTCTTTCTCCCCATCCATTCTCACCTATACGTCGAGTCTTTCATGCAATATATATATATATATATATATATATATATATATATATATATATATATATATATATATTATTAAGTAAGAAGGACAAAACGAAGAGAGTGGATCCCATCTTTATTCTCTACGTTTCGGGTTATTTCTAAACCCATCTTCAGGAGCTATAAAACAAATTTCAAATCTAAAGTTAAATCTATACTACAGCATAAGTACAATATAATTAAAAATTGACGCAAACGGCGGTAAAATACTAAAATAAACATTATGTTAACGAAGGTTAAACGAACAAAAACTAGTGAGATATCAACAGTAGAAAATATTTGAAACAAAATGATATTTATCAAATGCAAACAAAATAAACGTACCCGTACAGAACTTGAGAATAAAATGGGGGGGGGGGGATAAGAATTTAAAAGAATATAAAATATAGTAAAACTTATAAAGAAACAGAACATTACCTTACATGGTCGAACAACAATGAGAAGTGAAAACGGGCAGGAAATTTAAGATTGAATACAGTTTGGTTGGTTGTTAAGTTATAAATACCGGAAAGGATGACGCGTCATTATTTAAATTTGGGTGGTTGTATTTAATACACAGAGATTCTTTAATGCGTAGAGTGGATGTAGATTTAAGGATACATCTGTCTTACAATCTATTGCACGTTTTCTGATGGGGGAATACTCTTTATTGCTCAATGTTTTACCGGTTCTATAGCTTAAACCCATCTGAGAACAGTATCTTGCCTGGAGAGAACGCACCGTGCTTCCTATATAGGTCCCCTGCTTACAGCTGGAGCAAGTAAATTAATATAGTATGGACCACCTCAACGGCGTCGGAATACCATCCTTTACTCTGAAAAAATTGCCAATATTTTTGTTGTTGATGAAAATAAGTTTAAAATTTAATTGACAATAAAATTTCCTTAAAATGGTAGATAGACGTTTCCGGAGCAGGTCATTAAAAGGGGTGATGTCTGGCAACATGAAGAAAATAATTTCCTTGGGAAATTTCCTTATACAGATTTCGGCTAAGGATAATGGATAGTCATTTTTAACAAAATATTCTTTCAAGAAGTTAAATTCCAAATGTATATTAAAGTAGGTAGAAGACAGGTTAAACCCTCTAAAGATGAGTGTTTTAATGGCACCAATTTTATATGCTATATCACAAAAACTAAAGAAATTTAATCCCAGCCCTGTGAAGGTTAGTTTTCTAAGGACACTAGTTTGAATGCCAGAAGGGGTACGGGATACATTGATATCTATAAATGGTAAACTATTATTAATCTCGTGTTCTTGGTGAAAGTAATATTAGGGTGTAAATTGTTAATAAAACTGAAAAACTCTTTAGAGCACAAACAAGACGAAAAAATATCAAATGTATCGTCAACCTATCTTTTATACAGTAGGGCAATCACGGAACAGTCTCTCCTCAACGTTGCACATGAAAATATTTGGAAAAACTGGCCCTAGTGGGCTTCCCATCCCAACACCTTCAATTTGATAATAAACGACGTTATTAAAAGTGTAATAGTTGTCTTTGACGGCTAGCTGCAATAACTGAGAAAAATGTAAAAAAATGAATCCATTAAAGAGGGTATTTTTTATCTGGCTGGCACCTGGAATGAGGGTGTTGCTTTAGCCCTCTCTCGTAGCTCCGATTGGAGTTATTTTCCTTATCTATCCTTTTACGCCTCCATAAGAAGAGGGTTAGGTGTAGCATGGAGAACCTTGCTGCAGCTGACACCTCAAAAATTATGCGACTTCCCGACCCAACACCCTTAGTTTGTCCTCCCTAACCCCAACACTCGTAGTTTTTCCTTTTTGCCCTAAATGCCGCCTCCCCCCCTCAGAAGTTCGGCGGCTGTCTTCTACAAATTTCATTTTCACTTCTACCTACTTCACAACTTCCTTTACATTCCTTACATTCTATAGTAGATGCTCTCGGTGGTATTGCACTTTAAACTCGAGGGAGGAACGTATTTGAATAGTTTAACCTAACCTAACTTGAAACTAATCAGCAATTAAATGAGTAGGCAAACAGCTGCCCCTATTAGTGGGCATAGCAATGCCATATGGTGGGTAAATATTTAATAAAAGACCGAGATACGTCGTGGTTGATGAATCTTTTCGCTAAATTGAAAATTATTTAATATAATCATGAGATTATTGTAAAAAAGGTGGGTTTGCATCTGTGTCTCACCCTATTTTTGACTTAGCTGCGGTTATAATTACTCGTCTTCATCGACGCGCGTCTGACACCATAGGAATAAAATTACACCATAGGAATAAAATTACACCACAGGAATAAGATTAGACAAAGGGAATAAAATCACACCCCAGGAATAAAACTATATCACAGGAAGAAAAATTACACCACAGGAATAAGATTAAACTACAGGAATAAAATTACACTACAGAAATAAGATTACACCACTGGAAAAAAATTACACCCAAGGAATAAGATTACACTACAGAAGTAAAATTACACAGCAGGAATAAAATTACACTACAGGAATAAAATTAGACCACAGGAATAAGATTACACCACAGAAATAAAATGACACCATAGGAATAAAATTACACCACAGGAATAAAATTACAGTACAGGAATAAAATTAGACCACAGGAATAAGATTACACCACAGAAATAAAATGACATCACAGGAAAAGGATTACAGCAAAGGAATAAAATTACACCATATGAATAAAATTACACTACATAAATAAGATTACACCACTGGAAAAAAATTACACCCAAGGAATAAGATTACACTACAGAAGTAAAATTACACAGCAGGAGTAAAATTACTCTACAGGAATAAAATTAGACCACAGGAATAAGATTACACCACAGAAATAAAATGACACCATAGGAATAAAATTACACCACAGGAATAAGATTAAACCAGGGGAATAAAATTTCACCCAAGGAATAAGATTAGACCACATAAATAAAATTACACCACAGGAATAAGATTACGCTAAGGGAATAAGATTACACCACATGAATAAAATTACCCTACATGCATAAAATTACACCAGAGGGATAAGATTACACTACATGAATAAAATTACACCGCAGGAATAAGATTACACCACAGGAATAAAACTACACTTCAGGAATAAAATTACAACACAGGAATAAGATTACACCACAAAAATAAAATTACACTACAGGAATAAAGTTATACTACAGGAATAAGATTACACCATAGGAATAAAATTACAATACAGGAATAAAGTTACATCACAGGAATAAAATTTTTCAGTCTTTTCCTAGAAAGAATTGAATTAGTCAGCGTCCCCTTCAGTAGAGATAGAGTGCTGAGTCAAGGAGGCGAAAGAACCAGGGCACCCAAATGGGTTCAATGTTTGACCTATTCTGTGCCTTGACCTAAAGACCGTGTAAAGGATCTAAAATCAACCACACGATCAGTTATATCTTCCATGCCAAATCTAAATTGAAATATCTTGATAAATCTATGCTTGGTCGCGTTGTTCGCTTTATAGCAAGTTGAGGAAAAAGTTGAACGTTTTAATTTGTTTTATAAAATTGTAAATTTATTGGAATATACAAGTAGATTGGCTATTTACCTTCTTTACTTGTTTGTACTAACCAATACCAATATCCTCTAACATTTCTCAGGAACAATTAAAGGTCACTAATCAAATACAAAAGCTTTAAATTTCCAAAGCATAGTTCGAATAATGTAGCTGCTTGTTATTCTCCTTCGAATTCAGAGGATATAAAATATTAAATAGACCTTGCTCCATATACAACACCAACTGGAGCTGAATTGTTGCTTATCGAGGTTCATGAGAACATCCAATAGAGCAAAACTCTTCTTTGAGCAGAACAATAACATCGCTACGTTAATTTAGGACCCTCATTTCCATGCGAATGTCCTTTGTATAGTAGCAGCATTCTAATTTATTGCTCATTGAATGCCACTATCATGGTCATATGGGACGAACTCTCTTCTAGGAAAATGTGTCCATAATACTTTTGCATTTAAATACTTATTAATACCATAGAGATTTCATGAATATCTTGATTACTACTAGTCCTAGAAATGCACAGTTCATTAATATAGATGGATGGCCAAAATTAAAATAATAATTTTCTGTCCTAGCGAGTCGTATGAGAAAATTGATGGTATCAAATAAATAAAAGGGGTGAGAGAAAAAGAACGATTTCATATAGAGAATGATAGATGATGGAAGTGAAAAATATAACAACAGAAAATTGCTTCAGATTTACTCGTCTTCTGAAAAAAAAATTGAAGAGTTGCTGGAGGTCAAAAACAGTACCAAACATTTTATTTGGTTAATAGATGATGTTATTCAGTTACCATAAACTTAAATAACAAGCTGCAAATGAATTTCTGAAATATTTGCTCTTCTAATGGAAGCTAGACTTGGATTTATTTTTATTTGAGTTAAGATCTGCAACGAATGGACAAACCCTAAATATTGGGTGCAGAGGATCACCCTTAGAATGAATGTCTAAATAACTCAACTATGAGTCTGGCTGAATGGGTGTACTAAGAATTGCAATTAATTTGCTCTTTTTTGCGTTGAAAATATCTGTCTAAAATTCCAGGCATGGTGTGCGATGTTATTAGCATTCGATACAAGAATAATTCACCCTCCTTTTGCAACCGGCAGTCATCGTGTTAATAGAGAAAAACTCTGATATAATTGATGTGATATCTGCATCTATAAACTTATAAGGAAAATGGCCGTACTTAAATGAAGATATATTTACATGCCATTAACAAATACCATATTTTTAGATTTTTCAATTTGAAAACGGACCCTTCACCCTAATCACACCGAATTAGGAGCATGATAGACGGCCGTTAATCTCTCAACAAATCTCAACCCTACTTCCCGGACTGAGGGCCAACAATAGATGCTTTCTCTAAATTTATGTCTACTCGTTTTCCTTCTACAAAGCAGATGCACAATGTTGATATAATTTTGAAAAATATGGCAAACGAGGGTCTTAATTTACATAGCTATAGTTCTCAGGAATGCATTTTAGCCGGAGGCAAAATTTGTAGTCATTTTTATAATATTATTTAATAAACTTTTGATGTCGGAGGTTCGTTTTGGAATGAAGAAAAAGAAATAATTTAGGAACATAATTTATGAAGTTTATTTGTTCCCAGACAGGGTTAGATCATCTATATCAATATAGATACGAACAGACGAGCATATATAGGAACGTGCACACATGTTTGCCGAAAAATATGTACTTGGACATGTAAGGAGTAAATAGACATATAATTTTTTGCAATTAAATGTATATAAACATCGCTATTTTTTTGCTTTTAGTATAACAAAGTTCGTTGCCGTTTTTAGAGACGAAGCCATATTTGTCGGTATGATTAGTGTGAGCTCAGGTGTTCCACCAAAAAATAAAGACGATTTCCGAATATATAATTTTACTGAAAGAGAAATAATAAACAAATTCAAGGAGCTAAATATGTACACAATCATGGACATTGACTTTAAAGAAGATGCAATGATTTGCTTCTGACAATTAATTCGACACATCCGTGTCTCACTGAGGCAGAAAGAGGGAAAAGTTAAGTTTCTTCTACTTAACATTTTGGTTTTAGAAAACATAAGAGATTTTACTATACGCCCAACTTTGCCGACGATGCACCTGCTGTGACCAGTACTTAAAACTTTCCATAACTAGTCTGCATATGGTAGAGATGTTAAAGTGAGAATCCTTTTACGACCTTTTCGATATTCGAATTCGAGTTTCTTTATCAAAGAACTTTGTTCTAATTCAAACAATTTTTCTAAGGTTAAAGTATAAAGAATTATTTGGAAATTCATATAAAAGCCGAAGAAAGTTTTTAAGGTCAAATAAGAGTAATAGTAGTGATTCGCGAACCTGCTTTTATCCAAGAAGATCCCAACCGTATAATGAAATAGACATAAAGGTCAGTATGACAATCGTTGGTGAGCCTGAGGACACCAGGAGCGCAATAGATGCCGGTCCTCTCTGGGGAGAGGTGCCAGGAAGTATTATGTTTTGACACCAAACATCGTTCAGGTGGAACTATAGTCGCCCTGGGACAGAGGGACCTGTTCCACGTCAGAGGTACGTGGATATAGATACCCATCGGCAAGATTCCTTGGAACAAAGAGTGTGTGTATTGCTACGAAGACAGGAGAGGAAAGAAAGCAGTGTTGTAATTTGAAATGTGTGTGATGAGAAATGTAAGATCTACCCACCCGAATACAGGGATGAGCCCAGCGCATCCACCAATCGGTAGCCAGATCTCTCCGTGCGCTGACGTTTGTGTCCGCTCTTGTTGGGATCGAACCCGGCACAGCGACGTTGGCAGACCAACGACGTATCCACTCGAATACCAAGAGCTCTTCAAATAAAGTAGAAAAAAGAAATAAACGTTTTTTTAAATTTCTACTCTGAGCATCTCTCTATATATCTCTAGTTCAGCCTCATGTGTAGTATCCATTACAATATTGATGTCCCATTTTCTAATGGATGCTACAGTGATGGCAAAAGTCTGATGGCCGTTCACCAAATTGCTACACAGTGTCAAGCAGTGAAGATGTGGCGAGAGGGAGGACAGCCCTTATCCGTGCCAAGCAAGGATCCAATGATCGACCAATCTAACAGCCATAAAGAACGGCTTCTTTTGTCTCTTTCAGCACTCACTTTTGCCATTACAGTATTCGGGAGGTGGTCAACGACATTCTTGGTAGGGCTTTATTGAAACGGGCGCGGTGGTCCGCTATTCATAAAATGCCTCATTTCTCTGACAAGGATTTTATGTCGGTGGATGCGGCCGTTGAGTTCTTCTCCGGTATACACATCGTCTTGGGCCTAACGACAATTCCTTGAACGTCTGGCTGTTTTGCATGCCGACCACTTCCTTGGTGGTCATCCGAGTGTGAGATGGCCCTCAAACAGAAACTTTATGCCTATTTGTGCTATAAAGGCCGTCCTTTAGAGTCTGGAATGCAGTATAAAGGTGGTATCATTGTCGTGGTATCTAAATACAGATGATGCGTACAATGAAGTTAACCTGATCAGAGAATGAAGGATTGAACCTGCAAAAAACTCAATTGAGAGGAGATTTAATCGATATTTCAAAGCATGAAGACCTTAGAGAGCGTTTGTATCGGTTGCTACTTAAACTAAAAAGTAAAAACCAAGGAAGGCATCCCGGCAAGAAAATTTGCAAATGTGGTCTGAAAATAAAGTGGTAAAAATAGGCGAAGTGAAAATGTGTGGAAGATATAGAGACGCAGATGCAATTACGAACATTGGAGCATGAAGAGAAGCAATCATCCACATGTCAGCTACAGCATGTTACCCCATGACCCCTTTTTTTGTAGGAAGAAAAAATGCACTGAAAATATCTTCTTGAAAAGGTCAGTGACGATCCTAGTAGTAAAGATAAAAATATCGAACATTTCACTACCGTTATCAACACCGATGATTTCTCAATACCGGTATCAACACCGATGATTTTCTTAATACCGGTATCAACACCGATGATTTTCTTAATACCGGTATCAACACCGATGATTTTCTTAATACCGGTATCAACACCGATGATTTTCTTAATACCGGTATTCACACCGATGATTTTCTTAATACCGGTATCAACACCGATGATTTTCTTAATACCGTTATCAACACCGATGATTTTCCTAATACCGGTATTTAGAAAAATATACATTTATTCACTGATTCGAAGATAAAAATGAGGACAAAATTAAAGTGATATACTTTATTGCTTAAACATTTAGTGATAACTTTCCTCCCATTATTCATAAACTTCATGAATAAGAAATAACTGAAAAAATCAATAACGTTTTCATTTCAGTAAAATATATCCATAATGAAAATAAACCCACTAGTCCTTGCCTATATGGTGCCCAGAGTGAAACCCCCTTTTAAGCCACCCCTTGGAATGAGACCCACCTTCTAACATATAAACTAAAAATTGATAAATAAACACAACAATTATATACAAACCAACCTTTTTATTGAGTGTATAGCCTTAACATTTAAAACTACATACATGTGCATATATGTGCAACAAACGCCTAAATGAAAACAATATTTATGTAACAAAATAAACATGAATAGAAAAAAAAATATGTTATATAAATGAATACACTGAAAGACTAACGGCCGCCGTCGTTTCTGGGTGCGCATTTTTTCCCCTCAGCATTCCATACCGCCCCGGCCGACTGATCATATCAACTATACCTAAACCAGTCCTTTTAAGAAACACGTAGATAAGAGTAGGAATAAGAGAAACATTAAGGGAAGAAACAATGAGAGGTGAACAACAACAAAAAAATTTGGCAAAGAGTAGGAATAGGATGTTGATATTCGTGATGCCTTGGCCTTCCTATATCCAGCGCCTCTTTGAGCAAAGGACGGATGCAATTTGGGTTGGATTCAACGAAATTGAAGATAAAATTAAGATCAATTTCCAACTAATTATGGATTATTTCCTCCAGGGTAACTCTGGGATGGATTTGACACAATTAAAGATGAAATTGAGATCAATTTCCAACTAATTATGGATTATTTCCTCCAGGGTAACTCTGGAATGGATTTGACACAATTAAAGATGAAATTGAGATCAATTTCCAACTAATTATGAATTATTTCCTCCAGGGTAACTCTGGGATGGATTTGACACAATTAAAGATGAAATTGAGATCAATTTCCAACTAATTATGGATTATTTCCTCCAGGGTAACTCTGGAATGGATTTGACACAATTTAAGATGAAATTAAGATCAATTTCCAACTAATTATAAATTATTTCCTCCAGGGTAACTCTGGGATGGATTTGACACAATTAAAGATGAAATTGAGATCAATTTCCAACTAATTATGAATTATTTCCTCCAGGGTAACTCTGGGATGGATTTGACACAATTATAGATGAAATTGAGATCAATTTCTAACTAATTATGGATTATTTCCTCCAGGGTAACTCTGGAATGGATTTGACACAATTAAAGATGAAATTGAGATCAATTTCCAACTAATTATAGATTATTTCCTCCAGGGTAACTCTGGGATGGATTTGACACAATTAAAGATAAAATTGAGATCAATTTCCAACTAATTGTGGATTATTTCCTCCAGGGTAACTCTGGGATGGATTTGACACAATTAAAGATTAAATTGAGATCAATTTCCAACTAATTATGAATTATTTCCTCCAGGGTAGCTCTGGGATGGATTTGACACAATTAAAGATGAAATTGAGATCAATTTCCAACTAATTATGAATTATTTCCTCCAAGGTAACTCTGGGATGGATTTGACACAATTATAGATGAAATTGAGATCAATTTCCAACTAATTATGAATTATTTCCTCCACGGTAACTCTGGGATGGATTTGACACAATTAAAGATGAAATTGAGATCAATTTCCAACTAATTATGGATTATTTCCTCCACGGTAACTCTGGGATGGATTTGACACAATTAAAGATGAAATTGAGATCAATTTCCAACTAATTATGGATTATTTCCTCCAGGGTAACTCTGGAATGGATTTGACACAATTAAAGATGAAATTGAGATCAATTTCCAACTAATTATGAATTATTTCCTCCAGGGTAACTCTGGGATGGATTTGACACATTAAAGATGAAATTGAGATCAATTTCCAACTAATTATGGATTATTTCCTCCAGGGTAACTCTGGGATGGATTTGACACAATTAAAGATGAAATTGAGATCAATTTCCAACTAATTATGGATTATTTCCTCCAGAGTAACTCTGGGATGGATTTGACACAATTAAAGATGAAATTGAGATCAATTTCCAACTAATTATGGATTATTTCCTCCAGGGTAACTCTGGGATGGATTTGACACAATTATAGATGAAATTGAGATCAATTTCCAACTAATTATGGATTATTTCCTCCAGGGTAACTCTGGAATGGATTTGACACAATTAAAGATGAAATTGAGATCAATTTCCAACTAATTATGGATTATTTCCTCCAGAGTAACTCTGGGATGGATTTGACACAATTAAAGATGAAATTGAGATCAATTTCCAACTAATTATGAATTATTTCCTCCAGGGTAACTCTGGGATGGATTTGACACAATTATAGATGAAATTGAGATCAATTTCTAACTAATTATGGATTATTTCCTCCAGGGTAACTCTGGAATGGATTTGACACAATTAAAGATGAAATTGTGATCAATTTCCAACTAATTATGGATTATTTCTTCCAGGGTAACTCTGGGATGGATTTGACACAATTAAAGATGAAATTGAGATCAATTTCCAACTAATTATGGATTATTTCCTCCAGAGTAACTCTGGAATGGATTTGACACAATTAAAGATGAAATTGAGATCAATTTCCAACTAATTATGAATTATTTCCTCCAGGGTAACTCTGGGATGGATTTGACACAATTAAAGATGAAATTGAGATCAATTTTCAACTAATTATGAATTATTTCCTCCAGGGTAACTCTGGAATGGATTTGACACAATTAAAGATGAAATTGAGATCAATTTCCAACTGATTATGAATTATTTCTTCCAGGGTAACTCTGGGATGGATTTGACACAATTAAAGATGAAATTGAGATCAATTTCCAACTAATTATGAATTATTTCCTCCAGGGTAACTCTGGGATGGATTTGACACAATTAAAGATGAAATTGAGATCAATTTCCAACTAATTATGGATTATTTCCTCCAGGGTAACTCTGGAATGGATTTGACACAATTAAAGATGAAATTGAGATCAATTTCCAACTAATTATGGATTATTTCCTCCAGGGTAACTCTGGGATGGATTTGACACAATTAAAGATGGAATTGAGATCAATTTCCAACTTATACATTACTTCGTCCTTGGAAACTCTGGGTTGGATTCGACGAAATTGAAGATAAATTTGAGATCGATTTCCAACCACCTATACATCACTGCACCCAGAGTAACTTGGGGGAAATTAAATGATTTATTGGTATTTTTTTTCTTTCTTTAATTCGAATATTTATGCGTTTTTATCATCTTTTCTCTATAGGAGATCCCTTGAATTCATTTTATGTCAATTCATCACCTATTTCACCACTGAGTAGTTGACAATTCTTACCTTCTCACACTACACTATCCATGTTGTTGTCCTTTCTAAACATTGTGCTAAGAGTAGCACAACTGCGCAAGCCATCCATCTTCTTTCCTCAGCTATAATGCATTCATAACAGTTTTTTGTCAGCATTGTTTCTCCTTTAAGGTGCTCCCGGTCTATAACCTGTTTCATTCTTTTATGTACAATCCAAAAGAGAACAAACGACATTTTTAGGCCAGCATTGTTGCTCTTTTGAGGGGCTGTCGGTCTATAACCTGTTTCATTCTTTTATGTACAACCTAAAAGAAAACACTACCAAGTTGACACACTCGATTAACCTCTATTGTGCCAGTAAGGAAGTAAAAGAGTTGTAGAGTGGTCAGGTCATTTTCAAGTGGATCTGTCACGGCCATCCCACTTGGATGCAATTCTGGAGATAGACCACGCCCCTTGGATGCAATTCTGGAGAGAGACCACCCAACTTGGATGCAATTCTGGAGAGAGACCACCCAACTTGGATGCAATCCTGGAGAGAGACCCCCCCACTTAGATGCAATCTTGGAGAGAGACCCTCCATTTGGATGCAATCTTGGAGAGAGACTTCCAATTGGATGCAATCCTGGAGAGAGACCGCCGCACTTGGATGCAAGCCTGGAGAGAGACCTCCCTTCACTTGGATGCAACCCTGGAGAGAGACCACCCCACTTGGATTCAATCCTGGAGAGAGAACCCCCTCCACTTGGATGCAACCCTGGAGAGAGACCACCCCACTTGGATTCAATCCTGGAGAGAGACCACCCCACTTTGATGCAATCCTGGAGAGAGACCACCCCACTTGGATGCAATCCTGGAAAGAGACCAACCCACTTGGATGTAATCCTGGAGAGAAACCACCCCACTTGGATGCAATCCTGGAGAGAGACCCCCCACTTAGATGCAATCTTGGAGAGAGACCCCTAATTGGATGCAATCCTGGAAAGAGACCACCCCACTTGGATGCAATCCTGGAGATAGACCCCCAATTGGATGCAAATCTTGGAAAGAGACTACCCTACTTGGATGTAACCCTGGAGAGAGCCCCTCCAGTTGGATGCAATCCTGGAGAGAGACCCCCCAATTGGATACAATCTGCGGTAGGTTAAGGTGCAATCGAACCCCTACTTCAGAACTGTTTCATGGACTGCGCACATACTGTGGTGTTATAAAATTCCCGTAGCATGCAACAGCCTCCATTCACTTTAACCTGGTCCCTCAGGACAGACTCACAGAACGCGCCGCCTCACTTAATTGCGGTAACGTTGACCCTCCCTACAGCACAAGCTCCAGGATCAAAGGAGCCCATCTGTTCTAGGGGAGTTATAAGAAACAACCACCTATGTTGTGGGAGAACTCCTCGAGTGTATTATTTAGAGACCGAATCAAGGGGCATTTGGAGTCCCCTAACCTAATAAATGATACTCAGCCTGGTTTTGGTCGTCAAGCTACCATGGTTGAGTAATATGCTAGTTTTGGTTCACGAAATGCATTAGAGACTAATGTATGTACTTAACTGGATCAAAAAGTGACCAACTAACCTCATACAGAGAGCGAAAGTATCTCAGTCAAAATGTTCAAGAACAGAACAAGAATATTATTTCAATATATAAACTTTTTAAAGGTCTAAAATTCATATAAGTAATAATATATATATATATATATATATATATATATATATATATATATATATATATATATATATATATATATTATATATATATATATATATATATATATATATATATATATATATAATATATATATATATATATATATATATATATATATATATATATATATATATATATATATATATATATATATATATATATATTCATTAGGATCCTTCCTTTCTCTTTGGGGCTGGCCGAAAGGGGTACCTTAGGATCTTTGCTGGTCAGTAATTAGGTAATTCCCTGCTGTAGACCGTATACAAAAGGGTAAGTGCAGTGGGTTCCTTCCTTCAAACTTCACCTTTTATTACTTTTGTCTATTATACTCACACATGGGACTTACAGTGGATATATGAAACATGGGTCACGATTTAGTACATGTTACATACCGTGGTTCGGCTTCCAGGTTGAAGTGTCGGTACCATGACTAAGTCCACCTTTTAGTATCCTTTTATACTTCCTGCTGTTCTATCCTGAACCTTTATTCCTCCCCACCTGATCGCTCCTACCTACTATACTCCCTCTACTCGGAATCTACTGAGGTTCTGCGTAGTGAGAGTGCGGAAGACTACAAAGCAGTATCGCGCCTCCCCATCCCCCTTCGCTCGCCTTGACCTGTGGTACGAGGGTCAAGGGGAGGTGGGCTCGGACAATCGGTCTTTTGTCTTTGACTTTCCTTTTCATTTAATTTCCTTACTATCTTTAGTGAATTCCTGGAGACATAAAGGACATCATCCCTCTCGCTTCTTTGACACGCTACACACTACTACACAATCACATTCTAAATATACACTTTCTTTTTTATCAGTTGGACATGGGAACCAACCCAAGATCGGCTACAGCACATGGCAGCCGCCACAGTGTCGACCAGAATCCAGATCACATCCAACACCTAACTACTACAAATGTGCCTTAACTTTGCTCAAAGTGGTATTTTCACTTCTCTTGGCTGTAGTTTATGTGACTGAGTAAATATCAGTAAACTTTGGCGTCTTTAGAGTTATTTTGCTTAAGATAAGCAGGAAATGACTTACTTTTCCATTGAAGTGTTCGTTCAGAAATTTGTTTGTGTGCTTCGCATTGATTGTGAAGAAAGGGGGGGGGGGAGATTCTTGTCTGTTTTGTTTACTAGCTTATGCGGCACACTACACAATATTTTTCTCTATATAAACTATTACAAACAACAGCAGTAACTTGAAGTAAATTAAATTACTGCCATACATTTGCAAGCCATCTCGTGGGTTTTAAAGATCAGCAAAGCTCGATTACCTGAAGGTTGCTCTTCTTTTCTATGTAGCTTACTTTAAGAGCTTTTTAAGCCGAGTCAATGGTTTAAAAATAGTTTACTTTTGTCGTAGCTAAAGGAACTTACTTATTTAATGTATATGAACTAAGTGACTCGTTCTAAACCTATGTATCTTTGTTGATACACATCTTCAATCGCTCAACTTACGAAGATATTAATAAACCACTCGTAGTTGATGATCTTCTTCCAGTTATAAGGTATTGGACCATAGATAAAGAGCATACCAAGAATATGCAAGGACGTAAAAGGGGTGTCTTGAATTCATATCTTCAGGAATTAATGTAGAAATAAATAAACAATATACTTTTCATGCCTTCTGCTGGACAATAGTAGTAGTACTATTGTATTATTGTAGTAGTACTATTTTTTGTTCTTTTAATATGTTATATTTAATAATTGAATTTGTTTCACCTCCGAGAAATGACATCTTTTGGTAGCTGATTTTTACCAGCTTATTTGTAGATATGGTGAGCACGGGAGGGAGTAATCTTTACAATGCCGTTGGATCTATTATTGAACAGCAAAACTCTCATATCCTTAAAGTCCAGCTTGTTTTATCCGTAAAAAAAACGTTTTTCAGACACGTAAATTAGTCTTTTTTAAACGGACCTAGTATTTAAAACTGGCTCCAATTTATAATTAAAAAGTGTTAATCCTTCAACTATAATTTTCAGCTGAGATACGAAGAACAAGTAAATAACCAGACACAAAACTGATCTCCTAACTTCTGGTGTCAATTTAAAGGGGGGGGGGAAGTAAGTTTATGAGAAACATATGAAATCTTAAATTGTTCTTGAAAACTTTGGCGGAAAGAAACTGAGAAGTGTAAGAAGGTCGTGAAATTTCCCCAATCAAAGATTTATCCCACAGGGTATCGAACCTGCTTGCCATCAATCACTTATGTACCTTGGGTAATGGATAATAAAGGTAGAAACAGAGTAAAAGAATAACCAGAATAAAAAATAGTGCACAATGTCAATGAAAGAGTGCATACACTTTTAAGTAAGAATAACGGTCACAAGCTTCCCGGTGCATGTAAAAGGCATCCGCTCGCAGAGTCGGGGAATCGACGAACCAAACACAAGCGTCAATGGATGAAGACTCATTTGTTTGTAATCTCCGAACCTGTCAAAGATCAGACAACTTCAGTCACTCGGCGAGAAATGAAATATGGCGTCATCTGGAATCAACATGTGTGTATTTGAATGACGAAAAACATAGGATGAAGAACATAACTTTTAATCTCAGTATAATTTTAAAAAATTACTGACTGAACCATTTGACAACTTTGAGTAGTTTGTTTTTTCTTTCGTGTGCGTTTATTTCATGCAATATATATATATATATATATATATATATATATATATATATATATATATATATATATATATTATGTAAGGCAAAGAAAGGAATTGAGGTCGTGACATCTTCATAGTAAAACAACTGTAAAGAAGAAAGAAATAATTGAGTTCAACAAAAGAAATCTTTTGGTATGGCTGTAAATGTCCCAAATTCTCCTTAAATCTATCTTTGGCCATAAACTTGAGTCTAGGTACTTACCGATTCTGATGGAGTATGGAAGGCCATCTGCAGTGTAGCAAACAAATGCGACGAGGAGTGAAAGGGAGAAAACACAGTGGAATTTTCGCGGCTCCATTTCTCTGCTTGCCTCTAAACCGAATAGACACACTAGAAAAAAGTTAGAGTCATTTTTTTTAACCTCTTTTCCACAATTCACGTTTTTATTCGAAACAAATGTCTCTCTTAACAGATGTTTGCTTTGCCTTGGCACAAGAATTACGATAATTTTCCACACTTATGCCAAATATGACATTTGAATGATTTCAAATTTATGAATCTCAAGGTTATTCCGCGTTTCTTGCTGTTTGAGAATATTGTCGAATGAAGTTGCAAAGATAATAAACCATAAGTTGTCATAATAATAATAAATAATTGTGCCCCATATCTTTTCCTTATCAGCCACTCATCCACACGAATATAATCGATCGATAAGAATAGCTCCAATAACTCACTCTAAGAATATTAAAGGTAAATTTTTCTAGCGGCCTTGATATTCAATTTCAATAACACATATCGAAAAGCACATAACTGCATTCAACACAACCTCGTGAGAGCGGTGTACAAAGCATGGAGTAACGCATCTTCTTCCCTATCGAAGGAACGACCCACGCAAGGAAAGGCGAACACTCGTTGGCCATTCACTCCGAGGAAATTTGCCCGTGCGAGGAATCGAACGAGATCGGAACAAACACTAAGATTTATTCGAACGGAGTAAGACGAAGTTGGCGCGGACGAAAGTTGGCGCTGTGTCACTGACAGTGGGGAAACGGAGACTGGCTTGAAAAGGGGCCAAGAAGTATTATTATAAGGTTAGTACAGAAATTCCCGCCTAAGATTTTTGGCATTAATCAAATAGAGGATAAATTACACGGAAACTAAAGAGAAAAGAGAGAAGCAAAATCTCACGTTGAAACACACCATTCTGCTCCAACATTTCACCTGGCTTAGGTTAATGCTACCTACATATATACGCTTACATAGAGAAATTAGTGACCTTAAACATGCCCGAGCTGTAACTGTACTTTTAACACAATTCATGTGCCTTATATATTACGAGTATATAATGAATAACTCCTTTCACCTCCCACTAAATGAAAAGCATATCCTTCTGCTGTACGAGACTACGTCGAGGAGTAGGAATGGGTGTTTGTTTGCAATCTAACCATTGTTTGTTGCGTTAAATATAGCAGCAAAGTCACCACTTTTCATCTCCCGTAGCAATTTTGTCTAGAAGTGGCTCAAGGGTATTTCGACTGCAAATTGCTGAAACAAATTTCACATATTGTAAAAGTTCTCCTTCAGAGAGAGATGCGGCATCCAAACACCATTACTGTGTTATTTCCAAAGGCATTACGGCAGTTTTAAAAAGTGTCATAGACATTACTAGTTAACTTTAAACAACTTGATGAAATTAATAAACAATGTACCTAAACAATTCTAAGGAGCATTATTTTACGGCTTCTAAAAACTTTAATTTCTTGACAGCCATAATATATATATATATATATATGAAAAGAAACTCACAACTTGCACGTGAGTCAAAATCATGATAAATAACACCCACAAGGAAAATGGAAAAACTATTCCGAGCACTTTCGTCTTTATTCTAAACCATGAAGAGGTCTTTTAGAATAAAGACGAAAGCGCTCGGAATAGTTTTTCCATTTTCCTTATGGGTGTTATTTATCATATATATATATATATATATATATATATATATATATATATATATATATATATATATATATAATCTTAACTAAGAAGTATCGACTAACCAAGATCTAACGCTCGAGTTTCCTATGCTTAGATAGGCATATATGTTCAGCAATTGCAACTTATAAGTATATGTTCAACAATGAAGGCTATTAATACCCCCTCTCCCAACAGGTTTCGTGAAAAATATCACCTCCTCCATCCCTTGTCAGCGTCGACTCCCCCAAACACACATTCACGTCATCAGGCTTTTCCACAGTCAACCACACTTTCACACACCGTGATACTCACCCTCATATTTTCTCCTCTTGTCATTCGCATTCATTTATCTTATAGAGCTTTACCATCTAACAACAGTCTCAGCCATAACATTCACACCTTTTCTTACAATAAACTTCTCACTCCGTCTTCTTCACTTTATCCATCTTTCTCACCTCTTGATTCCTTCTCCATTTTTAGTCGCGTGCGAGTCTAGTCGCGGGCAACTCTATATCTCATTATGTCAGTCGGTCGGTCCTCGCTAGCCCTAGAACTATATTGTTTTGTCAATAACATCATAACTATTCCGTAGATTCTAACGAAATTTGAAATCCTTATGTTGTTCTATATTCTCTTTCGAATGGTCAAGGTCCTCCCAAGGTTAGTCCAGGAATTATTCAAAGTTTTGAAGGTCGTAAGGTCATAAATCAGAAAAATGATGGCACGTGACATTTGGTCATCAGTCCTTGTTTTTATTACAATCTCTCTCGATATTTCCTTCTACCATAACCACGAACCCCATACACCTAGACTGGTACTAGGCGTACATCCATGCAGCTCACTCTTCCATTCCTCCATTCTCACCGAGTGTACCAAAAGCGCCATTATTCCATTTCTCATCCTTTCCCTTATTGCTCCATTCATCTCTCTTACAACCATCAACCGATTCCCCCCCTAAGCGGGGTTTCAATTTTAACATGGGTTAACATGTTGTAGCTGACATCTGGAAGATTGCGTGACATCTCGCATCCAACGCCCGCAGATGGAACTGCGGCTATATAACTTTCACACATTTTTACTTCATCCATTTTCACCATTTTACAGATCTCTCCTTATAATCTTTATTATGGAGATGCCCTCGTTAATTTTCACTTCTGAATTTTAATTAACATTAACATCAATCGATACCTATTCCCAATTCCACTCACCACATCTTCCAAGTTGTTCCAGTAACTCTCTTCGGAGAGTTAGATTATGATGTTTGCATGATGCGAGATGAACAAGAAGGGGAATGAAAATTTTGAGTAAGGTTTGTTGAATGGAGTGCGATCAAGTATGTATCTTAGTGGTATTGGAAAAGAGTGGTGGTTGTGCTTTTGAATGAGAAATAGCATGGTGTAATGAAGTATAGGTATCCTAGTAAAATGCAGATACTTAAACTGAGAAAAAAAGCAAGAAAGTATAATTTGTATGAGATAGAGTTAATGGAAAGCTATCAGGTGTAAACCATGGCGTTTGAATGATAAGGGATTAGGGGTTGGGGGGCGCTTCCCAGCGAGCTTTTTTTATCCAGAGTTAATCGTCTAAGACGATATTCGTCAGACGAATGTGTGGGGTTTTCTTAAGGCTCATTAGAAGAATAACATCTTAAGACAAATATTATTATTGGCGTATAATTATGTCGTTTCAAACTTGTCATTACCAAATCTTTCAGACATTAGTGTATCGAAATCCCTACGAAGTGGAGGATGTGACAAGAAATTTATAGAGAAATTTATTTACATAAAGCCCCGACGGAAGGACCGATCAAATTCGATGAAGCGAATACTTTATGGCGATTAAGTGCAACTGCCGCCAACTTTTGCGTTAAATACTATATTTGTCGGAAAATATATCTTCGGACGTACAGAATATATTATAATATAAATTCTTGTTATTTAGTAATAAACCTTGCTATATATTAGGGTTTATTTTACCACCTTGTTAATTACTGATTGTAATTGCCACCTTCTTTTCATTTGTACCGGTTGGCCAATCGTATATTTGTCTGGTTCATGATAATATCGTTCTCGTTGTAAATACTCTGTGCTTTCTATCGGAATTATTCCATTGTCATATTCCGTAGTTATTAATTGTTGCCTTGTCATTCCTTTGACACCCAATTGATTGCCAGTTTGGCAAGTATTGACAGTGTATATATGTATAACGAAGTTCTTTCATCTGTAAGTATTGTATATAAGTAAGTTTAATAGTATTGATTAGACTCTTTAATTTATAATTCCTCAACGCTGCTATTAATAGCTTTGGAACATTAATCTATTCGCTTGGTGTATACAATAAGGTGTCTAGTTACTCTAAGACAACTTTATTTACAATATTTTTTAGTAAATAATCTTAAGTATGAGTTTGTAGTCGAATAAATATTAATCAGATTATCCTTTACTTTATTACAGTTTTCCAAATTGGTCAGTTCAAAATTAAGAAGTTCTTATAACAAATCAATTTCTTATTTTGGAAAGCTATAGACAATAGGCAAAATCATGATAATATATAGGAGAAATTATAGTAAAAAAAGTGCATATGTTACTGCAACCTTGATTTGCAAATCGATCCATTTGGGTAGTGATATTCTTGGCGTTTCTATCCATGATCTCCCACATCTTCAGAGCTTTTATGATCAAGCTGAAATCCCCTGGATAGTGTGCATTCAGCTTGCCTAACTAGAAGAGAAATAATTCTTGGTTGAGTGCGGTTTAACTACACCGATTATAACGTAGATAAAAGCATAAGTTACCTTCAAGTAATATGTATTCAAATACAAATGTAGACATGCGCGTTTGTTGTTTTTTTATTTAAAGGGAGGTGAGTAAGTGACGATTATCCATAATAGCCTATTGCGAGCTACTTTAATCGCATTAATATTCAAGTTGGCTCAAAGACAAGGAAAAACGCGAAAGAACGGAACAAGTGATGTAAGAGAATGAAAGAGAAAGAGGAAGAGGAAATTTAACCGAGCAAGACTGAATAATCAAATGATAGGTACTTCCAACATCGTCAATCTTACATGCTAAAGTGTAGAAGATACTTCCAGGGGCATCCTTTAACAAAGGTATGCATAGAGAGTTGGAAATAAAATGCCCTATACCCATAACAAATGCAGAAAAAAAAACTGGATTAGTTAAAATAAAAGCATTGACCCAACCGCAACTATTTTCTTCATGAGTGTGATAATAATCATGAATTCGGACGCTCTGTCAATATTTCCTACGATTCTGATCGGTAATTTATCCTCTCCCATAATTGAAAAGGAAAAAATTCATCGATTCCTTAGGAAACGTCAGTTACCTCTCGAATCCCTGGCACAGCATTAAATTAGAGCATGGATCATACGAATTCCATGCATCTTTACCATTCATCGAAAATTTCGTTTCTCGAGAAAAACTAAACCGTCTTTATAATCTTTTTTTTATGTTTATTCAATCCTTCCTTTGTTTTTCATTAATATACCGACTATTCTGCAGGATTTTTGTCCTCATCCAACAAAGAGAAAAATCAATTCAACTATTGTTTAATATAAAATGAAAGTATGTCACTCATTAATCCCTTTTTTAGGTAGAGTCTAAAGATCAAAGTTAGAGATAAATAAATTCGGAGAAAAACAAATTAAAAGGCACAAAATTATGTTCGATGAATTTCCGGAATAAAACTGTCAACGCCATTTTTTTATCCCTTAAAATGGATGATAATATGAGCGCCATTTTAATTCCAAGTTCAATTTGGCATTCATTGGATCACCTGAGCAAGACCAATGTGTATTTCTAGTCTTGTATCTAATGACCTCGCAATGTGGTAATACAAGCATAGTTGCTCATGCTGCAGATAACATCTAGAGGATAGCATGCCACTCAGGCCCAAAACAGACATCCAATGATGGTTCGGACATAATGGAAAAATTGGGTGTAAACATGGTGGAGAGGGTCAGAGTTTCCTTCTTGTGGATATCAAGGAAGGTATAGAATTAAAAATATCCCGAAATATACTACGAGTGAGGAAATAAACAAGAATGTTTTGGTTTCCTCGAATTTGAATCGCAATAACAACGAGGTCGAATCTCGCAGAAAGTTGGTAAGGATATATCTATAAGGTGGTGAAGTTAGACGAATGGAAAATGTATGGAAAATAATCGTAGGGGGTATTGGGGGCCTGTAAGGGGAACTGTGTTGCGGGCTGGAGGATCAAAAAAGCCTGCAGCAGTCAATTGTGGCAAGGGCGTCTATGCCCCACCACATGCATATCGCCTTGGATGGAGGGGGGGGGGTCTTTCAAAGGATAGATAAGGAGAAGAAGGAAGGGAGACGCAGGGGTGTCCTTCAAAGAATATATAAGGAGAAGAAAGAGGGGAGGAGGGGGGTCCTTCAAACGATAGATAAGGAGAAGAAGTAGAGGATAGGGGGGGTGTCCTTCAAAGGACATATAGGGAGAAGAAAGAGGGGGGAGGGGGGATTCTTTAAAGTATAGATGAGTTAAAGAAAGATGGGAGGAGGGGGTCCTTCAAAGTATAGATGAGTTGAAGAAATAGGGGAAGAGGAGGGTCCTTCAAAGGATAGATAAGGAGAAGAAAGGTAGGTTGAGGGGGTTCCTTCAAAGGATAGATAAGGAGAAGAAAGAGGGGTTGAGGGGGGTCATTCAAACGATGGATAAGGAGAATAAAGAGGGGAGGATAGGAGCTTTCAAAGGACATATAAGGAGAAGAAAGAGGGGAGGAAGGGGGTCCTTCAAAGTATAGATGAGTTAAAGAACGAGGGGAGGAGGAGAAGTCCTTCCAAGGATAGATAAGGAGAAGAAATGGGGGATGAGGGGGTCCTTCAGAGGATAGATAAGGAGAAGAAAGGTAGGATGAGGGGGGTCCTTCAAAGGATAGATAAGGAGAAGAAAGAGGGGAGGAGGGGGGAAGTAGGAGAAAAGGACGGGGAGAAACGCAGGCATGTTTAAAACCACCCAGCACAACCGGAGCCAACATGGAGGAGTAAACCAGCCTTCCAACCACGAGCGGGGATGAATAGACGAAGGCCGGTCGGCGACTAGCCTTCGAATATAGCCGCAGACCGAATAAAAATAAGGTAGAAAAGAGGCTTGAAAAGAAGTTGGCCCAAAATAATAGGGAAATAAAAATGTCTGGAAAGAAAAAAAGCCCAGGTCGTCTCTATCTATTTAGAAACTGCCAGGGACACTGGAGAGCGTGTGAAACCACTCTAGGTACCAAGTGTACCACATGACACTGGGCAACCCCTTGGGGTCATGAAATGTGGTGAAGAGAGGGGATCAGTCGCGAAGTGGCAGCCTGAAGAAAGACCGAGGGAAAGACACCTGTATGTGTGTAGTGGATGGTTGTGGTAGGTGTGGTTACCAGGAGTCTCATGAGGCGGAGAGGGAAGGAAACAAAGAAGATTATCCGATGAAAGAGTGAAGAGAGAGAAAAGAAGAATAGTGAAAAGAGTCTCGGCTGAAAAGGATTACGATAACAAACCTCTTCAACTCTTTGGCTGGGGCAAGGAGGGTACATTGAAAGACCCACAGAGGTAATTTTGGCTAAGACCTCTCTGACGTAGTCTTTTGTTTTCACTTGCCGTCTCTGTTATGGTTGAGTGAGAAGGAAAGACTGAACAGGGTTCAGTCAGTAAAGCTGTCGCTTGAAGAGAGAGAAGGGATGGTGGGTCTAAATGTAATGTGCTTCTCTTTTTGTGTAATTTACACATTTATTACTGGCTGTTTTTGGTATGTGTGGTTACCAGGTATTTCTACATATTTCTTTGGTAGTATATGTAAAACAACCATACATCGCGATAGTTTATGCCGTTGCTTTATTCGTTGAATTTCTTTATGGAATAATCCCTCTGAAGAACTGTATTCGTATGCACGACTGATGTATGTTTCTTATGACACTTATTGTCTATCTTTCTGGACATTCTCCATTAAGGCAACTTCCAGAATTTGTTGGTTTCGTATACACTTGGGTTTTGTATTTATTTTTACATGCTATTAATTTAACATTAAGGAAAGGTAACTTCCCTTTACGGTTTAGTTTATAAGTAAATTTTAATACAGATTGTTCTTCTATTCTCTTTTTTAGTTTTTTTCAGTTTGTTTTCATCATTAATTACAAGATATATATCGTCGACAAATCGGTGGTAAGTTGAAGGCTTTGAATGATCCTCCGTCAATGTTTTTCTTTTTTAATCGACCCATGTAGAAGTTATCAAAAGTAGGTCTTAGTGGTGAAGCCATTGAAACTCCATTTATTTGCTTGTAGAGTTTTCCATTAGGCGCGAGGAAGGGTACTGCCATTATGCACGCTATCAAAAGATTTCTTAATATTTTGTTCGAGTTATGATAAACTTCTTTAATTATTATATTTATCGTTGCTTTGGATTTGTGTAAATGAGGTACAGATAGAGTAGTTCAATTTCAGTTTTCTTTTCGGTTTGGTTGAACTCCGACTATGTGTGACATTTAAGGCCAAGGTTAAATACAGCCTTTTGATCAGGTGTAAGATGAAAGTTGGAGAGATTTATAAAGTTCTTATTTTCTATTAAGGACACATTTCCGTTCTAAAGTCTGTTCAATTTCTTGTGTTTTCTTTATCCTTTCCATGTTTGTTGTTTATTGTGCAATACCGATATGTGCCGTATCGATACAACTTTTCAACTGGTTGTCAATATTGAGTTGATTGAAGTTGACCTCAGCTTCTTCTAGTTCTTGCTTTCATTTCGGGATGCTACGTTTGTGTAGCATGATGTGTCGCTCTACGAGGTAGTGGGTTCTGTTCTCGCTACCAGGTCATGTGTTTTAATATTTGTATTAATCAAAAGTCTACTTTATACTGAACAAAGAGGATTATATTACAAAAATACTAGACCTACTGGAGGACACTTCTAAATTAATATAAATCCAAAAAGACTAGGGAACTCTCGAATAAGATGTCAGCCGGCTAATAAGTGAAACTAACAAACTGAAAAGGGGTGTACACTTTCACAAACTTACCGGCGAATTTACTCCAGGATATATGTATGGTAATGTAAAAACGCATAAAAATAACAACCCCTTAAGACCGATAATTTCACAAATTCCCATGACAACATAAAAACATTTCAAAGGAAATCAACAAAACCATTAGTGATTATATCCTGAATGAGTATTCTATTAAATCAACGGAAAAATTTATAGATGTACTATACACAACCAGACTAGATGGAACCATTGCCTCACTGTATATGGAAAGCCTTTTCAGCAACGTATAAACTGAAGCAACGATAAATATAACAATTGAAGAAGTTTATCATAACTCGAACAAATCTGTCCCGAAACTAGATCCCAACATAATAAGAAATCTTTTGAGAGCGTACACAATGGAGACACCCTTCCTCGCGCCTAATGGAAAACTCTACAAGCAAATAAATGGAGTTTCAATGGCTTCACCACTAAGACCTACTTTTGCTAACTTCTACATGGGTCGATTAGAAAAAGAAACATTGACGGAGTATCATTCAAAGCCTTCAACTTACCACCGATTTGTCGACGATATATATCTTGTAATTAATGATGAAAACAAACTGAAAAAAACTAAAAAAGAGAATAGAAGAACAATCTGTATTAAAATTTACTTATAAACTAAACCGTAAAAAGAAAATAACCTTTCCTTAATGTTGAATTAATAGCATGTAAAAATAAATACAAAACTTAAGTGTATACGAAACCAACAAATTCTGGAAGTTGCCTTAATGGAGAATGTCCAGAAAGATAGACAATAAGTGTCATAAGAAACATACATCAGTCGTGCATACATATACAGTCATGGGCATTATTCCATAAAGAAATTCAACGAATAAAGCAATTATTTGTCAACAATGGTTTCTACAACAATATGGTTAGATAAAGAGACAAAAACATTTTTGCAAAATTTATATACGAATAAAAAAGAAGATAATGAGAGACGTCCAATAAATGTCTTCTATAAAAACAAAACAAATAAATGATTCATATATAACGAGCGAAAGAACAATAAAAAATATTATACTCCAAAATACAAAATATACTAATCCGGAAGAAAAGTTATAAATGATAATATACTACAAAACCAAGAAAATAAACAATCACATCATTAAACAATAACAGCAAAACAAAAGAAATGAAAGCCTCCAATGTAATTAACAAATTCAACGGCCCCCATGAATACTGTAACTTGATTCTTCGAGTAAATACATTGGAATGACAACCGCATCCTTATCTCGTCGACTCTCCATGCATTTACAAAAGGGTGCCACACAGAACAGAAGGCAACACAGAACCCATCTCTCAAGAGAAATTTTAATGGAGAACACCGTAATCAAACGGAGAACTGACCGCACCAGCCTTCACATCATCGAAGCTATCTTAATCCAAGAAGAGAGACCGAGGCTTAATGGCCAACAAACGGGTACACAAAGTAGTTAAAAACTATTAACGGATTAAATGGTCAATACTAATAAAATTCTCATTCTCCAGGTTTCATAGGTGTCCTAATATGAACCTTGACCCACATTCTTTGACTTTTTAGTATTATCTTTAAGCACAGGCTTAACATTAGTATATAAATGTACTATTTTGGGATGTTTAAACAATGTAAAATAATTTCGCTCAGAAGATGGTCAAATGTGATCTAATTTTTCGCAAGGCGAAAAAGTATAAGAAAATTGAAGAAGCAAAAACAAGTTTATCAGAGTTTAGCTCATCCTTGTCTTTAATGATATATATATATATATATATATATATATATATATATCGAAAAAAATTATTGCAATAACGTAATCATAGTTATGAAGTTAAAAGGCGCTTCTTTTTTGGGCAAAACAGTCTTTCTCAAAGCCCTCGGAAGGAGGGCTTTGAGGAAGACTGGTTTGACAAAAATAGCCTTTTAACCGCATAACACACACACACATATATATATATATATATATATATATATATATATATATATATATATATATATATATATATATATATATATCGAGTGGCCTATTCATGACAATTTCAATATGCAAGATACTTTCAATATTCCTTTTCGAATGCAAAAACGGAATTTAGCTACCTTTTATAGTTTTCTTGCACTTGACAAAAATAACAACATGGGCCAAATAAACGAATATCGAGATCAAATATTATTTTATTGTGAAATGTCATACAGGAATTTTCTTGTTCTTCCAAAAGCCTACAGGAATTAACATGTTATATTATGGAGATCTTTATTTACAGTTCATCAGTATCCATAATGACGTTGTCAGAAGAAGATCGCATTCTCATTAAACCTTTTACTGTGAAAAGGATGGAAGACTAGAAGAGTATTGCGAGAATTTACTGTAAAAATGTGGAAAAGACGTGCTGTGAAAAGACTCTTAAAACAGATTCGCGAAACGGGAAGCGCTTACATTAACGATAACATCTGCTCTCAAGAAGATAAACCAGGTATGTCATTTATCGCAGAGAACAATTGCTAAAAACTTGAATATTGGAAGGAGTTCTCTACAACGAATAATTCAGATGCAAAAGCTAAAGGCCTTCAAAGGAATAATATCTTCTAGAAAAAGTGCTAATGTTAAGGATAAAAGAAAATTAAGATGCAAAAAGTTATTGGATAACTTCTCTGTCGCTGTTAAATATATTGTCTTATCGGATGAAAAAGATTTCACTTTAGAAATTCCGCGAAACCGCCAAAATGATTTTGTCTACGGGCGTGATAAAAAGTGACATTCCGATAAACAAATTGTATCATGAAACTTCAAGATTTCCCAATAAAGGTTATGATATCTGCAGAGGTCTCTTGGAATGGCAAACAGATGTTAATTTTATTGATACTGAAAAAATAAAAGTGAATTCTGCTAATTACATTGAACTCCTGAAAACAAAGTTATTGCCTGATTTCCGTTGCCTGTATCAATAAAAAGACTTTCTTTTGCAACAAGATGGAGCATCTTTGCATACAAACCACGCCACACAGTCAATTCTAATCAGCAATAGGCCAAGATTAATAACGAAAAATGAGTGGCCACCGCAAAGTCCAGAATGTAACCACATGGATTACTCAATTTGGGAGTTACTAAAAGGAAAGGTTTACCGTGGAAGGATAGAAAAATTCACTGAACCAGAATTGAAAAGCAAAATACATGAATCTTGGCAAGAAATTGGCCTTAATGAAGTAAGAAAAAGTTTGTTTTTTTAACCCCTGAGGTCATTGTTGGGAAGTGCAAGAAAACTATAAAAGGTATCTAAATTCCGTTTTTTGCATTCGAAAGGGAATATTGAAAGTATCTTTAATAAGGGAAGATGGGAAGTATATTGAATCATGAATAATAAGAAGGTTACTGAAATATTAGTTTTTAAAAAATGCGTCGTTTTCTTTTTTTGGGGGGGGGGGTCACTCGATATATATATATATATATATATATATATATATATATATATATATATATATATATATATATATATATATATATATATATTGATAACAATGAGATTCGTACTTCCCCTTAAACAATGAAGTATTTTGCAAAATTGTTGTTGTTGCTGTCACCATGTGCTCTCCAATGTGACCAATGGTGGCTTGATTTTGTAACCTATCATAATGCGGAAATATTTCCTGCTGGTTTAGAATAAAACCACTGCTACTGTTAAGGTTTTTTAGATGTCTCATATGCTGATTTCAAAGATCCGGAACATTTCACACATTTTTTTCAATTTTCTCAATTCATTGCATCCAAATATAAAATTCACCACTGAAGTACAATTTAATAATAAATTCCCCTTTCTTGATATTTTGTTACTTTTGATATTGAACAAAGAAAAGTTCAGTCTTTTCTTTACCGTGAAACAGAGTCTGGACTTAAATTATTTCAATTTTGGGGATCACAAAATATCAACCATTAAAACATTACTACTTTCTACTCATATTTCTTTACATTTGTCTTTATCCTAAAATAGTTTAGAAACCCTTCATTTTCCGCTGAACTATGATGGAATCCTAAGCACTTTCAACATTAAATGTTCCAAGGTGCCAATATATTTATTGGTTCTTCAGAAATTGGTTATATAAGTAAACGCTTGTAAATAAAAGTTGTTTCTTTAAAAAATATATCTCCTGTAAACCAATACCCTAATTAGTTTTAAAAAGGAACACCATAATAAATTCCTTCAGCTTAAAATGTTCTCTCTCTATTATGGTACACCGCAGCCATACCGACTATTTATTCAAATGTCCGAGTTGCACTGGGCCTACTTATTGCTTCCTTCTTAGGTCGTCTTCTTCCTTACTGGAGTGGTAGGTATAGGAAGATCAACACTGTGTGGTACTGGTACAATAGAGAATGAAAGATTGGGATAGTAAACTATAGGTGTTTTTTTTGTCATCTCGACGTTTGGAAGGATCCACCATGCAGGGGTAGCAGTTGCCCTACATATTCCAATCGTGGTCTTAAGGTGATTGTCTTGTACACTGTACGAACGATCTCTTTCGACTTGTAGGAAAAGCTCATATGTATAAAATCTGAAATTATTTTCCTTTTTCCTCCACACATTGTTTTTAAAATATTAAATAGTTTTTGATGGACACACCGAAAACGTTTTTTAGTATCTACCTTCCGCAAAGATATTCCTGAAATATTCGAGTTAAATTTTTAGTTTCTGGTACGATATATAATCCATTACACTTGCTGGTATTGAGTGCAATCTAATTATTTAATTGCCCACTCCACAATTTTGTTGAGCTCTGTCTAATTTTCAGCTTGGTGGGAAATGTAACAACTTTTTGTTTGTTTTATATCATTTACTAATTGGAAATTGAACACAAAGGTTCATTCTCTATATCATTAACATACATTGCAAATAGAAGGTGTCTAAGAAAAGATCCCAGTGGCAATCCAATTAAAGCTATATAATAGCTATAAGTGCAGGTCATTTTTAGTCGCGTGAACGCGACTCTTATGAATTATTATGTCGGTCCGTAGGTCGTCGGTCGGATGGTAACCATTTTCCTTTTCACTGAGTCTTTTGGTAATGATATCGTAACTTTTATGCCGATCTTAACGAACTTTGGAAGCCTTATGTTGTTTAAAATTCTCTTTCAAATGATATAATTGCCAAGGTCTTCCCAAGGATAGTACTGGAATTATCGAAAATTTTAAAACTCGTAAGGTCATATGGTCATAAGTCAGAATAAATGAGAACACGCGACTTAGGTCTGTCGACCTTGTTTCTGGTTTAAAAGGTTCGGTGCATCTGACATTTTTTAGCATTTTGTAAGCGTTTATTACTCATGGAATTTCCTCGTCAATTTATAATAGGATTATAGAGTTTCACATCGACAAATTTACTCCCCCCCCCCTCCCCCAATAGCTTTAAGTTGCTATTTTTAGCCGTCACTCCTGCCGTCATAGAACGTAGGATCGTTTTCTCACCACCGTTGAAGTACGTTATATCATGTCACGTTTTAAAATTTAACTACAATATCGGCAGCTGCGTAATTTTAAAAGTAATTTTAAAAAGTGTTAAAAAGAGTTTAATTGACTAAAAATATAAAGCTTTATAGTTCCTGCCAAAGAATTAAAACGTCTTCTACCTCTCTTTCGAACTAACTATGAAAGAATTTATCTATGTAAATGAATGCAGTTAAGATATAAAATTCGGAAGAAGAAAAGCCGAATATCAAAGTTTTGGAGCTCGAATGGAACGGTCTCAACTTCGGCTCGGTGAAAAAAAGAATAAAACATCAAGGCAAATTCTTTTCCCCCAAAAAAGAAATTGTCCATAAATTCAAGTTTAATGGTTCAAATGTCTAATAAAATTTACCTTTTTCTTTCTTTTGTACGTCGATTTTACACTTAGAGTAACGAGTAGACTTTTAGGATTCTAGCTCCTTCCCTTAGATATCCTACCAATCTGTGTAGTAGTGCGTGTAATCGACGTCATTCTTTTAGACTTCTCATATCTGACTAACCACTTTCAAGACTTGGGGAGAATGACATACAGTCTATTGAAACAAATTTACAGCTCATATATATATTTATGATTATATATAAGACTCTTAATTCTATATATGGTCCTATATTCCTGAAAATATTTCGAGAAGTGTAGTTATGACAGAAGTTCCGAGAAAGGTTGATACCAAAGCCATAATCGTTTTATATCAAAATACAGCAAAGATATTAATAAACCTTTACCTGAAGTCTTCGCTATGGATGAATAAAAAGCGAAAAGGGATAGTTTTGATAAAGTAATCAAAATTGTTTGGTGGATGTGTTCAAATTTCAAAATAACAACATGAAACAAATCACATTTATTGCCAAAAATGGTTTGATAATGCAACTTACGACAACTTTACGATCTTTCGGTACGAGAAATATTGAAGATATTGAAGCAATGATCACGAAAAGAGAGAACAAAAAAAAAGATAAAATATAGACTACTAATGGAAAAATCGATCAGAAGAGGAGCCTCAGTCATTGGCTATCTTGGAGACTATACCAGTCAGTCATTGTCTATCTTGGAGACTATACCAGTCAGTCATAGCTGTTGGTTAGCTACAGCTCTTCGCTTCTGTAGGATTTAGATTTCACAAGAATTGAAGGTTAAATTACTGAAGAATTCTAGAGTAATTGTTGAATTTATTATTGGAGTTTATCTTCTCCACTGGTTCAACCTGAAGCCAAGTCAAATGTGGATGGACCAAATCATCTTTTGTTTCAATTGCAGCTATTAGTAACACAACTCAAGGAACAAAAGAAGGCTATAAACAATTGTACTCAAATAACCACATCAATCCCAGACCAAACTCATCCTACGTCATTCTGGGAGTACAAAAAATATATGATATCGTAAAGAAATCGAAGCTGATTTAAATAAGAATGAAATTAAGTTGAAACAAAGAGAAGTATAAATTTTATTATTCAACATAATCTCCATTGAGGTCAAGGCAGGGACTTTTGCAAGCGAAGATACCATCCATTTAAACCAAGTCTATAAAACTGAATACTCTGAGAACTCAACCAATTTTAAAAAAGGCCTTTTAACATTACCCACAGAAGAATAACGAGTGCCCTTCATGTCTTTGTGTTTCCAAACTTAAAAAAACCCCATGAAGTACCGTCGCTTTTCTTCACTTCATCACTAACTCTAGAATTTAAGAAGGGGATTTTTTTTTTTAGTATTTGGATAATAATTTAATCTTAGTTTGGTTATGACTTATGTTTTTTTATCAAAGTTATTTCTAATAATTCTTTTATAATATCAAAAAACAAAATGGTGAAGTTCAGAAATAAATATAAGTATCGAAATTTTGTGATTTTTTAAAACCCAAAGAATTAAAAATGGTGAAATTCAGAAAATTTATTTTTATATATCTTCTTCTCAAACTATATTTTAGCAACGTGATATTTTGAAAGGGAAGAAATATAGTTCAGAGTTCCTTTTTAAAATTATTATAATTGGCGAAGTTCAGAAAATTTTAAAAAATTTAACCATGGCTGCTTTTTTTTTATTTTAAATTTTAATCTTAGTAGCGAAGCGCAAGCTCCCTCCCTACGGGGAGAGTGGCAAAACCATTGCCTGATCTGATGATATTTTAAAGGGGTGTTTTAACTTGGCTTAATTCTCAGTCATCAGTTTTATATAAAATGATTGGAGGGTATCATCGCTTGAAAAGGTGTTTTGACATCAATGGAACTTACGTTAAAAAGTATAATTCATACTTCTTTTTGTTTTAACTTTATCTTTTTGTTTTAACTTTATCTTTTTGTTTTAACTTTTTCTTTTTGTTTTAACTTTAGTCTATTTGCTACGAACACCTTGAATAACCCTTAGTATCTTCTAATAACTCTGATTCCTTCGGTTTCTCTGCCAAAAGACCTGAAATTCTTTTCAAAACCTGCTGTAAACAGGTGAGAAAGTAGAATATAAGGTCAACAGTCCTAAGTCGCGTGATCTCAATTATTCTGACTTAAGACCTTCAAAACTGTCAACAAGTGGGGCAATCCGACCGCTAGTTATTTTTCTTTTAATCATTCCCGGATTAACCTTGGGAGTACATTAACAATTATATCATTAGAAAAAGAATGTAAAACAACATATGGGTTTCAAATTTTCTAAGAATCGGCAGAATAGTTACGATGTTATTACCAAAAAAACTAATTAAAAATTAAAGTGGTTACCATCCGACCGACCGACAACCTACGGACCGACATAGTAACTTATAGAGTCGGGTGAACGCGAATAATAATTATAGTAGAGAATGTCACTGTAGAATTCACTAACTCCTTACTTCTGTAGTGCCTTAGAACTGAAAAGCTAATAAAATCAGAATATTTTTTGTAGTCTATACATACCATAGAATGAAGCAATTCGGATTCATTAGTTCGTTGCTAGAAATACCGAAGTTACTCTAGAAAAATTCCTGTTCTGAGGGTTGACTGCTTCGTGTAATTCTATTAAAGGAAGTAATAGAGAAGCGTTGAACGCTGCCCTTCAGTTCTTCTACTCATTTAAACATACTGTAAAGATAATAACAAATAGAATTTTTCTATTATTTCACTCTTCTATATGTTCATGTTTCTCCTTTACTACTTTCATTTGTTGTCTACTCACTGTTAGATGTTGCTTCGTCTGCTTTATTAATTTGACATTTGGGTAGATTTCACTATATTGCTACCATATGTATATTCTGTATTTTCTGGGTCTCATTTCTATATAATTTCAATAACATTAACATCCCGTCTCATTTTTTAACTTTATGTAGAATGCTTTTTAACTAGCTTTAGTTATTTTTATGTTCGTCGCGATGTTTGTTAAAGTTTCACATTTCAAACTAGTTCCTGTTTTATTTGTTTTGCAATTTTTTAATGGGAATTCTATCACTTTATTATTAAGTTCGTTATAATTGATTAGAAGTGTAATTTAGGAAGCATTCCTTTGCATTTAGTGTCAAGATTTGGTATGTTTGTTCTATTTGTCGGGATCTTTGCTTTCACTTATTTACCCCGTAAGGAGCACGTCGATTTGCCTTCATGGCCCCATTGCTGACAAGTCTCAGCGCCCCGTCCGCCCCCAGCTTAGCCTCTTCTCCTTCTTTCTGACACCCTATCCTCTTACCCTTCTTCCTCACTTTACATACCTCTCCCATAACTTCCTCTGGTTGGCCTTTAATTTAACAGGATAGATGCCGACTAGCTTCCTCTTAGCCAACCATTCTGGATTAGGGCTGATTGGGAAGGGGACATCCTCTCATCCCTGAGCTCAGGTTTGGGATGGTGGGTTTTTAACGACCTGCTTCACCCCGACCTTGACCTTCTTCACATCCCCTTTCTTTCTCCTTTCACTATCATTTGTTTACGCTGTGCATAAGGTGGAGCCGCGATGCCGATGGGCTGCCAGGTCACTACGCGGGAGGAGTGGCCTCAAATGGCGGAAGCTGGTTCTGCCGGCCACGTATTCACCCCTCGCAAAACGGACTACTGCGAGGGGTGATGAGCGTGTGCATCCCGTGAATTACAAAGGGTCACCGTGCCCAATGATTAGTCAATAAAAAAATCTTCTCTCCCTTTACTATCCTCTCTACCATCACCCAAGCAGCCTTAGAGCAGCTTCACTGAAAGAAATGAAGCCCCCCCCCCTGCACTCTCTCAGGGGACATTCCAAATTTATTGTACCGAAGAAGAGGCTTATTCCCCTCCTTTGCCTACGGGTGCAGGGGACTTCCCCTTTACTTTCTAATTAGACTGCCAAGAAAGCAGGCAGGCGGCCCATAATTGACCGCTCCCGGTTGGGGTGACTCGATAGGGCAAACCCCATTAGGGGAGCATAGAAAGGCAGGGCACGTCGGCCCGTGCCTCTTAATATCCTGCAGACGTGCGCGACAAGTTTGCAGGGGGTCAGTGTACCTGCCCCCATCTCTTCCTCGACGGATGCCGGTCAAATAGAGGCGTACCCTTGAGATGTATGTACTTGGTCCCTGAGATGACCCAGCCTCAGATGGTAGGATCTTCCATGGGGTCGAACCTGGGCTCGGTGCCAAGCACTAAACTCAAGCCGCCCATAGGCAGAGACCTACTCAGACGGCTCGGGCTCCCGAGGCCTTACGAGGAAAGGAGGGATCTCCCCATCTGGTGCCTCTATGACAGCCAAGGACTTCTCCATTTTAGAGAAGGATCTTGTTGAGGCCGGTCTATCTGGCTTGGTGGCTCCTACCGGCAAAGGAGAGAAGCAGGTTTATTCCCCGCCCTCCTCTCCTAAAAAGAAAAAAAGAACAAGAAAAAGACTAAGAAGACTCGGGACTCCTCTCCCTCCGCGGGAGCCACGGGGACGGACGGGTCTGCTACCGTTTCGGTAAGCGACCAAGCCAAGATTGGCACGTTTAGTCCCGCTCCTCCCCCGGATGGGGACTCCCAGATGAAGCCCAGAACTGCGCAGAGCGGAGCCTCGATTACGTTGGGGCCCCTCATTCAGAATCAACCTGGCGTTTTCGATCCCGCTGGCTTCAAAGGCTTCCTTGTTATCCGCTCCACTGATGGCAGCATGCTGGCTAAGGACAACATGATCCATCAGAGGAGAGGTCTAGCTAGTATAATTGGTAGAGAGCCGAAGGTCACTCGTTTCTCAGACGGGAGACTTCTGGCAAATGCGTTGAATCCCTCTGAGGCAGCCATGATTAGTGAACTTCGGACACCTGATGGCACTCCTATGAGTGTAACGTCGCACTCTACCATGAACTTCGTGAAAGTAGTTTATACGAGGGAACTCGTGAATTACTCCATAGAGAACATCAACTTAGAGATGGCCGACAAATAGGGGGCGGTCAAGGTTGAACCTGTGATGAGAAATTAGGGAGGAGCCTAGAGACTCACTCCTAAATTCTTCGTCACGTTCGACTGTGACAAACTCTCTGAGTCGGTGCATGCCGGTTGGTATTGCTACCGCGTGAAAGCATTCGTGCCACTGCCACTGAGGTACTAATACTGTCACCGCTTTGGCCAAACTAATCGCTCCTGTAGACGGACAATATCGGGGTTACCAGAAGTATGTGTAAGTTGCTCCAAGACCGCAACGATAAGTCCAAATAGTGTGTGGCAATCTGTCAATTGCGGAGAACCTCACCCCGCTTCTTCGAAGCAATGTGATGCGTATCTCCTTGAGCAGAAAATCCTGGCCGTTTAGGTCACGGATCGGCTATTATTTCGAGAGGCTAAGGACTTAGTCCTGGCGCGCCTGTCACTGCCTGAGACGTCCTACGCCTCAATGTCAAGAAAGAGACCCTCTGCTCCTGGCCCCTCCAGGCCTACGAGCACAGTCGATTCCAAGCCCATTCGGAACACTTTTGCGGGTTCTTCTCACCATGGGTTCTCCCCTGGTAAAGCTGACGGCAAAAAAGGTTAATACTCAGCCCCGGCTAAAACCAGGGTTTCCCTTCTTTCCCTCAGCGTGACCGTTTCCCGTAAGGCAAAATGGCCTCGCGCCTCCATCGATTTGTTAGACTCACAGTAGGCAACACCGTAAAGGAACCATCTTCCGTGGTTCCTAAAGCTGCCTCCCGAAAAGGAGGACGAAACTTAAAGAGCTTCGGCTCCTTCGCCTACATCCATTGGTAGGCTGGGTGGCTCGGAGATGGTGGATCCTCCAAAAGAGCGACCCCCACGTCCGATGCCGCCTCGCTCGCCTATGGTTTCAAGGCGGAGGAAGAAAAAGACTCGCATTGGCGAGCCCAACCTCCCCCAATAATTCCTCGAAGGCGACAGCGCCTTCAGCGCATTGTCCGCTAACAGCGCCCGGAGTTCTGCCCCCGTGAAGCATAAGGCCATTCTCGTAAAAGTCTTTTCTTCGAAGAGGGCCCCCGCATCTCCTCCGAACTTGGCCTGAAGAGCATATTCCTTAAATGCAATTGCCGCTGACTCCGGGCCGGCTGGAAGGAGCTGTGGAGGCTCGTCACTTCCCGTTTCCCGTTAGCTATCTTTTTTCAGGAGATCATGGTGGGCGCGTGCCTCCTGCCGACCCTTCCGGGGTATAAGGGTTTTGCGGCCCCACCACCACGGGATTGGGTCGGGCGGAATGAATCGCGATTTACATCCGGCATGATGTCTACGTTCTCCTCTTCACTTTAGATACCTTCTGTGCAGCTGCACCTGGATAGGAGATATACTGTTATTTCCGCGTGCATTCCACCATCAGCCGACTTCGACGCTGGGATTTTGCCGCGTCGTGGCACGGTTGCCGAGGCCCTTTCTCTTGCCTCGAGATCTGAACGGCACAGAACCCTCTCTGGAGACTACTCGATTAATTCCAGGGATCAAGTCCTTGCCGACCTGATCGACTAGCGGAATCCTCTCTGGGGAGATTACTCAATAAGTCCCAGGGGACAAGTCCTTGCTGATCTGATCGAAGAGCTTGAGATGGGTGTCCTAAATGTGGATGAGTTTACGCATCACTGCCCGAGAACCTCTTCATTTTCTTGCCTCGATCTATCTTTGTGTTCTCCGTATGTATAGTCTGATTTGTGGTGCGGGTGGTCGATGACCTCCATGGTAGTGAACACTTTGCCATTCAAATATTATTTTCTGGGGTGCGGACGCCTGAGAGTCCACCCAGTGGTGTTTGGCGCAGGCGCAGAGGTCTGCATTTCAATTTTAGTTCGGTAGATGAGGCCGTTGAGTTCTTCTCCGACAACCTTATCGTCGTGGGCTTAACTATTATTCCTAAAACGTCTGGCCGTTTTGCACGCCGACCGTTCCCATGGTGGTAAGTCTAGTGTGATGTGCCCCTAAAGCAGAAGCGTTATGCCTACATGCGCTACAAGCGCCGCCCGCACGACTTCTTTGTCGGTGAATTTATTCAAGCTAGGGCTAGGTGCCCTTATATTTCGGAGCACGCCCGTCACTCTTCTTGGTGTACATACGTGTCTTCACTTAAAAGGGAAGATCCCTCTCGCAGAGGTGTGGAAGCGAGTCAAATGTTTCGGATCAAGTTCTCGCATGCCCCCCGCCCTTCCATCCTCTCACGTTTTCCATGAGAATGGGTCCGAAAATTTCATCGTTATATCACGGAAGGCTGCCGACTGGACTTTACCTCCAGAGGTGGAGAACCCTTCAACGACAGGTTTACTTTGAGTGAGTTACGTTCCACTCTCGCTTCTTGCTCGAACACCGCCCCTGGCCAAGACGATGTCTCGTACGTCATGTTTCGACACCTGGGTGAGCGAAGCATGACATTTCTGTTAAATTTGTTTAACAGGATCTGGGTAGAGGGTATCCTCCCAGATTCCTGTCGAATCGCTACTATGCTCGCTTTTTGCAAACCGGGAAGACATCACTCTACTCCGGACAGTTTCCGCCTAATCTCTCTAACCTATTGCGTGTGCAAGTTGATGGAGAAATTGGTAAATGTTAGATTAGCCTTTTTTTCTGGACTGCGGAGGCCAGCTGTCTTCTGCACAGTGCGGTTTCCGCAAGTTAAACTCCACGTCGGATGCTCTTCTCCGACTATAAAATGCCGTATTCGAGCCATTCCTTCCTAGACAGCACTACGCCATGGTTACTTTCTATCTGGAGGAGGCCTGTGATACCGTATGGCTATACGGTATCCAATGTTTATATTTGAATTTTTGCGAGATCGCCGATCCCGCATACGGGTGGAATGAGCCCTCCCCGGCCCAATGGAGCAGGGAGAGGGTGTCCTACAGGGAAGTGTCCTCAGTGTCACACCTTTTGCTCTGAGCATCAACGTCATCACATTGGTAGTGCCGAAAGATGTTCTCACTACGCTCTACGTGGACGACCTTTCAAACTCTCTTTTGGCGCGGCCGAGATGCCAACTCTGGAGCGTCGACTCCAAAAGGCATTGAACCGCGTCTCTCGCACACAGGTTTCGGTTTTCTTTGGCCAAGACTAAGTTGGTGCACTTCTGCCGCCATCCACGGCTCCACCCTGAACCAGACTTGTTTTTTAATGGGGTACGCCTGGAAGTGGTTGAATCGCCCCATTTATTTGCTCTTTATTTGACCGACGCCTCACCTAGGAGGCTCATATACGCAGCCTTAGAGTCTCTTTTACCCACGCCATGGATATTCTCCGTTCCGTGACGTTCAGCGCCTGGGGCACGGATAGGGCTACTGCTTTACTTTTTTCTCGATTATTTGTTCGTTCGAAGCTTGTCTACGGATGCGAGTTTTATGCACCCACAGCCGAGCGTGTATTGCGGAAAGGGGAGTCGATCCACCACATCTGCCTTCGCCTGGCGACCGGTGCCTTCCGCATTTCCTCCATTCATAGCCTACTGGACGATGCCTGGGAGATGACACTCGCTATGTGCTGTGCACAGTGTATTATTCGCCTGTCTGCGAATAATACAGTCGCCAATAGCTCTCACTGCATCCGCAACTGATCTCGACGGTGCCTATTCTGCCGAGAGACGCCAGTCATACCCTAAGTCCTTTGGGTTTAGGGCTGGGAATCTCCTTCAAGAGCTAAGAATAGCTCTTGAGCCGGTGGCGCCCCTGATTCTGCCCAGGACGCCCCCTGGAGAGTACCACCTTTGACTATTTGTCGCCACGACTCTGGTCCCAAAGCCTCTACAGCGCCGAAATTATTGGGTTTAGTTAGGTGCTTCGTCTGTCTTTATGGCCAAGCTGGTTGCAATACACCGCTTGGTACTGGATATAACGCGATGTGACCAGTTAGGAGACTAGATTGTGATTTATAGCTACTCACAAAGCGCCCTGAGTGCTTTAGTTGCATTGGAATCTTCGCATCCCTTGGCTCACGATATCCGTGACACCATGGTTTTGGCAAGCCGGTCGGATGTCGAGATTATCTTCCGCTGGGTTCCTGGACATGTAAGAATTATGGGGAATGAGGGCGTCAAAGAGTCCGCGAGGACCCAGACTGGTACAGTCTGGGTCATTTCCATGCACGTTATTTGTCCCGATACCTGGACGAGTGGGATCGCTACCGCTTGTCCTTTTGTAGGTCTCATGTTCTTTCGCCAGGAAGAGGCGGGCCTACCCCTGACGCCATTATTTTTTTAGCTGTCATTTTTTATCTTTGATATGTGTTATTTCTATAGTTATTTGTTTTTTTAACCCTTCGATACCCAAATATAAATATAGATATAATTAAAAATTTTAATGTGTTGATCCAGTTTTAGGGTAAGCAAAGTAAGAACAGACCACCAACTTTTTTTTTTAATGTGATAAAATGTAAAGTAAATAAAAAGTAGTTCCATCTGGCACCATTGACACACGAACGGGTAGTTCTATATGGCACCATTTGTCACACGAACGGGTAGTTATATATGGCACCATTTGTCACACGAACGGGTAGTTCTATATGGCACCATTTGTCACGCAAACGGGTAGTTCCATATGGCACCATTTGTCACGCAAACGGGTAGTTCCATATGGCACCATTTGTCACACAAACGGGTAGTTCCATATGGCACCATTTGACACACGAACGGGTAGTTCTATATGGCACCATTTGTCACACGAACGGGTAGTTCTATATGGCACCATTTGTCACACGAACGGGTAGTTCCATATGACACCATTTTCACACGAACGGGTAGTTCCATATGGCACCATTCGATGCACGAATGTGTAATTCCATATGGCACCATTTGACTCACGAACGGGTAGTTCCATATGACAATATTTGACACAAGAACGGATAGTTCCATATTGCACCATTTGTCATACGAACGGGTAGTTCCATATGGAACCATTTGACACACGAACAGGTAGTTCCATATGGCACCATTTGTCACACGAACGGGTAGTTCCATGTTGCACCATTTGACACAACATAAATAGTTAACTTTTAAGTGCTTCGTGATGTAAGGAAAATTTACATATTGAAAGGAAACGGTTATATGCTATTTTTTTAATTGTGTTAGACCTGTATATTACTTTCTGTGAAAAGGTCGAAAGCAATTTTTCTTTACAGTCAAACAAAGTCCAACATTACACTCCGCACATCTCACTTGTTTTTGTGCGGTTATGCATTACTTGCATCTTATCCTTTTCGCAATGCACTCAGTTAGATGTAGCTTATTGTAAAAGTGCAATGATTCTGCTGCCTTAGAAAGCAACTTGCGCCTTTTAGGCAGCTTTTAAGCACTACTGGACGGTCGTCCTCTCTTTCGTGTCTCTGGTTTTCCAATTAGTTCCCTTGCAATATCGCAGCGAAATTCACTTAGTTGCGTAATATCTCAAAGATTCATTCTAAAAGGTTCAGTAAGTTCGAGTTTTCCTAGTCTCTGAGGTAATCAAAATTCCCATATACACCTTCATTTCGTCCTTAAAAACGTATATTTTCCCCTCCTTATTTTTCCAAAGCATTTTACTTCTTGTTAGTTCAGAAATGTTCTTTATCATTTCCTGATCAAAAAATAAATGGAAGAAAAATAATGGTGTTCTGCCTCCAATTTTCATCAATATCCACAGAATCCTTCCATTGCGTATCCTGGGATGGGTGGAAATCAATTTTCCTATAGATTCCATCAACCTTTCTTTGCTTTCTATTTTTTACTTTTCTAAAAAACGAGGAGAGAGATGAACGTTTTCTTCATACGATGCTTCTTCTTGTTCTATTTCAAACGAGCTGTTTTCTTCATGTGTTATTCAAAATAGACAAGAGAGACATAACTAAATTAATAAATCAAAGGACTAAGATTTTAAATGGAAAATTCCGTTATAAAAAGGCCTTTTAATAATAGGGTCTAGTTTAAAAAGACCAGGGGATATATTAAAATTAGGCGAAGAATTAATGAATGAGCATTCGACAATATTTCTTCGAATAAAGTCATTAGATCCCTAACTCTATAATTTAAGAACGGGATTTTTTGGAGTATTTGAATAATAATTTCATCTTAGTTTGGTTATGACTTATGTATATTTTAAATTTTTATCAAGGTAATTTCTAAGAATTTCTCTCAGAGTTTGAAAAAACAAAATAGTTTAGTTCAGAAAAAATAAATATGATTATCCGATGCTTTTTTATAATGTTTGAAAAGAAAATGAATTACAATTGATGAAGTTCAGAAAATTTATTAAAATTTAAGTAAGGCTACTTTTTTATTTTATCTATAACTATATTTTAGCAACGTGATTTTTTGAAAGGAGGGAAATAGTTTAGAGTTCATTTTTAAAATTATTATAATTGGAGGAGTTCAGAAAATTTATAAAAAATTAACCATGGCTGCTTTTTTTTAGATTTTAATCCTAGTAGCGAAGCGCAATCTCCCCGGGAGGGGCGAAGCCATTGCCTGGTGTCTTTATAACCATTTTTTATAAATTTAAGAAATAAAATACAGACTAATCAAGTATTCATTTTATTACTGCTATTTAAACCATTAAACAAATAATTAATCGAGAAATTATTATTTATGACTAATATTTAGAAATATCACTTCACTCGCCTTCCTTACTTGAGTACGAACAATGCGCAACTGCGATTTTTTTCATTAAATTTCATCGAGGGAATGACTCATAACGATGATCTGTTTCGTTCTGCGAAGAAAGACTCAGGGCTGAGAATTCGGGGATACGAACATAGCCCTTATATAATTATATCATAAGGGTTAGAGTGGCTTGAAATTATCTGGTGCCGCTTGGAACCATTGGGCATCAAAGGGTTAATATAGCCTAATACTAGGCTGTTGTGTACGGCGACCTATGCCCAAATAGGCAGTCGACAGATGGGATACCACAATGAAAAAAAGAAAATTCAGGTATTTAGCTACTCGTATTATTTAAATCAATCCCCTGAATAATCTGATTTTTATCTATATTTAAAGAACATCTAACTAATATGTCCATAGATATTTTTGTCCTTTTGAGGAATACGTATCCATTTTCGTTACATTTGATCGCACTCATATCCATCTTCTGCTTTGTCTCTTTCGAGTGGAAGTCAACAATGTAAATATTTGCTTGTAATCTAGGAAGACATCCTTTGCATTGAGTTTTCTATTTGTCTGGATCTTTGCTTTCGCTTATTTAGATATTCGACTATTTAAATCATTCACCTGAATAATTTGTGATTTTTACCTACGAGTATATTAAAAGAACATCCAACTAATATGTCCTGAGATATGTTTTTCCTTTTGAGGAGTACGTATCCTTTTTCATAACCATTTTCTGCTTTATCTCTTTCGGGTGGAATCAATAATGTAAAAATTTGCTTCATCTGCAAATTCAACTAATCTTTTTCCACGTTAATGTATCGGCCCATTGTTAATTAACCTACAGATTGCCTAGAGGGACTTTGATTTCCAATTTGTGCATTGAATTTCCCTATTAACACCTTGAATTGATGGTTTCCTTCTGATTGGTACATAGAAATTATCAACATCATCTGAAAAAGATGTTGAGGGTGTTAAGGCTTGTATTACTTGTAGGTAACACCTTTTATAATTTTATTATGTCGAGTTATACTAATCTACTCCCCATAGTTTCTTTTATGAATAGTGTCTACCTCTCTGTGTTTGAGGAATCCGTTCCACTGCGTAACATGTATCTCCTTTTAACCTTTATCAGAGAGTATGTAACCGTGCATTGTATAGGTATAGTTCCTTATCATTTCCTGATACCACACCGAGACCGAGACTTTCCATTGACCTCTTCTAGTTGATTTGAGTTTCCGAATGCTGGACGTAGCCTAAAAGATGTAGACAAAATAGAAGAGTATAAATTGTTATATTTTATTATAAAGTATTTTGTATATTTCGAAAGAGTGAAACTCCTCGAGGGCATATGTGCTAGCATGTCCTTTGAAAATAGAAGCATAAAGCGTTGAGGGTATGTAAAATGAAAATATGCGAAAGCTAAATAGTTGGAGTAGGTTAGTTGGTTCTTCAGCGCATGGGAGAGCGCGCAACTCTTCGAAGCATGACCGCATCCTAACCAAAAACATGTCCCCTCGCACAAAAAAAGACTGAACATAAATTAAAGACATCTTGTCGTTAAGAAACTAGTGCGTAGAAGAGACTAAGAGAGAGAGAGAGAGAGAGAGAGAGAGAGAGAGATAGAGAGAGAGAGAGAGAGAGGGAGAGAACAATGAAATCGTTTTAGTGTCATTTCTTATAAACTTGGCAAATTGAAATTTGGAGTGGCGATCTTTGATTCTTTTTGGCAGTTGATGCAGAAAGTGAATTCTTAAATTCATCTTTGATTTTTTTTTATAGAAATTTGGTAGGAATAGATTTTCGCTGCCACTGAATGAATGATTTACCCCCACTCTTTACCCCCTAATCCTCCACCACAGCAAAGGTCAAAGGCCCATATAAAAGGGTGACTTTTATTTATATGAGATTATATATAATGCCTTTTGTTTCATGATTACAAAATTTCCCGTCATTTCTTTTTAGATTGGCTTCAACTTTCTGACTCCCCAATGCCACTTGTTTTCGATGCAACCTGGTATTAAATGATGTCTAACCTACTAGGATTAATTCTAAACTACTAGGATTCATCCTATCTTACGATATGATCGATGACTTGAGACCTGAAGCATTAGGGGTGTAGGTCCAAGGGCATAGTCTAGACGCGATGGTTCACAATTTTAAATTCCAGCGCACCATCTCCCATCTTCTTTGCCATACAAACCGAAAAACTGACATGATATCTGCCAAGTAATTAATGTGGCGAAGAGCGGAACGCTCTCTAATTGCTCATTCTGTGTGAATAATCTGCATCACTCATCAGCGTGCCGCTTTCCACGAACACTCCCACATGTTCAAGAACCCATTAGAAATCAATCTCATCTTCTCGACAGGCAGCAGCGATGCCGCCGGAGATACTGCCTACAAGGGTCTGGGACTGTGGAGATTTCAATCCGTCTATGGAAATTGGCGCGCTCTGTCAGTCAATATAAAATAGAAAACTGTCTCCGGGGCAAGCAGAGGGGTTAATCTCCGGAAGATAGCGATATATTGCAACCAATTTGGTCGTGAAGACATACACTGCAATCAAAGCAGCTAATTTGGTTTCAAACAAGGCGGAGGTAGCATGGAAGCGAACTCCACCTTCGTGATGGATCAATCCGAATGCACCCTCTCTGCTCCAGTGTGGCACAATCTATGTTACAATAAATACTAGCCCAATACGCCAGGGCTTAGGGAACCTGTAGGAACATAGGCATTAGAGTATGTCAATTTAAGGGGTGGAAAGGTTAAATTGAAAATCGTGTAATTTGGTGTATATTGATTTTAGTTTTAATGCACACAATACACTATCCTGGTATATAAAAAAATACTTCAGAATAATTGCTACCTACATCAAAGTGGAAATTTAAATGGATATTTTCTGTGAATTCATTACATAAGCAACGTTAGCAAATGTGTCACCATTTAAAGCTTCAAATCATTTATAATCCGTTGTCATCAGTAGTCAGCTTATTATTTGTTTTCTGATGTAATCTCATCGCCTGTCGTAGCTATAAACATAGTGTAAAAATTAAATCTCCTATGTTGTGCGATATTCAAAAAATACTGTTTTTTATTTCATTTTCAAAAAAGGAAATCCCACGCCCCTCCCTGTACTTGTAGTCTCCCTGGAGTGCTTTCATCTAGGTTCATTTGGGCCGGTAATCAACAAGCCCGTTCACCCATGAGGTAACAATACCAACGCTCCCAGGTACAGTGAGAAATCGTTACCCCTGTCTATCCCTACGCCACAGCCTCCGAAAGGTTCAAGAAGATTCACCTGGACATTGTAAGCCGGCTTCTGCGCTACCAAGATAAGGTCTACTTGCTCACAGTGGTGGATAGCTTCACGTAATCCACATCTCAGGCTTTTATTTGCTCCCGGGTGGCAAAATTGGGCCCACTTCTACCATCACAACGGATTGCAGTCATCAATTCGAGTCCTCCCTTTGGCGATAACTCACCCTTTGCCTTTGTAATAGCCATATTAAGACGACCGTAGGTACCCGGTAAGTGGAGGCTCAATCGAGCAGAATCACAAAACTGTGGAAGAGGAGGGATCTGAGGGTCGTTACCTCAACAGTCCAGGTAAGAGTACTCCCCTGATCCTCCTGTGGATCTGAACCGTTTGGAAAGGTAATTTCTTTGCTTCTTCGGCCGATATTGTGTACGGTAGCGGGCTGCTTATGTACGGCGCTCTCATCGATGGCACCTTACTGATCATTCCCACTCACGATTTAGCCACCACCTTTTGGCGCAATATGGGATATATCAAGGTGACGCCGACCATGCACAATGGGCAAAGGATGGTCTAAGTCACCAAGAGAGACCACACGTCTCCTTCCGTCTTCCTTCGAGTAGATAGCGTAAAGAGCCGTTACAGCAACCATACATTGGGTCTTTTCAAGTCATATAGCGCAATTCTAAGTATTATGTGATATTGAAAAACTGGAAAGAAAATAGGGTTGCAATACATTGCCTTAAATCTGTTGACCTCGATACCCATTGGCTTACTACGAAGAAATTTGCACTGGCATGTAGAAAAAGATCAGGGGCTTACAGACAAGATGATCGCACGGAGGGGTTTAGAAACGCCCTCACGCAACACCTGCGAATTTTAGATCATCGTATTCACTGGACAACGGCGAACATAGTTGTTATGGTAAGATTAAGAAAATTAGGGTAACTGAGGCGACCTTTATAGCTACATCAAAATGTAAAACCACCAATTCATGTTTTTTTAAAATAAGAGGTAAAATAGCATTAGAGGTAGTTTTTCGTCACTTTCCTCCGCCCTTACCTCCTTAACGTCGAGCCTCTTAGCTTGAGCAAATGAAATGAACAAACTATATCGTTACTGGATTTTACCAGCAAAATATTTTCAAAAATAATGACAAAAAGATTAATAGAATATATAGAAGAAAATAATCTATATAATAATTTCCAGTTTGGATTCCGAATGAACAGAGATACCAACATGGTCATAGGTTTAGTAAAAGAAAAATATCACTAGCTTAAGCAAACAAAACGTATATAGACTTAATGCTCAGAGACGTAGAGAAACCCTTTGTTAAAGTCTGGATCAGAGGCTTACAATATAAGATCCTAACTTTCCAAATCAACAACAATTTGGAGAGAATTCTCTGAGATGATATCACGGAAAGAGAAGCAAGAATTATGATAAATGAATACGAGGGACCAGAATGTGAAATGAAAGCCAGATTGCCACAGGGCGGGTGTTTATCTCTCGTGATATATTCAGTATCTACAGCTAATAAAATACCACCAATTAAACCAGAGACGCTGAACATCCAGTTCGCGGATATTTAGTCAATGTATAACATCCCCAAGCCGAAATGAAAGAAGGCAAAGGCGATTAATGCCATTGGAAATTGGGAACATCAACAGATATGAAAAACAATGGAAAATACGAGCAAACACCCACAAATTTGCCGTAATTCCTATTGCAGAAAGGAAAACATCCGATATCATATATGAAGGAGAAATGTACAATTATATATATGAAGGTAAAGCTTTGGGTCTAAAAATAACATCAAAAAGATACATAAGTCTCTAACAAGAGATTATTCAACGAACAATCCCAACCTTACGATTATTATATTCAATCCGAGGAATCTCTATGAAGAACAAGGAAGAAATATATATGGAATTGGGCAGGGCAAAACTAACTTATCCCTCATTGTCACTGCATATGATGCCTCAATCAAGGGAAAAAGATATGCAACGAGTACAGAATAAAGCCCTAAGGTTGATAACGAACACCAAGAAGAGAGAAATGCGAAAAATGAGCAACCTACTCGTGGACACCAATTTGCTACCTATTAATAAGGTCCTCAAAAAAGGGACAAGGAGATTTATTGGGAGGAAATCAATTATAATCTCCCACAAGTATTTGCAGATCATATCAATCTTCCCAACGATCAACGCACTCAACTTCATTGAGAAGAGAAGAAGAGCCCACGCATAGGTGATGAATTCAGGAAGAGAAGCAAACAAAACAAAAATCAGCACCGAAAAGGAGGAAGAATAACGAAAACGATAAAAAAATACCGGACAGAGGTGAATTAATTATCCTACGAGATCAACCAGTGACTAATGAGAACCGAAATTTAGACAACCAAACTATGAGAACTGAACCACGAGAACCGAATATGAACTATACATAAGACAACCGTAACAGAAAATACAAAACTAACAAATAAACGATCAAGGAATCAACAAGGAAGAAATATGAAACAAAAACACGATATATCAAGCATAGAAGATAAATCCAAAGGCATGAATGCCATTAGGAGAATGAAGCTCAAGAAAAGTGAAGAAAAAGATTAAAAAAACTTGATATCAAAGATGGATAAATGAGGGGACGCTAAAAGATCCACTAAGACAGGTGTGAGGATAGAACACAATCATTCAAATGCTAGACTTCGATTTGCGAGGAGAGGTTTGGAAAAATTATTCTCGTAGCCACCATAAGTTGAGGGTCGAGGAGTCGGATGCGCGATTTGCTCCCCAAAGGATGTCTCCGTTATTCTTCTTAATTTAAATACCTCTTTCCATGCAGTATTCGGCAGCTACAGTTAGAGAGGATAAATACTTTTATTTCAGCGTACGTTTCATCGTCAGCCGTCTTCGACTAGGTGGACTTCTGCCGCGCCAAGGCACGATTGGCCAGCCGTTTATCCTTCTCAGGGATTTGAACGGTAGGGAGCACCTCTGTGAAGACTACACGATCATTCCCAGGGATCAGATCCATGCCAACCTGATCAATGACTTAGAGAGAAGTGTCCTTAATTTCGATGAGTTTACGCATCACTGCACGAGAATTCAATAAACTTAAACTGCCCATAATCAACTTTTAAAAATCTAGTTAACGTTGCATCGGAAGCAATTTTCATCAAACTCTAAAACTCAAAGTTGTTTAGATATTACAACACAGTACCTTTCTTTAAAATAAAATATTAAGTAGAAGTAAACGTCTGATCACACTTGTGCTTAACCTAAAACGGACCCATTACATTACACCCTCCAACATACATCCATCAATTTTCACTCTCCTATTAATGACCCGATTCTTTTTTTCAATGCTCGCTCTGTCTTCACCATTCTTTTCTTTCCACTAAGTTAAAATTAGAGTAGCCAAAGCGGACATTTTCAACGATGGGAAACAATGATGGAGATAGGCCTAAAAAATGGTAATAAATAAAAAATAACAGGTAAAATAAGAAACGTTACGAATAACAAAAACAAAGTTTACAGTCATTCAACTTTAGAAGATGCGTCTACTTGATTTTACTCCCCTACTGATCACTTCTATGGTTAACTCCCGACACAGCTTGGACGCTGGACGCACTCCACTCAACAGACCAATAAATCCTCGCCTCATCTCGTTCGCGGAAGTCTAGACGAGCTTTTGAGGGCCAATGACCCTTATAGGTCTGTAATTACCCATCAAAGAAAGATAAGCAAGATTTATCGAACGAGACAACCGATATGAAGCAAGATTGCAAGATGCAACCTTGGAGGTAAGGCACCAGATGATACCCAAGTAGCGGCAACAATTGGCATGCAATTTGCTCAAATAATTGACCCCTTTTAAGTCGCGTTGAAATAAACAAATACTACAGAGTTAAATACAAATCTAGCTAAGCTTTTAATGGCTAATAAAAACCCGCCAATCTCTAAATTTCACCCTTTCTGTCACACATAATTGGTGCGCCTCCTTCCACTGCGTCATAATAGGTAATGTTCAAGTCTTGGGAGCTTTGTGTGGCCTTTTACAGCCTTTGCCGGTTTACATATTAATCGGGTCGTGTCAAATTTATGCCTAAACCATTATTTTTTTCGAAATTCTTTTTTACTCTGCGATAACATTTTACCTTCAATAAACAAGAAATAGGGTAAAAATTTACTTAATCACTACACAAAGGGGAAAATTTCGCAACTTGAAAGTCTGAGTGCGTTCCGTTGATGCTGGCTTTTTCACCCAACTTACACACGCATTTGTGGGGCTTTCATATCATCTATTCACTCATTATCCATTCTTGCTCGAGGACATCCGGGACGGATGCACATCACCTGGTCATCGACAGGTTTGCTTCTGCGCGTATCGCGCAGGAACTGTGAGCATCGGATTCGCTCTCTCCCGCGGGTTAACTCAAATGAATTATCACCCCAGCAATTTAGTATTGTTTCAGAGAAACAAATGAAGCATATTATTCCTCTACCTATTTCCTCCTCAGCCAATGAGCTTGTTTCAAGATTATCCCTAAATAATCGGCTATTTCCATCTCTTTAATGTTTGGAAGAGTTAATTGCTGTATAATGCAAATACTTGCGAAAACATCTTCCACCATTGTCCTTTAGCATCATGTACACATAACACAAAAAATGCTTCTCGTTCATATTAAATTTTATCATTATTCGTCTTATCTTTGTTTATTCGCTTTTTTCTTCATCTATCTCTGCCTCTCCCCTTTAATTATTTATAAATTAAGTGAACATGTTCTAGTTTTTCCTCTATTTTTTCATTAAAAAACAAAATAAATGATTCCATTGAATATAATACATGAATATCTAATATATATTCCTAAATAATAATTAAACCATAGGCTTTAGTTTCCTTAACTTCTGTTTCGTCCAATGTAGAAATGGTACAAAGACATACAAAGAGATTTAAAAGACAAAATATAATTTTAAATCCAATTTAATAAATATATACCTTTTATTACTAAATTCGTCCATTTTAGAAGCTTTAATTCCTACATCTTTGCATAGCATTTGATATATTCCAAATTTGAATTCCCAAAGGTCATATTTTACTTTTAAGGTTTAACTTCTGTTATGACGTCAAAAATCCGCTGAAACGACATTCCCAATTATACCCAACTTTATGACGTCTTTTAGAACGGATTTACAACTTCCTTCTTATGTCCGATCCACTGCACAGTGAAGCTTTGAATTAGTGAAGCTTTGAAATTAGTAAAGCTTTGAATTAGTAAGCCTTCCTCATCTAAGAGGTGAGCACAGAAGAAATGTAAATTACATTCTTACATAAAGATTGCCGCAATTATTTGGTGGATGCTCTTTTTATCCTGTACTTACTTTCGTGCATTCATATCACTTCGTCTCTGAACTAAAAGTTTGTAAATCCTCGGATTGAGAGAACAAAATGATGCCTAGGCAAAAACAACAAAGAATCGTAGAACAAAAAGAAGAACAGAGCTGAATTTAACCCACAGCGTAATAAAGATCTCCGCATGTCTCACCGTAATTCGTCAGGAGACGAACCGAGGGACACTTTAAGCAAATAAGTCACAAATTCCATTTGTATACGAAACGGAATTCTGTTTATTGTTACTTTGTTCACTCTTTCAGCATCATGATTATATTAATTCTACATTACTTAATGACTCTTTTATATGACCCACCACCATATATTTTAAACTATTCAAAACTAGGCAATGGCTTCGCCACACCACCCCCACGGGGGAGCTTACGCTTCGCTAGTAAGATTAAAATTTATAATCTTAAAAAAGTAACCATGGTTAAATTTTTATAAACTTTCTGAACTTCGCCAATTATAATAAATTAAAAAATAAACTAAATTTTTCCCCGTTCAAAATTTCACGTTGCTAAAATATAGTTATAGAAGAAGATATATAAAAATAAATTTTCTGAACTTCACCACTTGTAATTTTGGGGGTTTTAAAAATTTACAAAATTTCGATACTTATATTTATTTCTGAACTTCACCATTTTGTTTTTTGATATTATAAAAGAATTATTAGAAATAACTTTGATAAAAAACATAAGTCATAACCAAACTAAGATGAAATTATTATTCAAATACTCAAAAAAATCCCCTTCTTAGATTATAGAGTTAGTAATGATGATGATGATGATTAAAGCGTACAAAAAGAACGGCTTCTGTCAAAAATATTTTTGCGGAAAAGGTTCAAAGCTCCTGAACTCTGAAGGCAGAGAAAACAACAAAGCAACTCTCCTGAAATTGATCCCCTGCCGAAACCAATTCCCTAAAGGGTGTTTTAACATTATTAATTGGCTTCATAGTTCCTCACGAAACGAAACTAAACCAAGATAAACTGAAAATTTCGTGGTTAACTTATGCACTCAAATATTCCTCTCACGGGGTCCCTAAATCGTAATCAGATACAAACCCAAATACTGTTTGTTTGTTTTATTCAGTCACGCTCTTCAAGAAGTTGATATCATCCATGTCTAGCGGTTATTCTAAGATCAATAGAGAGGAATTATATGAATTTCCTATGCATAAACTTAAGTTGGCTTCCATTAATATTCATTTATCGACGATCTCAGTATTCCCTGCGTTCTATTTGCACTGAGTAAACTTTATCTAGTAACTTCCATTCCAAATAAATTTTTGTTTCGTCTCCATCATTTCCCTGATCCTATCATAACCTTGTATTTTCCTCCTAGCTTCTAAGTTATGAACTAGTTGCTTTATAGAACGGTTTTTTGACCAGAATTACTCTAAAATTTATTGAAGACTTCTCCTAAATATGCTTCAAAAATGTATTTGATGGGAAAAATTTCAAAGTGCCAAAGAATCCAAGTAAATAAATGAAAAAACTCGGACACTAACCAGACTTCTTTTGTTTCATTTAATTCTTTTGGACCTTTGATGATTGGCTTAGTGCCAAATTTCAAGATTTTCCTTTCAATTTTCATGGCAGTTTCGAGAATTTAACTGCATTTTTATAATTCTAAATTAGATCTGAAATTGGGACAGCTTTAAAATATGTTTGTTTTACATATGTAGTAATATAGATTATTTGCCAACCTAATTTCGTGTTTCATCACTTTAGTTCAGTATCCTTTGGAAAAATGTAGGAACACGGGCGAGTCCTGAACTGAGCAGCCATTCTTTGATGGCTGCTCATGTTACCACCTCGTTCATATCTGTCAATAAGTGAGACGCCAGTCAATCATATTCCATTTTCTTATCAATCTACTTGACGCCAATTTTAAGGCTACTCTTAGTGGACTTTTAGGTTAAAAAGGAGGGGCATCTAAGGACGCCTATCATCAGACGTATTGAATAAAATCTTTAGAAATAACTATGATAGAGGCTATTCAAAATACCATGTCTACCATTTCTCCTTTAAAATCAACGAGAAAAAACTACTTTGCCTATTCAAGTTCCCTCCACCGGTAGGAGATAATTCCTCTTGATTTTAAATGGATTTTTAGTCGCGTGGACGCGACTCTAAAGTTACTATGTCGATCCGTAGATTGGTTGGTTGAATGGTAATCGTTTTACTTCCCACTGTGTTTTTGAAAGTTTTGACGGTCGTAAGGTCATAGGTCACAATAATTGAGAGGACGTGACTTAGATCTGTTAACCTTGTTTATAGTTATATTTTACTTGTGATTAGCATTACCCCTACTAAGCAAGGATAGCTTTTAATTAACTCTTAATTTACCTCCGTAATAAAATTAGATTTGAATTTATTTTATGCTGGGTTCGTCCATTTATAGTCCATTGATAGTAATCCAGTAGAATTATGTACGCCCTTGTGAACGCAACTCCTTAAACGGCATAAATCTAGTGTATAAGATATGGTTAGATAAGATCCGATTAATTTTCACCGATGAATTCATGGATTAGTTTTCATTTTGGTTCTGTGGTGACAATCGTTGAACGATTATATCAACGTCTGGTCACTAGTTCTCATAGGATCAAACATGGTTCCATTGAATCGACCCACCGATGAAACATTGGCTTCCGGAGAATGTAAAGATAACTTGTCACGTAAAACCGATGAAATTGTTGTACATTAGACAAAAACTGAAGTTGCAGAGGAAAGTAAACGGAACTGACAAATTCGTAGTAAATACACAAATAGCTTATATTTATGAATCAAAAATGCATTAAGATAACAGAAACACCGAGAGGAAAATGGCAAATATATCTAATGAACGAGAACATGCATAGATAAGGAAAATAAAACGACTACTATTGAATATTTTGGTTCAAATAATTTCATAAAATTATTTCCTCTTTCTTTCGCTACTACTTGAGTTACGTAAATTTATTTTTCCTTCTTAAAATATTTTAATATTATTTAATTAAAAACTTGCTACGTACAAAGTGTAGCTCTAAGCCTTACTTCGACATGATCAAATTTCAAAACACATATATACAACCCCATATAAAACGTAACGGATAGTGTACGTGCTAAAGGGGAAAATTGCCTAAATGGATTTAAAACTGACCTTCATGTCACAAGAAAAGTCAAAAAATGGAATTAATTCTCGACTGAAACTGTAACTGGTGGTGTTTCCCTAGGCTCCGTTTCGACCCCAGCTTCAAAATCCTTAGGGCAACTCCAATTTGATCGATGCGTTTGTTCGTTCACAAAAAAGATTATGATGATCATCCATTTCCGAGCATATGAGAACCTTAATTCATATGAATAAGGTAAGAAGAAGTAGGACTCATTAATACTCATCCAGATTTTTTAAAGAAAATTGATTACATACGAGTATGTATTTGTTATTACCCGATTCTTTTTGGCCTAGAATATGCAACCAGACTCTAATAGAGAGCATAGTACTTCAAGCTACGAACTACAATTTAAGCAGCCCTCTTAATATTTCTTTTGAGTTTTCATTAAGGAACTCTTCTCTAGAATTATATAAACGGAGTTTTTATATTAGTAAAAACAACATTAAACCTCTAATTAACTTTCCTAAATTTCCTGTCAAGATTTTGGATACGAGAAAAAAATCTCAAAAAGAAAATGAACTATTTCTTTCCTTTTTCTGCTTCGTTTTCTGGGTTTCGTAGCCATAAAATAATCCAATTAGATACACAGTTTGTCCGAGTGAATGAAATTCCCTGTTCCGAAAGCCCCTCGCCCCCAATTTCTAGACGAGTGAGCTCATTTCCAAGGGCGTATCAAACAAGAAAGAAGGAAAGTCCAATTAATTAAGTAGCGCTCTTTTTAAACATTCTAAGTACAATGAGTACCGTTAAACTGACCTTGATAATTTCCAGCACAATATCAAAATAAGCAAATCCAAACTAGTCAGATTATAAAAGCATTTTATGATATATTAAAGGGGCGGGACACTTCTGCATCTGGTCACAACTTTGATGTAATCTGGTTTTATATTCGTCTGTAACAAATCAGACTTCGATTAATTTAAGTTAGAGTCCATTTACTTTACCTATTTATTTCAGATTTATATATATATATATATATATATATATATATATATATATATATATATATATATATATATATATATATATATATATATAATATATATATATGCGGTTAAAAGGCTATTTTTGGCAAACACAGTCTTTCTCAAAGCCCTCGGAAGGAGCTCTTTCTCACATAGACGAGAAGGTAACACTTAAAATAGGCGTTCTCTTAGATAGCCCATTTTAAGTGTTACCTTCTCGTTTATGTGAGAAGAGCTCCTTCCGAGGGCTTTGAGGAAAAACCTGTTTGCCCAAAATAGCCTTTTAACTGCATAATTAATTGCGTTACTGCAATAATTTTTCTTAATATATATATATATATATTGTAGTGATCCTGCACACCTGAATTAATGATAGTTCCTAGTGTATACCAGCAATGAGATAGCAGCCAAACAAGAACGAATCCATAAATGAGATTAGATGGAATAGGAATTATTAATATTCATCCAGATATTTTAGGAAATTTATGACATATTTATATATGATATTACCAGATTATTTTTTAGCCTAGAATACAAAACCAGGCTCTAAAGGGAAGAGAAAAAATATAGAGCATGGTATTTCAAGCTACGAACTACAATTTTATGATCTTTCCTTTATGTATCGACAAATTCTGGGAAGAGCAATACAAAGTGCTATAAAGCGCAACCTTAAAGGGTGGCAGGGGATGGCACGAAAGCAGAGATCACTTTGTAGGAAAAGGGAACTGTTGAAATAAATTAAAGTACCGCCAGCAATGCCCTCTTTCTACATCCCATGTCTTATATGTATTTTTTTTTCTATTTATACGATATAATACTTAATGAATAACGGGTTTTAATCTGTAATATAAACTTAAACCAAGCGCAAAGAGGTAAACATAAGGTTTTCTTCTGTTCTTCAATGCATAATTCTCTGTTTTCCGTACGATTTTGACCACATAAATTTTGTCATACTTACATTATCATTTCGAGCCATTTGTCATACAATAATGTTATTGCCAACAATAATGTGCAGCATATTGAAATATCACTAGATAGCTTTCAGAAGAATAGTATTTCGAAACTGGTATCCGAGTTGAGAGGTAGCGCCCAGATATGGTATTTATTTAAGGTTGTTTCGAGAATATTCTTACCGTCTGCCGCCTGCGCGAATCGAAAAAGGCGGCTAAGCGCGCATAGGACGGGAGCTGGTCTCGAAAACTGTATCCTCGAATTCCTTGCCCTGCGAGGACGATGGTAATGGGTTGGATGCTCGCCGGCCACACTCATTCAATTCGGTTAATCCCCGAGAATGAATGAATTGACTGGGTTGTATGCATATGAACGGTGCAGATGATGATGAAATGAGGGGAAAAGAAGAGAATGTGTTTAAAAGAGAGATTGCGTATGTTTTCGCTGTGTCGGATGAACGTGAAGGAAAAGGAGGAGTTTGTGTTGGCTGAGAGCGATGGAATGTGATCAAATGTGATTGGTGGTGGTAGGGGTAAAACAGGAGGAGGCTGTGATATTGAGTTGTGGTGTGATGTAAGGGTTAAATATGGCTGTTAGAGCCAAGTTCAATTGTTGACGAAACCCATTGACCGGATAAGGAAATTTGCTTAAAGATCAGAATGACAATCGCTGACAAAGCCGAAGGCATCAGGGGCATGTTTGCTTTGGGAGTGGCGAGGGAATAAAAGGCAGTGACCAAAAGGAGGGTTATCCACTTCGCGTCAGAGGAATTTTGATATAAAATCCCTTCGGTAAGTTTCGATAGAGAAGAGTTATGTGTTGTTTGCGAGAAATAAGTGGAGGGGTGGAAGAGAGAGAGAGAGAGAGATGTTGCGATGGGCTGTGTGTGATGACGTCTGCAGCAATCCGTCCTCTATGATGGAAAATCAACGAAATTAATAATGCTTTTAGACTTTTTTTGTGCTTTAGGAAATTTGGATAGAATTTGAATCTCTTTGATCGTCAAAGTTTGATGTCCGTTTACGCCTTCCTTGCATCTCAATTATTCTAAGCCTGAGCGATATTTTTCTCTGTCTCTCGTGAGAGACGAAATCCATAAAGGTTCGTTCCCTCGGCAAAATCTATTACACTGCTTCTACGTTCATTCACCAAGTCAATATTTACATATTTATTTCCTGATTGAGTGTGAGGTTGGTTTGCTTTCACATTTTTGTTTAGGGGTTATAATTATCTGGAAGTTGTGGTTTAGTTGAGCGCCTACATTCGTAAATGTAGGTAGCACAGATTTATCTCTTCTTTTTGTGTGTGTGCTCCTAAGTGTGTATACATGTCGATTATTTGGGAAGGGGGATATTACCTCTTAGATATATTAATTATTATTTGGGTTAAGTATGGGGTACTCTTGAATTATAAACGATGGTGTATTAGGTTAGGTTGAGAACAAATACTAAGCCTTTAATATTCATTTTATGAGCCGTCGAGTGGTATTTGAGAATCATTTGGATTAAATAGAAAAATCAAATAAATATTTTGCCAATTTCCTTTCTATATTAAGTTTTTTTTTATATGAAATGTCGTTTTGTAACTAAAACAAGGTCAACAGATCTAAGTCGCGTGCTTTCAATTATTCTGACTTATGACCTTATGACTATGTGACCTTACGACCTTCGAAACCGTCAACAAGTGGGGCAATACAAACCATAGTTAGTTTTCTTTTAATAATTCCCGGACTAACATTGGGAAGACCTTGTAAATTACATCATTCAAAAGAAAATGTAAAACAACAACGGTTTCAAATTTCGTTAGAATCGGCTGAATAGTTAAGATGTTATTGACCAAAAACTCATTGAAAAGTAAAATGCTTACCATCCGAACGACGACTTACGGATCGACAAAGCAATTTATAGAGTCGCTTACACGCGACTAAAAATGGTAAATGAGCAATTTACTAAAACAATTGCATCTTTTTACAGCGTCATGTAAATAGAGTGGGATTAAATTGGGTTTTGAGCAATTGAGTTTACCTTAAAAAAATAGAGTACTGTAATAAATAGAAATTCTAATTGGAACATAATTCTGTTATTCAAGCTGCTCACAACATCAACCAAGCATCTGTGGTGAACATCACTGCAGTGGGAACTGCTCAACATTAGTTCAAGAGGTTCAAGTATAATAACACCCGCCCCCCTATACTGAACTTCAAAGGAGGCCTAAAACTGCCATTAATGAGTTCAATTTAGGACTTCATCAGCCACCATATCCCGTCATCTCAACCCCACAACGGAGTGGCTCGAGTAGACTGTTACAGTTGACATCTGGATAAGCGGCACCCCATCAAGACCCCAATCAATAGCCCCGGTAATTTCAAACTAGTTTGAGACAACCTAGCCGTAATAACCCCCTACTCCTTACTATTTAAGACATTGTCTGTCCTGACCTACGTTATTCCATGAAGAGGTCCTTTAGAATAAAGACGAAAGCGCTCTGAATCGTTTTTTTCATTTTCCTTGTGGGTGTTATTTATTATATATATATATATATATATATATATATATATATATATATATATATATATATATATATATATATATATAAACACTGTTTTCCCCAATAGCGAGTATATTATTGTACAATGAAACCACTTTTTGAGCACAAAGTTTATTGAACTGATTCAATAAAGTTTATGCTCAAAATGTGGTTTTATTGTACACACACACACATATATATATATATATATATATATATATATATATATATATATATATATATATATATATATATATATGAATGTACTGCATAGGGCATTTTTAACCAAGATCTTTCACTATAATTATAAATATTAAACGAGGAAAGTCTACAACAATGGGTATATTTCAAAAATACTTCTATTTTGATCACTGGTAGAACAAGGTTCTCCTAATCTATGAAGTGATAGTTCGGTTCACACTTGGCAAGTAAACTCTCTAGGCACGTCCGCTCGGCATCGCCCAACCGCGCAAGAAGAAGGCGCGCTTAAAACTGACTGAGAATCTTCCTAAACCATCGTCCCTGTTTCAAAACTGCCACAGCTTTCGAGATTCCCAATTGTTTTTCTCATGTTAATTCTTTGGAAATGTTTGCATTTGAAGTTATGGGAACTCAAAAGTGGCATAGTTATACAATCGACCCCTTCTTCCGTGACAGCTTTCATGTTAGTACTATGAGTTACCTATACTCCTTATGCCAAACAGTGCCTAGAGTTTGATCTTTCTACCTCCCGCCCATAATTGGGAGGGGAGCAAGGTTTGGTAAAATAGTCTATGTCATTGTTTATGTTTTTCACTTTTTTTCCGTTCACGAGCCAGAAGCAAAAGGTTTGAAATGATGTCAGGTTGAATTTTCTATCCAACTAATAAAGGTAAAAGAATATATCTACTCTATCCAACTAATAAATGAAGATAATGGTAAAAAAATATATCTACTGTATAACTATGGAGTACATATATTTTAAGTGAAAATTTATGTCGTAAGAGAACACAACAATTAGTCTGTTGAAGTGGCAGATCCAGGATAATAATTTGGGGGAGGCTAACCCGAATTCCTCCCTCTGAGTACTCTGAGAAAAGGGCATTAATAAGGGTTATAATAGACAGTATTGATAATAAATAACAGCGTCTCATAAAGGACTGAGCATCAACTCCACCAGATCCGAATTTTTTCCACACATCATAAAATTATTGAATTGTAATTTGGGTATTTAGGACGTCAGCTAAAGTATAATACCAAATTTAATTATTATTTTTGAGATTTACCTTCATTTTAGACATGTATCATATAAGATACATTCGATGGCAACGACTTAAATAACTATTTTTATATATATTCTATCTCATTGCATGACACTTTCTGAGTGGCAAAATACAAGTATGTCTTGAAAAAGAAATATAAACATAAACTGGTTTGAAATCATGGGGGTGGGGCTTGATCTCCCTCAGCCCGCCTGGATCCGCACGCCGGGGTGTGTTGCATGGTACTCTTTTGCAATCAAAGGTTTTTCAAAGTTAGTAGCAGGTTAGATATAACGACAAACACGTTTATTTAAATGTACTTCAGTAATCTACCTTCTTACAATGCTTTTCATCTACTTCCATTTTCGAAAAATTACTCACACGTTCAAATGCTGTTCATCCTCTTTATAAAAATTAGGATGTAATAGATCACTACATTGTAGCTCAATAAGTTTCATTCACAAATTTACAGGTACAGTATCCACTTCAACATCAAATAGGATGCTAAATTGTGAGGAATCGGAAAATATACATGTTAATAATCTTAACATGTTATTAATCGATTTTTCCCAATATTAAGAACTCTATATGGTAAAGGAAATCAAAACATTCATGCACTACTTGTTCTGTACCAAAGATTATTCACATCTTTCCTAGACATTTATTACAAAAAGGAAAATAAAACTTGTTTTGTTTTTGCATTTGATATAGACGTACAAGGGTATAGGAATAATTATCGAATTTATAGAAATTTTTGCTATCTAGCTTCCTTACTTCCATCTTTACCCTCTTCTCTGTCTATTTTACCACGTCAAGTTTATCGAATCTTCTCCACACCGCCTGACTCGCTGTATGACCTTGTTTTTCAATGTGTATGCCTAACAGCAGCTATTCAGTGATCACTTACACTGCATGGAGATCTTAGTAGTGGGTCTGCCTCCGATCTTGAGGATATGATCTAAGTGTTGTTAAAACTATCAGTTTCCATCTGTTACACTTTTTTAAACTCAGAAGACCAGAAAAGTGCATCGAGAGCTGAGCTAAATAGGTCAAACTAGTCGCTCAAACACCTAGGACTTCCTCAACTTTACCTACATTTTAAAGCTTTCTCGTTACTCTCTACAAATATTCTAAAGTAACTTCATTTATCGCCAAACTTCTAACTTCATACTAAAACATTTCTTAAGTAACTACATTTATTGTGAGTGAAACTTCAAACCTCTCTTAGATAACTTCATTTATCGCCAAACTTCAAATCTCTCAAACTCTACTCAGACTGCAATTGTGGAGACTTTATTCAAAGTCAAATATCAAACTTCTAACTTCATACTAAAACGGGCTTCCTTAACCAGTTCAAAGTAATCTACAAAAGAAAACCAAGAATTCGACCACTATTCGAAAAAAGAATAGTCGACTTTCTAAAATAATAGACCTGGATACACAACTAATATCACTACACGACAAAAACAAAAACTAGACAAGACTAATAAAAATGACAGTGCAGGAAAATAATACTACGGACGAAGCAAAGGGCACTGAGAGTATCAGAAATAATACGAGAAAACCTCAGAGCCCAGGACTCATTCATAGAAGCAATAACTACCATCTTTATCCTTGCAATGAGGATGAGGTACTTCCAAAAATCTCTAAAACATAGTAAAAGGATCTTCACCAAACAAGAGAAAGAGCCAAACCCACCATAGAACTTCAGACCAATCTATCTGCTTGAAGTAATGGGTAATTTTTTGAGAGAACCCTAAACAACTGGCTAACGCTCGATTTGGAAACAGACAGTCTTTTGCCATAGCAACGGAACGGATTGTGTAAAAAGCGCAGAATAGACACCACTATCGCCATCCTCACTGAGTGGTTAGCTAAAGAGAAGCTTGACGGCCACTACATGGACGTAGCGCTTCGTGAGGTTCAAAAGGCTTTCAACAAGGTTTGGCGCACGGGCATGAAATACAAAATCTACAGGTTTGTAATGCTGCTCGCGATGACAAGAATACTATGTGAGTACCTGTCAGATTGAACGCGCACATAGGAGTAAAGAGATTCTAGAGGATAATAGCCCTACCCTCGACAATATCTACACAAGAGATATGCGTCCTCCAGCAAAGGAGCAATCGACGAAGTTTCATTTCTCTGAGGAACCGACTCAGTCATTCATTTGTCTATACAGAAATTCACAAGCCAACGGCTGTTGCCAGATAGACGCTGGAAAATAACAACAACAAACATTTACAAACCATAGCCCTGACAGCAACAGAAATAAAGAACATTAACGAAATTAGATATGGCTTATCTTTACCCGTTCAATTTAGAGATAGCTTATCTTTATAAAGCATCACTGAGATGACTCATCTTTACCAGCTCATTTAACAGATTGTTTCTCTTTTCTAACTTAATTTTAGACATGGCTTATCTTTCCTAGTTATCACTGAGATTGTTATCATTATTTGGTCTCACGATCAGTAACAATTCAAATGGCAATATCATTTTGGCCATTCATTGCTTTTAAAATATCTCTCGACGTGGATGAATTCAAAGAGTTTTTTTTACTCAGTCAACCGAAAGTAATCTTAAGGCACTTCATAACTCTCTTCTCTTCAATTCAAAAATAAAATCATCTCACCTGAATAATTTCTTTCTCAAAAAGGATATTCCAATATTTTTTCTTGAATGCATTGAGGGATTATAGAGTCCGATGGAGCCGTAAAATGCTGGGGCGCGCGGCTCGTATCAATTCAGAGTGTAATAAATATTTAATACTTTTACACACACGTACATACAGACGTCTCTCTCTCTTTTTCTCTGGGGGAGAGGGGAGCTAGAGAGAGAGGGAGAGGTGACGCCCCCTTATCGCGGGAAGAGAGCTTGTGTGTACCTTTGACTTTTCGACCTATGTTGGCGGGGGTACCTCTCTTCTGGGTACCCCTGGTAGGGCTTCCCTTGTCGATTTGGTCGGAAACGAGGTTCCAGACTAAGTGCGTCCTTCCTTGTTTTTTTTCTATTCTATCCTCCTTTTTCACTTTTATCCTATCTCTTCCACTTATTATACAAAAAGAAAACAAAAAAAACCCTACTCTTATCATGTCACTTACCCTTTTTCCCTCTATCTACATATAAGGACCTGGCAACTACCTCATGCGTCAGAAGAGAGGCTTTGGAACCTCTATAAACAACGCCAATCGACGCTCACTGGTTGTGAGAGACTAGGACTAGAGGTTTCCTAGGCGTTGGTGCACGATAAATGGGATGAGGGTAGTGCCCCGTTAACCCCTTTCCTGGCGCGTAATTATTGACCATTTCCAAACTACTTGTCACTCTAATTGTGGACTGCAATTCAATCATATCACACTCCCAGTTTCGAGATCTCACGTCCCTATTCGGGCACCGAACCTACACTATAACCCCAATCAATCCAACCCGCTTATTACACTAAGTCGGACGTGAGGAATCGAGGGAGAAATGAAACAGATTGTATATACAGCCCTTTATTTACAAAAAAGATGGCTAAATATATTTAGAATCTCCATATATACAAAAACAATCCTACTTATGAATACTATAAAAAAAATATTTAAAAAAAAAAAATCAAAGAGACGAAGATAGTACCACCTTACGTGGTACCACGCTTTCTTGAGGGTTTAGGGTTTCCCGGGGAAAAGTCTTGCCAGCTGCTACTCATGTTGGGAAAAATTGTTGCGCACGTCTTTAAAGGCCTTGGCTTCCGAGCTCATATAATACACGATCCGGTGGCGTCTTGAGGCTTTTAAAGCCCTCCGTCCAACGAACTAATATTAATGGACGCATCAAATTCGATTTGAATTATTTCAAAATTTTGTTATTACAGCCACTCTTACAAAAGGAGTATTATCAAACTTTATCAGAATAATAGAGTGGCTTATGTAAAGAGAAAATATTTTTTAAAATAAAACATGAAATCCAGAATATATTATATATATAAAAAAAAAAACATCTCCCCATTCATACACACATTCTTACAGAGGGAGGGAGAGGTCCGCTAGAAAGGGGATGAAAAAATGGCCCTACAAACACCCTCACATTCGCTCTACCACAACAGCTAAGAGAATTATGAGCCATAAATTACCTTCACGATTTTCGTTAAAGTTTTGATGGTCGAAATTTTGAGATATGGATCTTTTCAGAGTTTGTGCTTAGTTTCGACGATGAGTTCAAAAAGCAATTTAGGGGCTTAGGAGCCCACCCTTTTAATGGCCTTCCTTACGGAAAAGATATTTAATTTTTTTATCTTCATTATATTATTGAAACACAAAGTAAACCCAAACTAATTCGTATTAATGTTTAAGCTACAAATATGACATTTAAAAACCATTTAAACAACAATCCATATAGCATAAGATTGATGCGCCCTGACCGAGCGTTGACAAATTTCGAAAACAGGATTAAAAAGCAGCACAAGATGAACTCAGAAAAGGATGGAAGATAAAATAGGCTCTCCCCAAATCAGATTTTTGGCATGGTTCATAAGATAATCATATAGAAGCGTCTCGATACCAGTGTCTCCACCCATTTTACGTATAAATACAGCCACATTTAGCTACCTTCTGCGATGCACAGCTATAATGCTGTAGTATTATTTTTACTCCACCAACACATGGTTGAATACAAGCATCCCTTATCCACTTTATCTGGCGTGATCTCGACAACCTGCCATTACAATTCTGAATCAATCTACGGTGCAGTGAAGCCATATTTGCAAATGAATGCCGACACGGATTCAGTACAAAGCGAGTTTGTTTTGATCATCCTGTTCTATAAACTAGGATTTAGGGTCTCAGCAAGATACCACGAAGAAGAGGATTATTTTGTTCTGTTTAGTAAGCTGGGACACTCCCACCCAGACACAGACCCCCGTGTTTAGGAAGTTGACAGACAGGGGAGATGTCAGAAAGGAGAGACTTACAACGAAAAGAAATCAAAATGAGGAACAAAAATACACCAAACGGCATCAGCCTTCAATGCTATGGCCAGAAAGGCGGAATGAAAGACAATTGTGTACTGACGCATAAAAACTAAGTTCCAGGCATAACTTTAATTTAATGGAATATTATTCTCAGGCATATTAAGAATTCGTATTATTATAATTGCATTTGCGTATATTATATATAATAGTTTAGGTTTGAATTCTATAAATCTTGAGTATCATTATAAACGAATGCCCAATTAGGATCATGCGACCCTCTCATTCCCTTCTGTTTACATCCTCTCTAATAAAAATACCTCAGGGAAGAAATGATGGACACGTCTCAATATTAGAATAGACCTCTCATATTGTAATTATAAACCGAGGAAACTTTAAATGAGCCTCTTGTACTTTGATGGGTGTCACTGCTTTGCATAGATGATGAATTTATATTTCTTTTATTTAGATCCAAGATCTTCTAAAATTAGCATTTTTGGAATACTTTGGATTTAGCACAAGTTATCTTAGCATTAATTGTTGTTAGAATTCCAAGTTTAGGAGAGAGAAACCAAATGATGATCGAAGAATAACAGATGTAAACCGTGATGACAATTAGAATGGAACTATGAATAGGCTTGGCAATGAGCGACTCTGTATTGTAGCGTAATGGCTAGTGGCCAGTCAGGAGAGGAACAATGACACATCCTGCCTCCGAACCGATCTTCTGTGTGAAAATTATCAGTCCTTGCGCGCTAACTAGTACCGAGGTGACTAGTGGCCGGTCACTTCGTTACTAGGGACGAGGGTTTTCTGCAAAGATCAGCGCATGCGTACTAAGGATGCTTCCCTATCAGCAAGTCGAGGTCCGTTTGAGTGATACCAAATGAACGAAGGTCGTTTTGAGCGATATATTAAAAGCGAATTATATTTGAGTCCAGTTTCGGATCAATTTGCTATAATCTATTATATAAATCCTATTTTTGGAAACGTGGCCAAAATAAAGTAGTAAATAATGGATATATCCTAACCCAACCTAAACTAGCCGTGGCATTTAAATTAGTATCTAATAGCTATTTCTATGTTAGCCTGAAATAACACTGTTGGGTGTTATTTTGTTTTTACTTACTAAACAAGTCTTGTGTCAAATTATATAATCCCTTTACTCATTTCATTACTCCATTGCTTTTGTTGTTTGAAGCCTACTTCAATTTGGCTGCGCCGATTTTCGCCTTATAATAGTCTGAAATTTCGCTCAATCTACCTTGGCTAAAATGAAATTCGCGTAAGCGAACGTTCACATAGATGGGTATAATATATACTTATTCAAATATGGTTTACACCTAGAAGTTTCATTAAAATGTATAATTCAATACAGGGATGAGCAAAGTGTGGCCCGCGGGACGCATGCGGCCCGCATACGGCCCGAAAAGCCCTTTCACGTGGAACGCGTTTCATTTCAGAATTCGATAATATTTCGAAAATTAATTATTCAATATTTTGACAAAATCTCATCTCATTATTTTTTAAGTAAGTGCGAGATTCTTAAATGAGTCTTTTTTAAATATATTTCATTTGTAGATAAAATGATATGTAAAAAAAAACGATAATTTATAAATACTTATTCTCATTGCCCTTATCTACACGTTCTCTTTCGTGATTCGTATTCCATGTTAAGATGTAGGGCCCAACTCTAAGTCTGTAAACCGTTTAAAGAGAAGGTGGTAAAGCTATGCAAAAAAGTTACCCTAATTTATTAGTGTGTAGCTATATGGGACTATGTAGTGTATGGAAAGAAATACACAAAGATAATTGCAATTAACTTATATGTATTCGAGATTTAAATCTGTTTAAGTGTGACCCGCACTTAAACATTTGACGAAGCATTTATGTTAAACTGCTACAATTATTTGCTTCTTGGTTGGTTAGACTAGTGTGCACTAAGTCTCATATTCTTCAAATTGAAACTCTCTCAATAGAAACTTGCCTCCTGTGAAGTTTCTTATTAAAAATTATATTTTATAGTCGTCGGAAAATTAGTTCCTGCTGTATAAGGTATGGAGGTTTCTTGATCCCCCCCACGGTATGCATCTTTGCTTTACTTGTCTCAACATGCTTCTGCTAATAGTGGTAGTTTCTCAAGCATAAGATATAACAATAATCAATACTCTAAGTGTTTTATTCTTGCTCCCAAAGCTTTGGAATACAGTTCCTAGTGTTATCGAACTGGTTTTGGTCAGATGTACAAACTCTGTGCTACCTACTTTTTAATATAGATGTTATCTAGTTTTCTTATATCTTTTTTATCTACTGTAATTTATCTTTTATGCATTTCTACCTAATTTCTTGCATTTTTCATTTCCGTATCAAAGTGCTGGAGCCTTATTATGCAAGGTCTTATGACTTTTCTAGTTGTGATTCGAATATTATTATTAATATAGGAGGGATTATAATACAAGAGAGAGGTGGTTCCTTAGTCTTCAATTCTAAACATTAAATTCATATGTATGGTTCATATAGTCACTTGCTCCGATGCTCAGGTGACATCATTGTTGTTTATTTCTAGTCTCCCGCCACAGGATATTTTCCTGATACAAATCTGTTGAACCAGACTTCGTACCCATACAGTTCAAGGACGTCGGGGCTGTACCATTCTTTTGCAAATCAAATAATTCTCCTACTAATGGTAGTCCGTTAATCTCGTCAAAAGATACATTGCAATCAAACGCCTGAAAAAGGCTTGATCTTTCCTTAATTTCCAATTATAATTTTCTGTTAGATTTTTGGGGTTAAAGATATTTTTCGTCTCCTTTCTTTTCCCACGAAATTATATTCGAATTAACCGGTGCCATTTTTAGGTTTTTCTTTAATTTATGCTCCCATTTTTTTTTTATCGAGACTGATCTGAGGATTCGCTTTCACTGAAAATGTCGACGATCTGCCTAATGTCTTTTTTTTCTTTCTTTATCTCAACTGCAAACTGAATAATTATGTAGGGGAAGCGGGTTGTGCCAATGCAATGAGATAGAAAAAAATAAGAGGCAAAAGCTGAAGATAGAATTTATATAGAAGGATCAATCGAGAGAATATGTACCCTTAAGACATCATAGAAGAGGAACACATCCTACTCAATCAGATTTTTGGTAAGGAGGTCTAGATGATTAGTCATATATCCTTGGAATAAAGATACCTAATTTGGTCATTATTTTGCAGCAGTAAAAAGTGATTTTTTTTCTGAATTGGCGTTAACATTTTTTTTTAACACTTAGAGGTGGCTTTTTTGCTAGTGTGGTACGTATCAGGTGGCCCAGTGGATAACTGAAGACAAAGTTAATATCATAAAAATTCTACAAAGTTTTGTCCAACCGATTCAGAGATCGTTTGCCTGCACAATAAAACTTCATATATGCTTTCTTAATCAAATTTAGCCTTTAAAGCTAAAAGACTCTTAAATTCTGTCTTCGAGTTCGTCCTTATGAAAGAATCGTACATTGCGAATCTGAATGTCTACAGAGAAAAATGAAGTTGAAGTATATGTTCTAGGTGAACTTATTCGAAAGCTAGTTTACAACATAGAGGTTGTCTTTCTGCAAGATAAGTGCACGACCACACATCAAATGCCTAGTGCGAGATACACTGAATATCATATGTATTGATCTATTGCATCCTCCGCCATATTCTTCTGATATTTCTCCCTCGAATTGACACCTAATTTGTATCTAAACCATTGGTTTTCAACCTTTTTATGATAGTGACACCCTAATTGCTATCTAGAAGCAGCCATGGAACCCCCATATAAACTAATTTACTTTAAATACTTAATTACGTGGAAAGCACTTCAAAATTAACCAGAATTGAAATTTAACCTTATTTATTCGAAATAAGACAAAATTTGAAATTAAAGAAATCTTACCTTTAAAGTTTTAGAGAAAATTTGAGATTGATGAGTATCACATAATTCATTAATATTGGCACGTATTGTTGACAAGACAACTCTCATTTCATCATTCACTGTCTGCAATCTTTCTTTTTCCCTTGTTTTTAAACTATAAGGTAAGGGTCGGCAACCGTAGGTTGCCATGGGCCAGTTTCAGCCCTAACTCGAAATCATCCAGGCCGCAGTTCTTGAGATAAATATTCTATCAACCTTACCTATGGGTGGGATTTTTTTTATTTCACTTACGTCTTCTAGATGTGTGTGTATCTTAATGGAAAGTATATTTTCCTAAGAGCTCCCATTCCCTGGGCTCTTTTATTATTCTCTTTTTTTACTCCCAACCCGTCCTCTTTAGTAATTCAATGCAACATTGCTCTGTCGCGGTTTCCTTTCTTTCTGAAAGATCAAAGAAAATTTTGTGTTCGCGGAAATGGATTATAAAGATTTGATGCTGTGCCCCTGTCCCAAAGGGAGACTGCAAAATCCTAGTAATTTAACGGCTTCGCTTTTGTTTATTGCGGAAAATTTTCTCCAGGTATTAAACGTAAGGGGTTCTAAATTTGTGCTTTTGACTACTTGTATTTATTTGTTTCAAGAGGTTCAAATACATCTGTTCGGCCCTACCAGAGTTTATGAGGTTATGGCAGCCGCTTACGTCCCCAATTTTTTTTTTAGTATTTTTCTCATCTACTTTTACTTATTTATTTATTAATTTTCATTGTTTCTCCCCTCATTTTTCCCAATAACTGAAAGACCATAATATGAAGGAAAGAGACGGTAAATACTTTGAAAACAACCAGTGAATAATTGCCACTTCTAAGGGTTTAATGTATTAAATTAATTATCCATTTGATTCTCTTCGAATTCCTTCTTCATGAGAATTATTTGTATTTTATGTTTAATGAACTTATGAAATATAAAATTTTAATGTTAATCTGAATTATACAGGATTGTATACAAAGTTTTATCCGCTAAATGACGTTTATTAAGAAAACATAAACGTAATTAAACTTCATTGGTAGAAACTCACAACATGTAATGTCTATCCTACATCGAGCGTGAAAAAATCAACGAATTTCCATTCCTATAGAAACCATTTATTTCCATTCCTATAGAAACCATTTATTTCCATTCCTATAGAAACCATTTATTTCCATTCCTATAGAAACCATATATTTCCATTCCTATAGAAACCATTTATTTCCGCAAAGCGTTAATTAAATCAACATCATTTCCGTAGTCATAGAAACGTGATAATATCTGTGTACAACAGTGGACAAATATTTGTATAAATTCTTATATTTATATGATGTCAGATTTCTTCTAATTCCATAGTTTATATTTACTAAAACTTAAGTAAATATTATGATATCTTGAAGTATTTGTTGGTATTATCCCCTTTCTGTCTCATATTTTAGAATTAATAAGTTTAAGTTTAATTGAAATTACCTAAACAAGGATTATTACCAAAACTGCCGGAAGTTAGCATGTATTAATGGGAAATATTAATTCGACACCTTTGGTGACTACAACAAACAGATAATAATATAAATTAAAATATAACAAATACACTATTGTCTTAGGTTTAACTTTTTTTCATATCAATCAAAATAATAAAGAATGATGAAGTCACATATTTCTAAAGTTTTTTATTTTGATTATTTATAATTATAAATTTGCACGTTCTATATTGTAGAATAGCAAATAATAAGTGTGGCTGGATTTGGTTCAAAACATCATTTCGTTTTGAATACACGACTGAATTTATCAACATAATCGAATGGAAAATATCTGAGCCGTCGTAAAGAATTGTTTTTTTTTAGTCTAAAAAGTCTCACAAAGGAATTTATATTCTGCAGAGCCATTTCGTTCCTTCAACCTCTCCATTGCGCTAACTTTCTTTCTCATTTTCTTTCTAAATATTTCAGTTATTCTCGCACTCTTTCCCTTATAGAATGTCTTTTATTTATAGTGAAAATTTAGACATTTCACCTATCGGTGCAGGGTATATCTATTATTTTTCACTCCTCCACTCCCTGTGTGCTGAGCCAAAGATATGTCTCCCTCGCTCATTCCCTTTTTGTATCAGGCGCGGATCCAGGGGGGTGGGGCAAGAGGGCTAAATCCCCCTAAATATCACACCTGTTTATCTTTATATTTCTTATTAAGCCCTACTTGTATTTTGCAATTCAAAAAGAGCTATGTAATAATATAGAATACCAGGCAATGGTTCGCCACTCTTCCTTACGGGGGGAGCTTGCGCTTCGCTACTAAGATTAAAATTTAAAATCTAAAAAAAAGCAGCCATGGCTAAATTTTTTTAAATTTTCGGAACTCCCAATTATAATAATTTTAAAAAGGATTTACAAACTAAATTTTCCCCCTTTCAAATATCACGTTGCTAAAATATAGTTATAAAAGAAGATATATGTATAAAAATCAATTTTTTGAACTTCACCAAAAATCACAAAATTCCGATATTTATATTTATTTCTGAACTTCACCATTTTGTTTTTTCATATTATAAAATAATTATTAGAAATAACTTTGATAAAAAACATTAGTCATAACCAAACTAAGAGGAAATTATTATTCAAATACTCAAAAAAATCCCCTTCTTAAATTATAGAATTAGTGATGAAGTAGATGATGATATAGAAAGTTTTTAAATGATGTGCAAGATAACTATTATTAATTCTTAATACCCTTCTCTCACACTACTCAGAGGGAGAAATTCAAGTTAGCCCCCTTCCCCCCAATTTTTATCCTGGATCTGCCACTGTTTTGTATGTATGATTATTTTTAGCAATACGACCATGAGGCCTTCCATGTACTAGTGCTCCCCCAATGGAGAAAAGAGTAACACGTGTTCTCAAAGTTTGGACGAGATATAAAGATAAGTGACGGCTAGATTTGTCTCTATTTCAGAATTATGTCAGATTTAGATCCCTAGAATTGTTTGTCGCTTGCTTAATTAAATTATCCATCTTTTCTCTCCTCGGTTTTTTTTTCGCAATTTCTACTTTGGTGATGATTTCCTGTGCGACATGTGTCAATACTCCACCTTTTATTGGTATTTCAAAATCAGAAACCAATGTTCATAATTAAAACTGATCTTAAATTTGTTTTCGTTCCACTTGAATGTATATTAAATTTTTAGCACTTGTATATGTAACGCTCTTGAAGAGAGTTGAGGAACTCCAGGAGACTTTTCTAGAGGATTAAGAAACCTTATCGAAGCGTTGATGAACTAAAAAAGCACTTTTCTGTCCATGTGTCTTGAAAAACTCGACACTTAGCACCAATGAACCGTCCTGCGTTTTGTTGCCATTTTGGGGTTTCCTAATAAAAATAAATTGCCAGTTAATTCCATTGCCACAAAACTATTATACACAGTTGTTAACACCTTCTATGTTGATATGCCAAATTTAAGAAAATATAATAGATTCTTTTTTTGTTATAGGGGTTATGAACCCAATTGCCCCATTTTTATAGGATAAACGTTATTCAATCATAGTTAGCCATAAAATTTTTATTTTCTTTAATGGCTTTTGTAAATTACATGGTAAACTATTTGGTAAGTAATTCTACTAAAAAGATAGACTTATGTTTAATAATTTAATTCAGGGGCACAGCTTGTCCACAGGCTTTATGAGAGGAATGAAATGTTGGGGAGCGGGTAAAGGTGAAATCTGCCATCCAGGTTTAAATCACTTCACCTCTAGTAGAAGCAGCATGACATAGCATCCTCACCCATACATCGATCTAGTATCTGATTAAAAGTACCTAGGGAGGACAGACGTGGAACTAAATTCAAAAGGTGTATGGGATTAAAGGGGTCGATGCACTGGTCGCAACTTAACCTTAGGAGCGAATGCGTCGGCCAAACTTGCCAAGTAGTCTCCCCACAATTATATTCGGGTTACGAAGTTTCTACATCCTCGCTTATCCTAAGAACTCTCCGCTAACCCAGCATAAAAAATGATCTAGAAAAAAATGATAAAGGAGGAAGACCAGCAAAAAGAAACTAGGACACGCAACCAACGAGGGCACCCCACGCAAACCTCTCGAGCGACCTAAATGCGCGTATCCTCAGGGGCGTCATTTACGCGAGCGTAGCAAGCGCTGTGTTCAACCAGGCCCCTACAACAGGGTGCTCAACGACCCCCTGAAAGTAAATGGCCTCCCGAAATCCCGAATGCTCCCAAGTCTTCAAGGAAGCATCGCTCGGGATCAAAGAGAGATCGACACGAGAGGAAAAAGAAAAGTAACCGACGAAATATGGCCTCTTCGCCTCATTTATTTGATTTTATGATGTTTTATTGTTTTTAATTTATTCCCTAGTGGTCGGGGGTGGGTGGGTGAGTGTGGACTCGAACCCCCAAGCTTTAATTACTGCGCTCCGATAAAAGTTTACAAGGACTACAGGACCAGATCAACAAGAAAGCCCGAAGTACAACCCTCCTAAACAACCTCCATGCTACCATCTCCTCCACTCCCTCCGCCTCTTCTCTCTTACCCCCCCCCCCCCCTGCCACCCCGAAGGCGAATAATAAGAGCGGGAGAGGGAGGCAGAAGGGAGAAAACAACAAGAGGAAATATAGGATATTGAAGGAAGGAGAGAAATGGGGTGTAATGGGTGGGAGAAAACAAATTGGCATGGAAGGTGAATGAAAGATTAACCTATAATGGAAGAATTCTCCTGCTGCAGTTGATGGAGGGAGACCTAACTCACTAGTAGGAGATGGAAACTACAAATGGGGGAGGAGGACTGTTGAGAGGGGGGAATACCATTCATTATCTCTGAGGTCCAGATTGATGGTTATATGTTTCATACAGATAGGAAAGAAGAAGGGCTGATTATTTAAAGTAATCTCTAGAGTAACAAAAACACTACAATTAAACAGATGTTAATTGGCTAGATGTTAAAGAGGCAAAGGATGAACTTGTCATAGGATTATTATATAGATAAAAAAATCTTAGTAAGGAAGCCTCGTATCTTCTGTGGCAGGCGATAGAACGTACATGTAGAAGTAAGCATGTGTGTATACTGGATAATTTACATTCTAGGTATATAGACGGGGAAGCTCTTGTATCTAGTTGATCAGGAAGGAGGCTGAGGAAGTTTTTGAGGTGGTGCAGGATAATTTTCTGTGACAGGTTGTAAACCAAGGTATTAGCAATACGGAAATTGGGCAAATAGCGACCATTGCGAAAGTAGATTTAAATTATAATGGAACAGGGTTGAAATGAGGATAAAATCAAGGACTTAGAAAAGATTATAATGGTCTGAGGATGTGTCTGGAGATGGTTGTTTGGGGACTAGCGAGTGAGGTCAGGTCAGAAAATTTGATGTCAATGAGGGGGGAGGATAACCCCCAGAAAAAGATGAATGGTGTAGATCAGGAACTGGCATAAGTACAAAGCGTCACCCGGGATTAAAAGTCCTGTCGCAATAAAATCCATATTGTTTTAAATTCTGATATTGTGGCACCAAAATGTATTTACTCACTGGTTATTATTATTTATTGGGTTGATACAGATTTAGGAAGGTTTGCGCAATTCCTACATGTAATATCAAGACCATAAAATATTATATAATATCTCTGTTTCGATATTTATACTTCGATTTCTCTTTTGATGTAAATTTCCTCTTTTTAAAAGGAGCATTAACTTTTAGGCCGGCCTAGGAATGGATTACACATTGGGTTACACTTAAATTTAAAATACCATTTTGTCCTCTTATATTTACATGACCACTATCATTACTTAGTTTCCCCGCCCGTAAAGAACTAATAACACGACCATATTCCTTACACAGCGCATCTACCGCATCACTACTCAGATGCAGCTTAGGCATTGCATACAAAACCTTCTTTCCATCAAACTTCTCCCTGGTTTTTCCTTGCTGAAAAGTTCAAAGCTTATTTCCGCTACATCCGTTGTTTCTCGTCTCCGCCAAGCCTCTTAGAGCAGAGCAGAAACCATTTTCACATTCCTTGGCTTAACCGTGTGAAGGAAAGAGATGCTAAATAATTGAATGCCATTCTAAGGCAAGAAGACCTTTTGATGAAATAGGACCACCTGAGGGAATTTGGTTTTCGTCCCCCCCCTCCCTCATGCGAAGATAAAATCACCCGGGGGATAAAAGAAGACAAACGAAAAACAATAAAGATGGGTCCTGAATTGTCATCGAGTCATCCTTGATTTTGGCCAGGCCGAGGATATTTGAAGACTCTGGGTTCTTAAGGATTTTCACTTTGGGAAAATTGTTGGCTCGGAGTGGGGAGTAAAGGTTTCCTCGTATGCGCCCTGGCACTGTATGCTAGGCACAGTCGCCTGTAGTACGCCCTGAACTAACTTTGCATTAGTTACCCCGGCAATGCACAAGAATTGTTCCTTTGGCATTCCTTGTTCGGTGGTCGTCTTCGCCGCGCTTGCGAATGTTTGGGAGTTCGCAAATCGCGTCTTGTTTTCTTTTCTCTTTATCATTTGCTCTTTCTTAGATCGGTTGATGGGAGGAGTGTAAGTAATAGGATAGATATTGGTTTGTTGTCTGTAAGTTCCTCATGGGTTGAGGAACTTACCTTATGGTGGAAGGCTTAAGAAACCAAATCTTCCTACATTAGAGAGGCGAATAGTTAGAGAGGACTTGTTTCAGCTCTTTAAGTGGGTAAAAGGTTCTAATAGGAGAGACATAGGTAAGGTTCTTATTTTAAGCAAAAAAATACATAAGACACATAGCAAAGGGTTTAAGCTGGACAAGTTTAGATTTAGGATTGAAATTGGTGTACAAATCGAGTGGTAGATGAAGGGAATAGGATCACTAGTCATGTACTAGAAGCGTCCTCTCTCTAGAGTTTTAAGAATAGATTGGATAGAATTATAGATAAGGATGCTAGGTAGGACTGAACTGGGTGATGGGAAAGTAAGCCTTTCGCGGCGGCGGCAAATACATTTTGTGGCCAAACATCGTAGTGGAAATGTTCTGGAAATTTACCACCTAAACCTTCAATTAATTAATATAGTAATTTTTCTCACCCGAAATTTGAGGAAATGATTTCTTTTACCATTTTTTTTAAATCATTTACTTTCTTCTTATTGCTTTTTTATATGATTATAAAAGTGTATTTCTCGAACAGTAACTAATATAGACAGTTATCGATATGTCCTCCCACCTTCGTCTATTTCTACTGCTTATTCCCTTATCTCTCTCCTGTTATTCCTCTATCGTTCTGTTCTCCCTTTCTTCTTCCCCTACGAATTCCATCATGACCCCCGATACAACTCTCCCGTTTTATCACCCTCTTAGCTTCCTTGTTCTTCCTTATTGTCCAGCCTTTGGTTTCAGTTCACCGGTCCTTGTTAGTCCCGTGTTTGAGGGAGGCCCTAATCAGACCCCTATTTGGGGGATTCTTCGGCCTATTTACATTCCCGTTTCCACGAACTTTTCGCTCCTTTCACTTTCCTCCTCTTTTCTCTGTTCATTTATTCTCCCCATCAATAATGTAATAATATTATTTCAAAATAAGATACTTTATTGGATCTCTCTTTCTCTGTCTCCCTGTCTGTCTCTCTGTCTGTCTCTCTCTCTCTCTCTCTCTCTCTCTCTCTCTCTCTCTCTCTCTCTCTCTCTCTCTCTCAATTCACACATGCACAATAAACAATTTAAATATATCATAAATAAACTTTACATAACACCTAACTGCCTATATTTAAAAAAAACACCCACTTGTATTTTTTTGCCTTTTCTAAGTCCTTGCCTTTACTCCTCTTACCATATCTGTGGCTTGTGATGCTCCTTGCCTTTCCTTCTCCAACAGTTTCCGTCGTTTCAATTTTTTCCTTTTCCTTTTTTGCCTTTTATACTTTGTCTTCACTTGCCTTTGATCCTCATACTATATATGTGCCTTTTTGACGCTCCTTGCCATTCCCTCTCTTACCCTTTTTGTCCCCTTGAATTTCTTTCTCCTTGCCTTTTCCACCTTCTACACTTGGCGCCCCTTTGCCTTTTCTGTTGCCAAAAAAAGGATCAACAACCATCGCTACTACTTTTCCTCTCTTTCAGTCACGAAGGCGAAGCCATATTGCCAGGAGGGGATCGAGGTGGGGGCCGCCCTCCTTTTGGGGGCGGGGGACTTGAAGAGGCGATACATATATGCGTTTAAGGCACATGTTTGCCTTTTTATTGTCTATTAAGCTTTCCTCTCTTCAAATTGAATAAAATATTATTGCCTCTTTAGTACAGTTTTATCTTCCTCCAAGAGGCTTCAAAATGTCCGACCCCACCATTCAAATAGGCCCATTGATTTAGGATCAAAGCCGAGTGGTGCCAAGATTTCGAAGATACCTGTGTTAGCGAACTGGATTAGACACTCACAGGTAAGAAAGAGGAGGAAGAAGACAGACAAAATAGAAAAGGTAATTAATTGAAAAGGAAGAGAGAGGTAAACATGGAACGGACCAAACTCCTAAAATCCGATGAGGGGGAATAGAAAACGGAGACTCGAGGAAGTGGTTCGCCTTGAACAAGAATCCCGGGCGCAATCTCGGTTACAAATTAGAGTTACTCACATTTAGGACAAGCGTTTGCGTTTCCTAAATCGAAAACTTAAAAACATTTCCTCTATCCTTTAAACATTCCTAGCTATGTTCTTTTTTTTAACAAGCCTAAGTGGTTCTTCAATTTCCTCTTCCTCCTTCTCTCTCTCTCTTTCTTCTCTCTACTGCTCATTTTCTCTCTTCTCTCACTTAAGCCATTTCGCAGTTGGTAGGCATCGTTGGTATGATTGAAGGGGGGACGGAGGGATTCGGGTCCTCGTTGTAAATTTACCGAGCGAACCATCATTGAATTTTACAATACCCCATAAAATTAAGACCCGCTCGAATCTCGAATACCATGAAAAGGAAAATTCTATTCTATGAAATGAGAAAAAAAGATCATCGCTTTACTTAAAGGACACTAACGAGGGCATCTAGAACAATTAACTCTTATTATGAGTTTCTGTGTGTGTGTAGGGGGATAAAGCATGTGTGGGATAGATAAAGAAAGGAATGGTAGAAAGAGAAGGAAGCGTAGGAGGTTTTTTGTGTTTGCATTTGTTTTTGTTGGGGATATTCGTTATACTTTTTTTGTTAATTTGTTTTTATTATGTCTCGTTTTCGTGTTTATTCCTCTTATTTTCATATTAAAGTCAAAATCGGTAGATTTATCTTGTGATAGTTGTTTTTTACTCTCTCTCTCTCTCTCTCTCTCTCTCTCTCTCTCTCTCTCTCTCTCTCTCTCTCTCTCTCTCTCTCTCTCTCTTTCGAGTATTCGTCTTGATCAGGTTTTATTTTCACTTTGGGTCATTTGTCCCGGTCGATGTCTTTCCGGCGTCGATCAGCGGCGGTTCCTCTCTGTCCGCCAATCGGCTGACGGAGATCGGGAATCTTCCATTTTGGTTTCCATTAATTCGGATTTCTTCTGAGATTTTTTTTACATTTTCCTTCTTCATTTATGGGTTTCCACCCTACCCTCCCCTCTAGTTCTTCTTGTTTCTTCCTCTCATGTACCTGTAATTAGGTTCACACATTTGTTCTGCACCGTTTGAAGCCTCCCCTTTTGTGTCTTTCAGAGTGGGGGAGTGGGGTATAGGAGTGTAGCTCTTAGACCGGGCATAATTTTTAGGCTGGGGTACAAGCTCGTGCCAATCGCCCAAAAAGGATTGAAGGATCGAGAACAAAAACAAGGAGAACATCAAACATAGTCACGACAAGAACAAAAAAGAATAACAGAGGGCACCTCCGGCCCCCGCTTCTTTTTCACCATCTTTATCTTCCGCTATCAGTCTCTTCCAGTATTCGCACATCAACAAGACCATATACGAAAGGACGGATTCACAGGAGGGGGGTAGTTTGGGTTGCATTTACGCGGCCTCGCAGCCTCTGCTCCCCCCCCCTCTCCCACCACGCACAGAAGGGGGGTTGGGGATCTACGGGCGTCTCGTTCGTGGAGGTTACCGACAATTCTTTGTGGTCTTCCGCTCACTGGGAACCGGGAGGGAAGAAGAGGGTGGTAATGGAGAAGGAAGATAAGTATTTGTATTGTACTCGAGTGTTTGTGGCAACAAGTGCGGGAAGTGGAGTGAAAGCGGTGATCACGGAGCATTTGCCATTGACTTAGAATTAATCGGTGATTTTTTTTTATATATATCCCGGGGCGACGGTGGAAGCCCGGAGGTCCAAGAACCCCCAAATTTCCCCTGGGACCCTTCCCCTCTTGTCTAGAAGCTTCATCTCCTGCAAGTTAAAGTGATTTGGATCGATTATTTTTGGACACCGTCTCTAAAACACCCTCACCCCCTGGTACTCATTGGTACTCACTCAATACGCACGCTTTGTCCCCCATTCCTTTCTCCCTCTTCTACGAGATGAGAGGAACCCAGTGGATTACTCTTAAGACCCCACCCGACGGCCCCCAGCCGGACCAGGACCTAAGCCGGTTCCCTAAAAGATCCCTGGTGAGTTGAACGTAGCTCTCATCAGACTGAGCACAATTCAAATCGGCCCGCGGTTCTCCCTTAAGGGGGTGAGCTGCGAACCCCTCGCTAAAGGGGTGAGCTGAGAACCCCTCGCTTCCATTAAAGCGACCGAATGCCTCAAATGTTGTTTTGTCCATGTTTGGTTTTAATTTGATCTTGTTTTTATTTTTTTTCATGTTTTCATTATACGTTTCTATTATTCTGCTTTTGGTATATATTTTGCCACTTTCTAATATTTGTTTTCTCATCTCATTATTGTTCAGATTATTTTCATTTTAATATAGTATGGTCTGTTTCTTCTCCTGCTCCTTTTAGTTTGTTTATCTATATGTTCCCATATTTTTTGTTCTTTCGCCATGATTTTTTAGTTGTTCTTCGTACTTTCTTATGTATCTTGACCAGGTAGTGAACTTTCTGTTTTTTATTTATTTTTTTATTTCTTTCATAGGGTTGGCCTGTTAGGTATCTCTTTTGTCGGTAGTATGATTTTCGCTTTTTAATTTGTTTTAACATCCACCCATTTCTTTTGTCTTGTATTATTTCCTTGGTCTAACTTTTTTACTTTTGTCCGTACTAGATAACCATCTGCTACTCTTTACATGTGGTATTCTAACTCCTTATTTATCTATTACTTTTCCTTCCTCGATTCTTCTTCCATTTTCTCTCTTAAATATTTTCATGGACGTCTCATCTTTTTTGTAGTAACGTACTTTTTTTATATCATATTTTTCTATCTTTTTCTGTAGATTAGTGAATATTGGTGTAACAGACAGATCTGTTATTTTCTTCCACTCCATGTTGTTGAAGTCGTTCGCCATGTGCTGATGGGTAAACACAGTCTTTTTGTTGATTCTTTTCCCCTGTGTTTCTTCCTTTACAATTTGGGTGAGTGTTCGCTATTATCATTATTAAATGATCCTCTTTTAGCTTTTGGATTATTTTTATTCTTTGATCTCCGACGGTTCCCCAAGTGTCCATTAAAATGCCCAATAATATAAATGGCTCATTTTTATTGTCTGTTATCATTTCCTCAATTTATTATTCTTTTCTCTCTCTTGGGTTTTCTCCAATTGGAATTATACTAGCAAGATATTAAATAAATTTGATTGCATTTATTTTTGCTTCTGAATATAATGAAGCCACATTTTGTGGTTACTTTTATTTATTTTCGTGGTATTTGATCATTAATCCACCTCCTTTTTTGTCTTTTTTACTTCTTATATTTTTCCCCTTAATTTGCTTGCATCTAGTTTGATATTGGCTCTTCCTTCAATTTGCCCCTTCTTCAAAGTTGTACACGACAGTGACTACCCGGGCTGACCCTCCTCTTGAGACCCTATGTTTATAGCCTCCCCTCCGAACCTCCTTCATATTTAGTACTCTCATACTTAGTACTCGGCCACGACGTTCGCAGCAACTAAATACAAGTCTCGCTTGGTCATGTGGACTGTAGAGGAGGAGAGGTGGTCACACCTCCCTCTTGACTACTTTGGGGGTTACTACTATTCCTTATGGAAGTACTCTCATACCAACATACCCCTCATGTGGAGTACTTGTGTGTCCTATATGGGGCACATATATCCGCGATTCGGAAGGGATGGCTCCTCTATGGTCGCTGGTTGGAGTCGAACACACACACACACACAATCTACCACCACCTTCAACCTTCCCCCCTTCGGAGTTTCCATCTCCTCCCATCTCCTCATGGTGAGTTAGGGCTTCCTCCATCCTCAACCAACTACAGCAGGAAAATTCTTCCATTATTGGTTCCTCCTTCATTCTCCTTCCATTCCCTTCTGTCCTCTCCAAGCCAACCCCTCCCCCCCCCTCTCTCTCATTCAGTATTAACCTATATTTCTCCCATTAGTCTCATAATGGAGTTATCTCTCCTTTCTGTCTCCCTCTCCCATTATTATTATTATTCCATAATCTACTTCGGGGGTGGGGGGAGGGGGAGTGAGTGGAGGAAGATATGTTAGCATGGAAGGTGTTTATGAGGCGGTGTATCTAGAGCCTTCTTGCTCACGGGTATCCATCTGGTCCTGTGGTCGCTATGGGAACCTTTATTGGGGCGCAGCGATAAAACATTGCAGGGGGTTCGGCCCCACACTCACCCACCCAGCCCAGACCACGAAGGAATAAGCTTAAAATCAAATAAATGAGGCGAAGAGGCCATATTTCGTCGGTTACTTTTCTTTTTCCTCTCGTGTCGATCTCTCTTTGATCCCGAGCGATGCTTCCTTGAAGACTTCGGGAGTTCGGGAGGCCATTTACTTTCAGGGGGTCGTTGAGCACCCTGTTTTAGGGGCCTGGTTGAACACAGCGCTTGCTACGCTCGCGTAAATGACGCCCCTGAGGATACGAGCATTTAGCTCCTTCGTGATGTTAGCGCGGGATGCCCTCGTTGGTTGCATCTACTAGTTTCTTCTTGCTTGGTCTTCGTTCTTTATCATTTTATTCTATATTATTTTTTATACTGGGTCAGCCGAGTGTGGTTAGGAAAAGCGTGAAAGTAGAAACTCCGTAACCCGAATATAATAGCGAGGAGACTACTTGGCGAGTTTGGCCGACACATTCGCGTCTAAGGTTAAGTTGTAACCGGTGGTTTGGCCCCTCTAATCCCATACACATTTTGAGGTTAGTTATACGCCTGTCCTCCTCCTCCTCCTCCTCCTTAGGTACTTTTAATAATAGACTAGATCGATGTAAGGGTGAAGATGCTAAGTCATGCTGCTGCACCTCGAGGTGAACTGATTTATTAAACATCGAGGTCAGAGTTCAACACCTTCACCCGCCCCCAACGTTCCATTCCCATTATAAAGCTTGTGGACAAGCTGGTGACCTCTGGCGTAAGATGGGGGGGATATGGGAAAGGTATATTATATGAATATAATTTGGGGGGATTGTGGGGTGTATTTTTTGTTTGGGATCGGAATGGGATTTCTGCTAATTATGAGGGATAGTTAGGTGGTCGCCCTTTCTAGGAGGAGCTAGAAATAGTCATAATAAAATATCCATTCACCCGCCTAAACAATTCAATTCAATTAGTATAATTGTCAGTGTCTGTATAAATGTGTGTGTGTGTGTGTGTGTGTAAGGAGTAAAGAGCATGTGTGGGATAGATAGAAATTTTAAAAGTTTCGAAAATAGAAGGGCATGTAAGTGATTTGCGAATGGATGCAAGGCGGTGATTATTATCATCGCTTGGGTATTTTTTGCTTGTAGTGTTAGCTATTCTGTATAGTCTTTTTTACTTTGTTTATTTGTTTTTATTGTGATTGTCCTTTTCATGTTTATTTATTATTTTTTAATTAAGTCATAATCGCTAGATTTATCGTGTCATAGTAAGTTTTGTTCTGTCTCACTTTCGAGTCTCGGTCTTGATCCTCTTTGGTTTTTAATTTGGCTCATTTGTCCCGGTTGTTTCTTTTCGTGCGTCGATTGGCGACGCCTCTTCTCCGTCCGCCAATCGGCTTCCGGAGCTCGGGAATCTTCCATTTCGGTTTCCATTAATCAGGATTTCTTCTGCGATCTTTTTTCTCACATTCATTGTCCCTTCTTCAATCTATGAGTTTAAGCGACCCCCTCCCCCCTCCTAGTTCTTCTTGATCTCCCTCTCTCCTTTTTGCGTGTATCTGTAATTAGGTACACACATTTGTTCTGAACCGTTTGAAGATTTTGAAACACGGGAAACTGGGGTAGAGATCATTTTCTAGTACATTTAGCCAATGCCCAGCCAATAACACTTCTAAATTCTCTTCCCATGATAATTAGAGATTTAAGGTTAAAATTCATGTGGCACTTTTGTGCCCTGGTGGTTCTCTCTCACCAAAAGGCACTCCAAGAGGCCTGCTTTTATGCCTGTAGCTACGCATTCCGGAAACCTTGGAAACAACACAGGCATTACTACCCTAGAAATTCTTGTCCTTAGCAAAGCCCTTTTATATTCTCTTACCACTTTATGCCTAAGCATACTACTTGTTGTGTTGTTTTTTTTTACAAATAGCGGGGTATGGGGGGGGGCAACCCCTTGGCACAAAGGAAGGGATGGGGTCGGAGCCCCAAATCCGAAAATATTAGTCTTAAGATTCAAATTCAATTGTCTTCCCTACGTCGTTAGGCGCTCCAATGCAGTCTTTAGGCAAGTGACTATTTATAATGACTATTTCCTTGAAGTAGATCTAATGGGGCAGTCGTCATCCCTTTCAGGTTAGAACTATTTTATTGTAATTTAATTTCTAGCACCGTCGTCCCGAATGGGCGGAAGACAAAACGGAGTCATTAAATTTCCTTCAGGTGATGGAACAGGTGCGATGTGAGTCGCATTTAGATCTTAAACCCTCTCATATCCTCAGGGGGTTTGCCTCCACCCATCCCCCCCCATTCTTAATAGGGGTGGTGCTTATCACCTATCTAAGCGCCCGTTTCCCGGGTTTGACCCTTCTCTTCGTTGGGGTCGGAATTGTAATCATTTAGTATTGGAAAGGAATTGTGATCTTTAGGTCGTGTTAGTGAATTGTGATAATTTGGTTCTGGAAGTAAATTGACTGGACTCGCTTAAAGTTAGTGAACGTCAAAGAGCTCGACTACGCTCTGAAGATTGACGTCTGGTTATTTTTTTTCGACGCCCGGGAAAGTAAAGGACTTATACCTCGCCCTTGTTATTATTATTTTTATATCAACCCCTGATCCGTGGCCTCCTTCTTTCTTATTTGCCACACATTTGTTTCGGTTCACAGGATGTTTGTTTGTCACGTGTCTGGGCAGACTCCAATTTTGGGGATTCGGCCTATCTACATTCCCCACATTCCCGTTTCCACAAACCTTTCGCTGCTTTCACCTTCTTCCATTTTTCTGTGTTCATTTATTCTGTCATTCAATAATGTAAAAATCATATTTCAAAATAAGATTTATTTCTTTTCGGTGTCATAAATCTTGGTTTGAAAAGATTCTGGCTGTGTCCCCTTGTCAGTAAAGATTAGACATTTCATTCATTAACCCATTAAAATAAGTGCCTACATTCAATATCATCATGACCATTTACAAGTTTATGAAACTTTTATCGTGTCCCCCCCCCCCTCCTCAATTTTGGTTAGTAGAGAGTCACATCACGGAGTTAGGGGACAAGTTTTGTTGATCTTTGTCTCTTTTCTAAATTGTTAATATCCTTGTGCCTGATCTGTGACAAGGACTCTACAGAATTCTCCGAATGATATCTGACAAGGAGTAGATACATCTATATCAATATTTATTTAAACTTTTTAAATATTTCGGAAATCGCAGAAATTATACCTACTTTTAACAACCTGTAGAAATTGGTTTACTATAAATTGAAGTGAGGTATTACCGTTTTCTTTCGGGACTAAAATATCTGAAAAGGGGATACTATTTCGGTTTTCTGTTTCAATGGTAATCCGAATATTTGGATGCCGAACTTTAATGTAACCAAAACATTGCCGAGCTTGGATAGGTGCATCTAACACAGAAAAGCAACGATGAACAAAAGGACGGCAAAAAAGTGGTTTATAGTAGTCGAGACATTGATGTAAATTTATATCGGAATAATTAGTGAAAAATTCAGCGGGTATCTTGTAGTTTGAGGGTGAAGTATGACTTAAAAGAAGTTGTTTAAAAAGAAATCTTGAAAATACATATATGGAATATCTGTGGATCAGAGAAACTTTTGTTAATAATTATTTAAATAGTTTGGTTTACAGCTACTTTAGCAATAAGGGATTTTATATCAAAACTCACAAACTAGGTGTTTCTTGGTGAATTTCTGTCCTAGAATATCTTTTTTGAGATTCGTAGGAGTTTTTTATCGTAAATCTATCACATTTAATGGGGGAAAACAGTATGGCAATAAACTTGGTTGATTTATAAGTCGGTAATGTAGCTATGATCGGGCGCAAAGGAATATGGGCCTTATGGCTCTCCGGCAAACAGTTCATTTTGGGTTGACTATGCGGAGCTTCACTTATTTTTCCTATAAATACTGAGATAAAGTATGTGAGAGAGGTAAGAGAGTGGTTATGAGGGAGACAGAGTATATATGTGTGTGTGTTGGTGTGAGAGAGAAGCAAGAAAGGTTATTCCAGTTCCATCATTCCCACTTTTCCTCTATCTATCCCATCTCCCTTGCTTTCCTCAATTTCCAAGAATTATCCATTTTCTTCTCCCTTTCTTGTCATGTTCCTTAATTCCTCTATTAGCCTTTCACTCTTCCTTCTATTTGCACCTTCTACATAGTTGTACACAACTGTGACTACCCGGGCTGACCCTCCTTTTGAGACTCTATGTTGGTAGCCTCTCCTACAAACCCCTCTCATATTTAGTACTCTTATACTTAGTACTCGGTTACGACGTTTGCACCAACTAAATACAAGTCTCGCTTGGCCATGGGTACTGGAGGGGGAATGGGGGGCTGGTTCACACCTCCCTCTTGGCTCCAGTTAGGGTTGTGGGCGTGATTCAGCCTCGTTGCTATTGCGTTTTAAATGAACCCGTGGACATTACGTCGGTTTAAACAATTGATCACTGACGCCGATGGAGTACTGATATCCCCTATGTAAGTAATCTCATACCAACATACGCTTAATGTGGAGTACTTGTGTGTCCTATTTGGGGTACACACATCCGCGTACCCTCCATCTCGGAACAGGTGGTTCGGCTATGGTCATGAAGGTTTTATGATCGCTGGTTGGAGTCGCGCGCGCACACACACACACACACATACACTCTATTTGATCTTGATCTTTATTCACAGGCGGGCGACCACCAAGTGGCAATCCCCGGATACTCACCCTCCACCCGCAACGATCCCCCTCCCCCATTTGAAGTTACCCTATACTTCTAAACCTGCGCAGCGGGTTAGTAATGTGTAACCGTTACTGCTTGACGTCGCATCGTTCGACCCCTGCCGTGTACTCGGTGTGGACAATCTTGGAAGCGATCTACTTGGCTTCATAATAATTTCTTGGGTCTAATATTAATATTATTTTTGGTGTATTAATGGTAAATTAACTTATGCTCTCTTATCCGAGGTAAATTACCGAGCTCATTTGTTTTGTTGTGGATAATTTAACTTGATTCTGATCAAATTTGTGGCAGGAAACTTTGGTTCCGTCTTGAGGTGATTGCTTAGGCTCTTCACACCCTCACTGCTACTTGGTGAAGTGAACCTTGAGTGCTTTTGTTTTATCTATCGATAGAAGTGTTGTGCTTGACCTGTAAAAGTTTTAAAACGGAAGTAAACTTCCAAAAAAGATACACTCTTGGTACACGCTCGGAACATGTAAATTTCAGTGACATTTTCGAACGCTGATGAAAGGACCGGACCCTCTTCCTCGCACCCCGGGGACTGCCCTTCCTCTTCGGTCCTTTGAAAAGCTCGTCGTATGTCCGTGTGAAGGGGTTATTTTGGGTTCCCCGTTACTATATTTGAGCCTTTGGTTTTGTGTCAGGGGCAAAGTTGGATTGTGTTTGTTCTCGGCTATTTATTCAATAGTAGAGCGAGGGCCTCGTTGAAATTGCCATTCAGGGTATATGTACTAAAAGGTTAAAAAATATAAATCATTTAAAGAAGTTGTTTAAAAACGGGTCCAAAATCTATCGAATATCTTTGGATTGGAGATGCGTTTGTTAAAGATTATTTAAATACTTTGGTTTACAGGTAAATTAGTAAATAGGGTTTTGAAATCAAAATATACAAACCAGTGTTTCTGGGTGAATTCTTTTGCCTAGAATACCCTTTTGAGAATCATAGAAGTCTATTATAGTAAATCTACTACATTTAAAAAGGGACAGCATTTATTAATAAACTAGGTTAATTTATAAATCGATAATCAAGATATGATCGACGCACAGGAATATGGGGCCTTATGGATCTCCGGCAAACTACATTTTGGCTTCTCTCTGTGGAGATTCACTTATTTTTCATATATACTGATATAAAGTATTTGTGTATGACAAAGAGAGAAAGAGAGAGAGAGAGAGAGATAAGAAAGTTTTTAAAAGTATGCGTGTGTTTGTGAGAGGGAAGCGAGAAAGGTTATTCCGGTTCCTCTCCCTTGATTTCCTCAATTCTCTTTTCTCCCTTTAGTCCCACATGTATATTTAAATCTCAAAGAACGATCCATTTTTATCCTTCCTTCTTTGTCATGTTCCTTGACTCCTCTATTTTCCCTTCACTGTTCCTTCTATTTGCACTTTTTTGTACACTACTGCGACTATCAGGGGTGACCTTCCTCTGTAGCCCCTATATGTTTGTAGCCTTCCCTCCGAACCCCTCTCCTATTTAGTACTCTGTCACAACGTTTGCAGCAGCGTCAGCTGGCCCGACATTCTAACTGCTCTAGGAACAGTTGAAGAGAGGCGATTGTGGAAATCGCTCCACACTTTCCGGACGGCCGATAACAGGAAGCGCTGCTGTTATATAAGTCGAAACTTTCGATTCCATTCGAAACGTCGGATTGCGCCTCTTTATAAATCCTATTTCATTATCCTGTCCATTACGTAGTTCGTAAATACAACATCGAATAACTAAATACATATCTGGCTTACCCCTCTGGACTGGATATGGTGTGTGTGTGTGGGAGGCTGGCTCAAACCTCCCTCTTTACTCCTTTTGGGCGTGATTCAGCCTCGTTGTTATTGCGTTTTAAATTAACCAGTGGACCTCAATTCTGCTTAAAACTCGAATTCGAAACACTGCCGCCGATGGAGTACTGATATCCCCTATGGAAGTACTCTCATATGAACACACGCCTAATGTGGAGTACTTGTGTGTCCAAAATTGGGTACACACATCCGCATACTCCTCGGCTCGGCACGGGAGTTTCCGCTATGGTCACGAAGGTTTCATGATCGTGGCCCGGCTCACTCACACCCTTACTGCTACGTGGAGAAGTTAAATTTCAGTGTTTTTCTTCTATCTCACGGTGGAAGAGTTGTGCTTGACCTGTAAAAGTGTTAAAACGGTAGTAAATTTGCAAAAAGTGATACGCTCGTGGTGAACTCACGGTACACGTGAATTTCAGTGACATTTTCGAACGCTGGTGAAGGGAGCGGACCCGCTTCCTCGAACCCCCGGGACCGCCCTTCCTCGCCGGTCTTTTGAAAACCTCCTCCCCTAAGGTAATGTGCCTGGACAAACTCATTTTATATCATGTATTGCCTACCATTATTTGGTTTGAAGGTACTGGTTGGTGATACCACATACCCTCCAATAAATGATAGTCTTCTTTTCCCATACCCTGTCTCTGTATGTCTAATTCTGAATTTCCTTCGACTTCCCTGATCCATATCCCTAAGGATAGAGGAGATCCCTAAGGATTTTCTTCCTTCTAAATATCCCCAACCCTCTTTAGAAGCTCAAATAACCTGTGTCTATTTAATGAATCCTACGCTTTATCTATGTCCTAGAATGCCATCTCTTATCGTTCTTCTTATTTCTACTCTCTATTATTTCCTTTATTATGTAAATTGTCTCTGTTCCCTTTCGAAACCTATCTTTTCCTTCCCCTCGGACCCCACCTTCCTCTATCTACTCATTTAGTGTTCAATGTCCACAACCTTTATCTACCAGGACTACCACGCTTTCTTCACTCGGGACATTTGATCTTCCCATACCTTTTTGAATAAGGACATAATCCTTGCTCTCCCATATTCTTAATTTGTTGCCCATATATATCTGATCCCATCCTTCAACCTTTATATTCATTTTCTTGTGCCTTTTCTATATCTATCCTGCAATATTGTCCCTTTCCTCATTAAATTTCTATTCATGAACAACATTTCGATATTTGCAATCATGTTCCCATGTAATATTTTCCCCTAATTTGCTCCTCTCTTTTTAACACCATTTCATCTATTTTTTATCCTTATATCTTGCCCCCCTTTTCCTTCCTTCTTGCCTCTGCTTTTCCCTGTTAGTATGGACAGAATCTGTCTAGTTTTTGTCTACCTCCCATTATTATTTTCACTATCTTCCCGGCTTTTCTTTTCTGTTCCTTGTATTCGTCCCACTTGTCAGTTCAGTTTCCTTTCCTACACTTCATTATCCCATTTATGTCTCCAGTTGCTCTGGATCTTGTTTGCTTCCTTTCTTCTTTCATTGCATTATCTCACCATCCCTTCAGTGTGCGTCCTCTCGTATCTGGTATCTTCCGGAGATTACATATCCTTGAAGCATCCTTTTATATCTCTTTCTAATCCATCTATTGCTGTCTGTTCTATGCATTGGATTTTTTCCATCTCGCACTGTCATACAGTTATCTCAATCCCATTTCCGAAATCGCCACCTTTCACGACCTTTCTCGCTTGGGTTTCCTCTCTTTATTGTGCTCTGGGAATCCCCAATCCTCTTCTTTTCCACCAGACTTCCCCGTTTCCTACCCCTCTGCTTCCTATAATATAATCAAACACTAATTCTGACTTTTATTCTTTTCATGCCAAATGTGCCCATTGTAGTCTCCTATTACATTTTATTTCTTTCTCTCTTCATTCCCCTCTGTATTTCCTTCAGTATCCTATATTTCTCCTCTTATAGATAGCCGTGCCTCTCCCTCCTCTCCCCGCCCTGGTCCTCCTATAGCAGGAAACAGTTCACCTAGGTGATAGATGGACCTACATTTTAACTTGGATTTGGACATAGTTGAGGGTGTTTAACGAAGAGGTCTAGGCTAAATATTCGTAAAACCATTCTCAGCCAGTGAGTGGTAAATTTTTGGAATGATTTGCATAGAGAGGTGGTTAATAGTGATTCACTTGGGATTTTTAAAAATAGGTTGGACAGATATATGGATAGTTTGGGAATTCTTTAACATGGATTGTTTGGTCTACATAGTTTAAACATTGTGTTTTTTTAAATATTACATAGCACATTGACATGGACTCTATGGTCTATAAATTGTGTAAGTAGTTTGGTGTGGTAAATATTTGACATCATCTTTTGGATGAAATAGTGCTGTATTTGGGATTGGTTTATTTCTAACAAATAGGAAAGAAGGTATTAACAATATTAAAAATCGAAGATAAATAATAAAAGTTACTCCTAAAACCAGTAAGAAAATTGTTTTTCTATAAATTGAAATAAGATATTACCATTTTCTTTGGGGACCAAAATATCAGTTTTCTGTTTCAATGGTAACCGAATATTTGGATGCAGAGTTTTAATGTAACCAAGACAGCGCCGAGCTTGAATAGGTGCATCAAACGCAGAAAAGCAATGATCACCGAAAGGACGGCCAAAAAATGGTTTACAGTAGTCGAGACACTGATGTAAAATTACATCTGAATAATTAGTGAAAACTTCAGCTAGTATCTTGTATTATGAAGGTGAAATATTACTTAAAAGAAGTTGTAAAGGTTGTTTAAAAAGAAATATCATAAATATATGGAATATCTGTGGATCAGAGAAACTTTTGTTAATAATTATTTAAATAGTTTGGTTTACAGCTACTTTAGCAATAAGGGATTTTATATTAAAACTCACAAACTAGGTGTTTCTTGGTGAATTTCTGTCCTAGAATATCTTTTTTGAGATTCATAGGAGTTGTTTATCGTAAATCTATCACATTTAATAGTGTAAAACAGTATGACAATAAACTTGGTTGATTTATAAGTCGGTAATGTAGCTATGATCGGGCGTAAAAAGGAATATGGGCCTTATGGATCTCCGGCAAACAATACATTTTGGCTTGACTACGCGAAGCTTCACTTATTTTTCGAGTAAATACTGTGATAAAGTAGGTGTGTGTGTGTGTGTGTGTGAGAGAGAGAGAGAGAGAGAGAAATAAGAAAGTGGTTATGAGGCAGAGAATATGTGTGTGTGTTTTGGTGTGAGAGAGAAGCGATAAAGGTTATTCCAGTTCCCTCCTTTCCACTTCTCTTTTATCTATCCCCTCTCCCTTGCTTTCTTCTCTCAGAGGAATTATCCATATTTCTGTATCCATTTCTTACCATGTTCCCAAATTCCTCTATTAGCCATTCATTCTTCCTTCTATTTGCCCCTTCTACATAGTTGTACACAACTGTGACTACCTGGGCTGACCCTCCTCTTGATACGCCCTTAGTATCCTCCTATATTTTCTTCTTTGGTCTCTTCTTTTTGTCTTCCTCTCTCGTCTTATTATTCCATAATCTGCTTCTCCCTCTCTATTCTTACTACTCCATAATCGGGAGGGTGGGGGTGGCGGGTATTCTGGGGGAGTGTTTGAGAAAGATGGTTCCGGCCGAGGAGGAAGTGGAGGATATGTTAGCGTGAAAGTTGTTTATGATGGGGTTTAGTTAGGGCCTTTTTGCAGCAATTAAACCTGCGGAGGGCGGGGGGGGGGCGGTTCCACACATGGCCTCGTAATTTTATGATTCGAACATTTTCATATTTTGAACCTTTTGCTGAGGGGGAGAGGACGTGTTTGGAATGCCCCACCCTCTTGTAAATAATCTCTTAATGGTGGTACGATTCCCCCACTCCAACTTGGGTTGGGGGGGGGGGGCGGAGTATATAGCAAGCGGGTTACTAATGTTAAACACTAGAGTCCAAACCGTCACTGCTTCAAGCAGAGTTCGACCCCTGCGGTAATTTCGGTGTGGACAATCTTGGAAGTGATCGACTTTTCTTCAAAATAATTTCTTAAGTATGATATTATTATTTTTATTAAAGTGTTTGTGAACTAAGGTTAAGTTAATTTATGCTCTTTTACCCAAGGGAAATTACCGAGCTCATTTCTTTTGTTTTAGTTAATTTAACTTGGCTGATCAATTTCGTGGCAAGAAACTTTGGTTCCGTCTTGTGGTGATTGCTCAGGTTGCCCGGCTCATTCACACCCTCATTGCTAATTGGTGAAGTGATCCTTCAGTACTTTTCTTCTATCTTACGATAGAAGTGTTGTGCTTAACCCCTGAAAGTGTTAAAACGGAAGTACATTTCCAAAAATTGATTCGCTCGTGGTGCACTCATGGAACACGTAAATTTCAGTGACCATTTCGAACGGGGGTGAAAGGACCAGACCCGTTTCCGCGAACACCCGGGACCTCCCTTCCTCACCGGTCCTTTGAAAAGCTACTCCCGCAAGGTAATTTGCCTCGACCAACTTATTTTATATCTGTAATTTATCATTCATTACCTACCCTCTGCTTGTTAAAATATAATTAATCACTGATTCTGCCTCCATAATTCTCTCTGTATCTTTCGTCCCTAGTTTCTTATAGTGTGGTCACCATTCTTCCATTATTGTTTACTTCTCCCTTCGTTTATGCCAAATACGGCCATTGTAGTCTCCCATTACAATTTCTTTCTTTCTCTCTCCAGGCCCCTCCGTATTTCCTTCAGTATCCTATATTTCCCTTGTCGACCTCATGGAGTTGAATGAAAGGGGAAAAAGGGGGAGATAAAGTTATAATAGGGTTGCCGTGCCCCTCCCTCCTCTCCCCGCCCTGGTCCTCCTCGAGGAAACAGTTCACCTAGGTGATAGATGGTCCTACATTTTAACATGGGATCCGAACCAATGTGTTTTTTTTTCTCGTCCTATTTCATGCTTTGCCCTTCCCCGTGTGCTAATGTTTGGCCATTGGAATAGATAGCGTTGAAAGTAATAGAAGGAAATGGAAGGAAGAACGAAGTTTTCGGAGTTGCAGGTTTCGTCGTTTTTCGCTCTTTTAAATGTCTCATTGGGGTCTTCTTTATCGGGGTTTCGACGTAAATACCCCCCCCCCCCGTCCCTTTCGTCCGCTTTGTTTGTAGTACTCGGAAACAGCACCTGTGCTATCCAGCCTGCTGCTATCCGTGCTCTTTGACTATTAACTTCCTCTCCTTTCTCCGTGCCATTTTTTTAATAATTTTCTTTTCCCTTTTATTTGATGGTTCCCTTCTTATTTGGTTCTGTATATTTTGGTTTTCTTTCTGTTCGTCTGGTATTCGTGATTAATAACATTGTTTTGTTGCAATTTCATCAGATTGCATCTGGATCTTGTGTACATTGCAATTCTAGTGTACACTAATGTAGGCCGTATCCTAACTTGGTATTTCGTTTTCTTTCTTCCTTTTTCAAAATGTAATATCTTAGTTTGTAAAATGATCTCATTCTATCATTCCCTCTCTTTATTCTTTGAGTTACGCGTTTCTTGTAACCATTTATTGTGGTTGTTAGCTCCAAAATCTAGCCTTCTGTGTTCTATTTGTATCGCTTGCAGTCTGACAACATTTTTCGATGCTTGGGTTTTATTTTGAATTTATCTCTTCCGGTTTTATCTTCCATTTTTATTTCATGATAATCGTTCAAGTTTTTTATTTGTACTGCGGCCGTCATCTTCACCGGCCAACTGTATGTTAACGCAGTACTCATTCCTGGTTGGAGAAATGACGCACAAAGTTTTAATTATGACGAAAATTGAATTTGCCGCCATCTTGTCAATGAAAGCTTGTCTTGAAGCACCAAAAGAATGGGTTTAGGTAGGTTAGTTTTTTGTAGTTTGGTCGGGGACTATGTGGCAGCAGGTAATTTGCCCTCTACAACAAATATGTAATTATGGCTATACCTTCTCCCCTCCACCTCACCGCCTACCGGGGTGAATTTTGCCTTTAAAAATAAGAACTGATTGTGAGTAAAAAGATTATGGTTGTTTTTATTTTTTTTTTTGTTATAAGTATCTATAAGTAGTAAGTATTTATTTCATTGATGACGTCACTCAATCTCGTTTCACCGTTGTCATCTTCTAATTACACATTTATTTGAATTGTGCGGCGTTATTCCTTTCCTCCTTCTGATCTCCGACCATAATTCCGTAATTCGACCATAATTCGCTATCTCGTTCTTCGATAGCTTCGTTCCATTTGATTGGTTCTTGTTCATTTCTTAGCATTCATAATTCTTCCTATATTTCATGTATGTGTTCGGTCATGATTAAACTCCAAATGTAAAGATGTCCCGAAGATTCCCCCGTGAGGGAGGGGAGGGCAAAGGTGAAGAGATATTATTTCTTTTTAGATCCCTCGTCAGAGGATGGTTGAAGAGATGAAACATGAAAGGTGAAGATGGGATGAAGTTATCGAGACCGAGGAATTCCCTGGGGCTCTCAGGTCCAAGTGGAGGATGGGAGCGATGCAAGATCTTTTTCATTTTTCCCGCATGCCTTTGAAACGAGATTTAAATCTTGGGTTAAAACGAAAGAAATTGCCGAGGGTTCGAGCCCGTGAAATCGCCTCTTCAAACTCGCCCCTTTCTCAGGAATTCAAGTTCCCCCTCCCCTTCAATTTTTATCCTAGATTCGCCCCTGATCTATATCAATATTCATTTAGTACTTCTTGAATATTTCGAAAATCGCAGAAATTATAAAAGTTAATCGCAAAACCTGTAGAAATTGTTTTCTCTAAATTGAAGTGAATTTCGGGCATTGCAATTGTAAATAGAGTGCTTCTGATTCTTCCCGATTTTAGTCGAACGTTGGCATCTTTTAATTACACATTCATTTTAATTCTTCGTCCTTCCTTTCATTCTTTTGATCATCGCCCACATTTCCTTAAGTGTCGCTTCGCTATCTCGTTCTTCGTTAGCTTCGTTCCATTTGTCTGATTCTTGTTCCTTTATTAGTATTTTTAATTCTTCGTCTACGTCACGTGGTCGTTGTCTTGCATCAGGGGAAGATCCCCCGCATTGATACACATTTGATAAATCTCATTTAGTTGACGGTCCATAAGATCGGTCTATTTGGACGCAAATCTTGTTTTGTAAGTGGATTGGAGGATAGATTCTCTCTCTCTCTCTTCTTTTATCAAGTGGTCCTCCAGCCGTTTCATTTCCCATAAAATTATTTGATTTACTTCATCTCTATTAGCTCTTCCCGACCCAAATCCCCCCCATTTGTCATGGTGGCCCTTTGTAAAAGCCGAAATTACACGGTAGGCCTCTCCCCCCCTCTCCCCGGAACTGGAATTTGGGGAGGAATAAGGGCATATTTTTTGAGGCAGCCTCTCCCCCCCCTCCCCCGCTCTTCCGGTTGTGATTTATAAATAGTGCGAGAGTTAAAAGGACTGCAGCAACAGTTTGGAGTCGGCAGTCGATCCGTGCGGTGGTTTCTGTGTTGTCACTCTTTCAGGCGATCTCGTTTTCGAAATAACTTGTGAATTGACGCTTTGTCAATTTCTGCTCTTTCTTTATTTGGTTTTGTTTAATCTTGACTCATAAAAATTGGTGGCCGGAAACTATGGCTAGTCAATATCGTAATATGGTTAATTTCTACCACTTTTACTTTGTTGTTAGTAATTCTATGCATCGTGGTATGGAATGTGGGGCTTCGGTGCCGTTTATTATGTTAAAGGCTTCGATTTTGACTCCATCAAACTTTTCCTGCGGGGTGTTAATTGTGCCCCTTGAAATCTCGTACTCGATTACCCCTTTCGCGGTCTCCGACTCTGCCCATTTGTCCAGGGCAAAGTTGGATTGTGTGTGACTGGATTTCCCGTCGTATTTCTGAGCCTCTCTCCTTGTTCTCGGGTATTTATTTTCAATGGTAGATTGAGGGCCTCGTTGCTATTGCCATTCAAGGCAGATGTACTTTGTTATTTTTGTTTTCCATTCTGACAATCTTGTCCCTCTTGACCCTTTGAGAGGTTTGATAACCTCCTAGATCGGAAGGGGGGGGGCACGTCTTCAATATCTTCGGGGCTTCCATTGCCTATTTTTGCTTTTCTTCTTCCATAAACTTTACTTTTAGAATCCATGATGACAGTGGGGGTCAGAGGGGGAGGGACCGCAATTTCCTAGTCAAGTAGTGAAGTTCCTAAGAAGGAGGTGCCAGGCTACTCCTTCGTAGCTGTTCGGCATTTGCTTGAGATTTGGGGGTTTGAGTCATTCATGGCTGGGGGGGGAATGGTCCTTCCGATCTCCCTTTCCCTTGAATTCTTCCTCTCGTCGTCGCTCAATTTTCTTCTTTTTGAGGGTAGGGGGCGAGGTGGGACTAAACCTAATGGCGTCACTCTTTCGTCTATTTGGTTTGCCCTGTTCACTTGGGGGTTCGGAGACACGTCCTTTCCATTTTTTCTTTAAGTTCTTTTATCACTTTATTTTAAAATTATAAGTCGAAATCTTCGTTTTCTTCTTCTCTAATTCTGAAGAGTTGTTCGCCTTCTTGTTGATGATTTGAGCCATTGCTGCTGATTTGAGCGTTTGTTGATGATTTGAGCGTTTGTTAATCCATTCATGGTTTGTTAATATGCTTATGGTTTATTAACAACTTTAGGGTTTGTTAACAGGTTTAGGCTTTATTATTAAACCCGAGGCGTTATTTAACTGGCTTTTATTAAACTGGGCATTTCTCTGATGAAATTAGGGCTTTATTATTAAACCCGAGGCGTTATTTAACTGTATTTTATTAAACTGGGCATTTCTCTGATGAAATTAGGGCTTTAGTATTAAACCCGAGGCGTTATTTAACTGTCTTTTATTAAACTGGGCATTTCTCTGATGAAATTAGGGCTTGTTAATGAATTGAGGGATTGTACCTATTCCAATTTTCCCTTGTTATAGTTCTCTTTTGTGGTGACCTGGTTAACATTTTCCTTGTGACCAGCCGCTCGGTTCTTCGAGGGAGAGCGAGGCGTCTTTGATTTTCTCTTTGTAGTCCTTGTTTGCGTCTCTGGTCCTTCCGCCTTTGGTTTCTTTATGGTTTTCCGAAATGATTCCAGGCAAATCCCTTGAATCCTCATCAGAATCTTAATTAGGGGGACATTTTGGATTTTACATAATCCCATAAAATTATTTGATTTGCTTCATCTATTACCTCTTCCCGACCCACATCCTCCCATTTGTCATGGTGGCCCTTTGTAAAAGCCGAAATTACACGGTACGACTCTACCCCCCTCTCCCCGGAACTGGAATTTGAGGTGGAAGAGGGGCATATTTTGGAGGCAGGGCCCTCCCCCGCTCTTCCGGTCGTGATTTATGAATAGTGCGAAAATTAAAAGGATGCAACAGTTTGGAGTCGGCAGTCGATCCGTGGGGTGGTTTCTGTGTTGTCACTCTTCCAAGAGATCCCGTTTTCGAAATAACTTTCTGATCTCCGACCATAATTCCGTAATTCGATCATAATTCCGTAATTCGACCATAATTCGCTATCTCGTTCTTCGTTAGCTTCGTTCCATTTGATTGGTTCTTGTTCATTTCTTAGCATTCATAATTCTTCCTATACTTCATGTATGTGTTCGTTCATGATTAAACTATGAAGGTAAAGATGTCCCGAAGATTCCCCCGTGGGGGAGAGGAGGGAAAAGGTGAAGATTGGATGAAGTTATCGAGGCTCCGAGGAATTCCTGAAATAACGGGGGGGGGATATTTTGGATTCTACAATACCCCCTCCAAATTATTAGATTTGCTTCGTATCTTACCGATTACAACTCAATCGACTTTGGTTGAGGGTGAAAGAGGGAGTCATTTTGGAGGCGTGCGCCCCACCCACACCGTGTGTAAAAACAGTTTCGACTCTGCCTTTGAACCGTGTGGTGCTTTCTGTGCTGTGACTCAATCAGGAGATCTCGTTTTGAAATTAACTTTTGTCAATTATCGGTAAATCATTTTCGGTTAGTTCATCTTTCATTGATGTCCCCTAAGGATAATATGGGTCTCCTCTTGCGGAGGATGGGTATGAGGAACGTGGGAATAGTTGGGTATTTAGGGTTGGTATCGTATCATACCTCAAAGCTACTCACGTGTTCTGATAAGAGTTGAATTACAGCCGCCTCTATTTCTCTAAATATCTTTTCCGTGTCCACCCATTGGTGTTGATTTGCAAGCTTCTCATCTTTGTTCTTTGATATCAACATGTTGAGTACTACTTATGTGTCGGCGTTTCTAAGTGCTTTGGGGTCTTGCTCTGACTCTATAATTGTCATCTACATTGGTGTCCTCTTTATTTTCTTCTGTCTCATCTTCCTAACCTTCTGTTTGGTGGTTATCCTCTTCTTCATTTTCACTCAGCATTCAGTTTAGTGATCTCTCATAAGTGCCTGCTTCTGGATATCAACATGTATTATTTATTACACATTATCGCTTCAGTAGTGTGTGTAGATGTTGTAGGATCTGGTTGCAGTTGGCTGTTCATCCTCACAGATCATTATAATCTCCGCATCTTCTTATCTTATAATATTAAAGATATTAGCGGTTTTTCTTGTTCAAATCGTTAATATTATTTTTTTATTATTTTTCATTTGTTGTTAGTAATTCTGACAACAAACTTAGTATGGAATGGGAAGCTCCGTGCCGTTTATTCTGTTAAAGGCTTCGATTTTGAAGGCATCAAATTTTTACTGCGGGTTGTTAATTGTGCTCCTTGAAATCTCCTCGCGATTACCCCTTTCGCCATCTCGTTCTTCGTTCCATTTATTTGATATTGTTCATTTACTAATATTTTTAATTCTTCCTCTACGTCTCGTGGTGGGTGCCTTGTATTAGGTAGCGATCGCCCGCCTTGATGAACATTTAATATATATTCGGTCCATTTGGACGCAGATTTTGTTTTGTAAGTGGATTGTGGGAAAGATTCTCTCTCTTCCTCTCTCTCTCTCTGCTCCTATCAACTGCTGGTCCTCCAACCGTTTCATTCCCTCGCCCTTTTCTTCCTCCGTTAATTCATCTAAGTTTGTTGGTATATAATTTATTGGTAAACGCTCGTACTTATTCCAATTTGCCCTTGTTATAGTACTCTTTTGTGGTGGCCTGGTTTATAATAGGGAAGTGTTTATAATAGGGAAGTGTTTATAATAGGGAAGTGTTTATAATAGGGAAGTGTTTATAATGGAGAAGTGTCTATAATAGGGAAGTGTTTATAATAGGGGAGGATTAGGGTCTGATATTAAATTAGGGTTTGATATTAAATTAGGGTTTGATATTAAATTAGGGTTTGATATTAAATTAGGGTTTGATATTAAATTAGGGTTTGATATTAAATTAGGGTTTGATATTAAATTAGGGTTTGATATTAAATTAGGGTTTGATATTAAATTAGGGTTTGATATTAAATTAGGGTTTGATATTAAATTAGGATTTGATATTAAATTAGGGTTTGATATTAAATTAGGATTTGTGGTTAATTTAAGGTTTGAATATTAAATTAGGTTTTGAATATTAATTTTAGGTTTCAATATTAATTTTGGGTTTCTATATTAATTATATTGATATTTAATTTGGGTTTGATATTTAATTTGGGTTTGATATTAATTTAGGGTTTGATATTAATTTAGGGTTTGTTTTCGCATTAGGGTTTGTTTTCCATTTGGGTATGTTTTCGCATTAGGGTATGTTTTCGCATTAGGGTATGTTTTCGCATTAGGGTATGTTTTCGCATTAGGGTATGTTTTCGCATTAGGGTATGTTTTCGCATTAGGGTATGTTTTCGCATTAGGGTATGTTTTCGCATTAGGGTATGTTTTCGCATTAGGGTATGTTTTCGCATTAGGGTATGTTTTCGCATTAGGGTATGTTTTCGCATTAGGGTATGTTTTCGCATTAAGGTATGTTTTCGCATTAAGGTATGTTTTCGCATTAAGGTATGTTTTCGCATTAAGGTTTGTTTTCGCATTAAGGTTTGTTTTCGCATTAAGGTTTGTTTTCGCATTAAGGTTTGTTTCGCATTAAGGTTTGTTTCGCATTAAGGTTTGTTTCGCATTAAGGTTTGTTTCGCATTAAGGTTTGTTTTCGCATTAAGGTTTGTTTTCGCATTAAGGTTTGTTTTCGCATTAAGGTTTGTTTTCGCATTAAGGTTTGTTTTCGCATTAAGGTTTGTTTTCGCATTAAGGTTTGTTTTCGCATTAAGGTTTGTTTTCGCATTAAGGTTTGTTTTCGCATTAAGGTTTGTTTTCGCATTAAGGTTTGTTTTCGCATTAAGGTTTGTTTTCGCATTAAGGTTTGTTTTCGCATTAAGGTTTGTTTTCGCATTAAGGTTTGTTTTCGCATTAAGGTTTGTTTTCGCATTAAGGTTTGTTTTCGCATTAAGGTTTGTTTTCGCATTAAGGTTTGTTTTCGAAATAAGGTTTGTTTTCGAAATAAGGTTTGTTTTCGAAATAAGCTTTGTTGTCGCATTAGGCTTTGTTGCTCTGATTAGGTTTTGTTTACTGTCTGTTAATGGCTTAGTTTATGCGAATGGGGTAGATTATGTCAATAAGATAGGTCCTGTTCATAAGTCGAGATCTATTAAACCACCAGTTAAATGGATATTATCTTGTAGGTCGATGGCTTTTATAGGTATCCGAAAGCTGGAGAAACCCAGCTACTTATTAACAGACTCGACGGTTGGAGAAGTCCCTTTGAACCTTGACAGAGAGAGAGGGTTTCTTATTAAATTAGTGTATCATACTAAATTATGGTGTTATTTATGAAATTAGGGTTTGTTATTGAATAGGGTTTGTTGTAGAATAACGGTTTGTTTTAGAATAATCGTTTTTTTTTTAATAATCGTTTGTTTTTGAATAAAGGTTTGTTATTGAATATGGGTAGGTTATGAAATTAGGATTTGTTATGAAATTAGGACTTGTTATGAAATTAGGACTTGTCATAAAATTATGATTTGTTATAAAATTAGAACTTGTTATAAAATTAGAACTTGTTATAAAATTAGAACTTGTTATAAAATTAATACTTGTTATAAAATTAATACTTGTTATGAAATTAATACTTGTTATGAAATTAGGACTTGTTATGAAATTAGGACTTGTTATGAAATTAGGATCTGTTATGAAATTAGGATCTGTTATGAAATTTGGACTTGTTATAAAGTTTAAACTTGTTATAAAGTTTGGACTTGTTATAACGATTGGGACTTGTTATAACGATTGGGACTTGTTATAACGATTGGGACTTGTTATAACGATTGGGACTTGTTATAACGATTGGGACTTGTTATAACGATTGGGACTTGTTATAACGATTGGGACTTGTTATAAAGATTGGGACTTGTTATAAAGATTGGGACTTGTTATAAAGATTGGGACTTGTTATAAAGATTGGGACTTGTTATAAAGATTAGGACTTGTTATAAAGATTGGGACTTTTTATAAAATTGGGCCTTGTTTTTAAATTAAGCCTTGTTTTTAAATTAAGCCTTGTTTTTAAATTAAGCCTTGTTTTTAAATTAAGCCTTGTTTTTAAATTAAGCCTTGTTATAAAATTGGGACTTGTTATAAAATTGGGATTTGTTATAAAATTGGGATTTGTTATAAAATTGGGATTTGTTATAAAATTGGGACTTGTTATAAAATTGGGACTTGTTATAAAATTGGGACTTGTTATAAAATTGGGACTTGTTATAAAATTGGGACTTGTTATAAAATTGGGACTTGTTATAAAATTGGGACTTGTTATAAAATTGGGACTTGTTATAAAATTGGGACTTGTTATAAAATTGGGACTTGTTATAAAATTGGGACTTGTTATAAAATTGGGACTTGTTATAAAATTAGGACTTGTTATAAAATTAGGACTTGTTATAAAATTAGGATCTGAACGGCACAGAACCCTCTCTGGAGACTACTCGATTAATTCCAGGGATCAAGTCCTTGCCGACCTGATCGACTAGCGGAATCCTCTCTGGGGAGATTACTCAATAAGTCCCAGGGGACAAGTCCTTGCTGATCTGATCGAAGAGCTTGAGATGGGTGTCCTAAATGTGGATGAGTTTACGCATCACTGCCCGAGAACCTCTTCATTTTCTTGCCTCGATCTATCTTTGTGTTCTCCGTATGTATAGTCTGATTTGTGGTGCGGGTGGTCGATGACCTCCATGGTAGTGAACACTTTGCCATTCAAATATTATTTTCTGGGGTGCGGACGCCTGAGAGTCCACCCAGTGGTGTTTGGCGCAGGCGCAGAGGTCTGCATTTCAATTTTAGTTCGGTAGATGAGGCCGTTGAGTTCTTCTCCGACAACCTTATCGTCGTGGGCTTAACTATTATTCCTAAAACGTCTGGCCGTTTTGCACGCCGACCGTTCCCATGGTGGTAAGTCTAGTGTGATGTGCCCCTAAAGCAGAAGCGTTATGCCTACATGCGCTACAAGCGCCGCCCGCACGACTTCTTTGTCGGTGAATTTATTCAAGCTAGGGCTAGGTGCCCTTATATTTCGGAGCACGCCCGTCACTCTTCTTGGTGTACATACGTGTCTTCACTTAAAAGGGAAGATCCCTCTCGCAGAGGTGTGGAAGCGAGTCAAATGTTTCGGATCAAGTTCTCGCATGCCCCCCGCCCTTCCATCCTCTCACGTTTTCCATGAGAATGGGTCCGAAAATTTCATCGTTATATCACGGAAGGCTGCCGACTGGACTTTACCTCCAGAGGTGGAGAACCCTTCAACGACAGGTTTACTTTGAGTGAGTTACGTTCCACTCTCGCTTCTTGCTCGAACACCGCCCCTGGCCAAGACGATGTCTCGTACGTCATGTTTCGACACCTGGGTGAGCGAAGCATGACATTTCTGTTAAATTTGTTTAACAGGATCTGGGTAGAGGGTATCCTCCCAGATTCCTGTCGAATCGCTACTATGCTCGCTTTTTGCAAACCGGGAAGACATCACTCTACTCCGGACAGTTTCCGCCTAATCTCTCTAACCTATTGCGTGTGCAAGTTGATGGAGAAATTGGTAAATGTTAGATTAGCCTTTTTTTCTGGACTGCGGAGGCCAGCTGTCTTCTGCACAGTGCGGTTTCCGCAAGTTAAACTCCACGTCGGATGCTCTTCTCCGACTATAAAATGCCGTATTCGAGCCATTCCTTCCTAGACAGCACTACGCCATGGTTACTTTCTATCTGGAGGAGGCCTGTGATACCGTATGGCTATACGGTATCCAATGTTTATATTTGAATTTTTGCGAGATCGCCGATCCCGCATACGGGTGGAATGAGCCCTCCCCGGCCCAATGGAGCAGGGAGAGGGTGTCCTACAGGGAAGTGTCCTCAGTGTCACACCTTTTGCTCTGAGCATCAACGTCATCACATTGGTAGTGCCGAAAGATGTTCTCGCTACGCTCTACGTGGACGACCTTTCAAACTCTCTTTTGGCGCGGCCGAGATGCCAACTCTGGAGCGTCGACTCCAAAAGGCATTGAACCGCGTCTCTCGCACACAGGTTTAGGTTTTCTTTGGCCAAGACTAAGTTGGTGCACTTCTGCCGCCATCCACGGCTCCACCCTGAACCAGACTTGTTTTTTAATGGGGTACGCCTGGAAGTGGTTGAATCGCCCCATTTATTTGCTCTTTATTTGACCGACGCCTCACCTAGGAGGCTCATATACGCAGCCTTAGAGTCTCTTTTACCCACGCCATGGATATTCTCCGTTCCGTAACGTTCAGCGCCTGGGGCACGGATAGGGCTACTGCTTTACTTTTTTCTCGATTATTTGTTCGTTCGAAGCTTGTCTACGGATGCGAGTTTTATGCACCCACAGCCGAGCGTGTATTGCGGAAAGGGGAGTCGATCCACCACATCTGCCTTCGCCTGGCGACCGGTGCCTTCCGCATTTCCTCCATTCATAGCCTACTGGACGATGCCTGGGAGATGACACTCGCTATGTGCTGTGCACAGTGTATTATTCGCCTGTCTGCGAATAATACAGTCGCCAATAGCTCTCACTGCATCCGCAACTGATCTCGACGGTGCCTATTCTGCCGAGAGACGCCAGTCATACCCTAAGTCCTTTGGGTTTAGGGCTGGGAATCTCCTTCAAGAGCTAAGAATAGCTCTTGAGCCGGTGGCGCCCCTGATTCTGCCCAGGACGCCCCCTGGAGAGTACCACCTTTGACTATTTGTCGCCACGACTCTGGTCCCAAAGCCTCTACAGCGCCGAAATTATTGGGTTTAGTTAGGTGCTTCGTCTGTCTTTATGGCCAAGCTGGTTGCAATACACCGCTTGGTACTGGATATAACGCGATGTGACCAGTTAGGAGACTAGATTGTGATTTATAGCTACTCACAAAGCGCCCTGAGTGCTTTAGTTGCATTGGAATCTTCGCATCCCTTGGCTCACGATATCCGTGACACCATGGTTTTGGCAAGCCGGTCGGATGTCGAGATTATCTTCCGCTGGGTTCCTGGACATGTAAGAATTATGGGGAATGAGGGCGTCAAAGAGTCCGCGAGGACCCAGACTGGTACAGTCTGGGTCATTTCCATGCACGTTATTTGTCCCGATACCTGGACGAGTGGGATCGCTACCGCTTGTCCTTTTGTAGGTCTCATGTTCTTTCGCCAGGAAGAGGCGGGCCTACCCCTGACGCCATTATTTTTTTAGCTGTCATTTTTTATCTTTGATATGTGTTATTTCTATAGTTATTTGTTTTTTTAACCCTTCGATACCCAAATATAAATATAGATATAATTAAAAATTTTAATGTGTTGATCCAGTTTTAGGGTAAGCAAAGTAAGAACAGACCACCAACTTTTTTTTTTAATGTGATAAAATGTAAAGTAAATAAAAAGTAGTTCCATCTGGCACCATTGACACACGAACGGGTAGTTCTATATGGCACCATTTGTCACACGAACGGGTAGTTATATATGGCACCATTTGTCACACGAACGGGTAGTTCTATATGGCACCATTTGTCACGCAAACGGGTAGTTCCATATGGCACCATTTGTCACGCAAACGGGTAGTTCCATATGGCACCATTTGTCACACAAACGGGTAGTTCCATATGGCACCATTTGACACACGAACGGGTAGTTCTATATGGCACCATTTGTCACACGAACGGGTAGTTCTATATGGCACCATTTGTCACACGAACGGGTAGTTCCATATGACACCATTTTCACACGAACGGGTAGTTCCATATGGCACCATTCGATGCACGAATGTGTAATTCCATATGGCACCATTTGACTCACGAACGGGTAGTTCCATATGACAATATTTGACACAAGAACGGATAGTTCCATATTGCACCATTTGTCATACGAACGGGTAGTTCCATATGGAACCATTTGACACACGAACAGGTAGTTCCATATGGCACCATTTGTCACACGAACGGGTAGTTCCATGTTGCACCATTTGACACAACATAAATAGTTAACTTTTAAGTGCTTCGTGATGTAAGGAAAATTTACATATTGAAAGGAAACGGTTATATGCTATTTTTTTAATTGTGTTAGACCTGTATATTACTTTCTGTGAAAAGGTCGAAAGCAATTTTTCTTTACAGTCAAACAAAGTCCAACATTACACTCCGCACATCTCACTTGTTTTTGTGCGGTTATGCATTACTTGCATCTTATCCTTTTCGCAATGCACTCAGTTAGATGTAGCTTATTGTAAAAGTGCAATGATTCTGCTGCCTTAGAAAGCAACTTGCGCCTTTTAGGCAGCTTTTAAGCACTACTGGACGGTCGTCCTCTCTTTCGTGTCTCTGGTTTTCCAATTAGTTCCCTTGCAATATCGCAGCGAAATTCACTTAGTTGCGTAATATCTCAAAGATTCATTCTAAAAGGTTCAGTAAGTTCGAGTTTTCCTAGTCTCTGAGGTAATCAAAATTCCCATATACACCTTCATTTCGTCCTTAAAAACGTATATTTTCCCCTCCTTATTTTTCCAAAGCATTTTACTTCTTGTTAGTTCAGAAATGTTCTTTATCATTTCCTGATCAAAAAATAAATGGAAGAAAAATAATGGTGTTCTGCCTCCAATTTTCATCAATATCCACAGAATCCTTCCATTGCGTATCCTGGGATGGGTGGAAATCAATTTTCCTATAGATTCCATCAACCTTTCTTTGCTTTCTATTTTTTACTTTTCTAAAAAACGAGGAGAGAGATGAACGTTTTCTTCATACGATGCTTCTTCTTGTTCTATTTCAAACGAGCTGTTTTCTTCATGTGTTATTCAAAATAGACAAGAGAGACATAACTAAATTAATAAATCAAAGGACTAAGATTTTAAATGGAAAATTCCGTTATAAAAAGGCCTTTTAATAATAGGGTCTAGTTTAAAAAGACCAGGGGATATATTAAAATTAGGCGAAGAATTAATGAATGAGCATTCGACAATATTTCTTCGAATAAAGTCATTAGATCCCTAACTCTATAATTTAAGAACGGGATTTTTTGGAGTATTTGAATAATAATTTCATCTTAGTTTGGTTATGACTTATGTATATTTTAAATTTTTATCAAGGTAATTTCTAAGAATTTCTCTCAGAGTTTGAAAAAACAAAATAGTTTAGTTCAGAAAAAATAAATATGATTATCCGATGCTTTTTTATAATGTTTGAAAAGAAAATGAATTACAATTGATGAAGTTCAGAAAATTTATTAAAATTTAAGTAAGGCTACTTTTTTATTTTATCTATAACTATATTTTAGCAACGTGATTTTTTGAAAGGAGGGAAATAGTTTAGAGTTCATTTTTAAAATTATTATAATTGGAGGAGTTCAGAAAATTTATAAAAAATTAACCATGGCTGCTTTTTTTTAGATTTTAATCCTAGTAGCGAAGCGCAATCTCCCCGGGAGGGGCGAAGCCATTGCCTGGTGTCTTTATAACCATTTTTTATAAATTTAAGAAATAAAATACAGACTAATCAAGTATTCATTTTATTACTGCTATTTAAACCATTAAACAAATAATTAATCGAGAAATTATTATTTATGACTAATATTTAGAAATATCACTTCACTCGCCTTCCTTACTTGAGTACGAACAATGCGCAACTGCGATTTTTTTCATTAAATTTCATCGAGGGAATGACTCATAACGATGATCTGTTTCGTTCTGCGAAGAAAGACTCAGGGCTGAGAATTCGGGGATACGAACATAGCCCTTATATAATTATATCATAAGGGTTAGAGTGGCTTGAAATTATCTGGTGCCGCTTGGAACCATTGGGCATCAAAGGGTTAATATAGCCTAATACTAGGCTGTTGTGTACGGCGACCTATGCCCAAATAGGCAGTCGACAGATGGGATACCACAATGAAAAAAAGAAAATTCAGGTATTTAGCTACTCGTATTATTTAAATCAATCCCCTGAATAATCTGATTTTTATCTATATTTAAAGGACATCTAACTAATATGTCCATAGATATTTTTGTCCTTTTGAGGAATACGTATCTATTTTCGTTACATTTGATCGCACTCATATCCATCTTCTGCTTTGTCTCTTTCGAGTGGAAGTCAACAATGTAAATATTTGCTTGTAATCTAGGAAGACATCCTTTGCATTGAGTTTTCTATTTGTCTGGATCTTTGCTTTCGCTTATTTAGATATTCGACTATTTAAATCATTCACCTGAATAATTTGTGATTTTTACCTACGAGTATATTAAAAGAACATCCAACTAATATGTCCTGAGATATGTTTTTCCTTTTGAGGAGTACGTATCCTTTTTCATAACCATTTTCTGCTTTATCTCTTTCGGGTGGAATCAATAATGTAAAAATTTGCTTCATCTGCAAATTCAACTAATCTTTTTCCACGTTAATGTATCGGCCCATTGTTAATTAACCTACAGATTGCCTAGAGGGACTTTGATTTCCAATTTGTGCATTGAATTTCCCTATTAACACCTTGAATTGATGGTTTCCTTCTGATTGGTACATAGAAATTATCAACATCATCTGAAAAAGATGTTGAGGGTGTTAAGGCTTGTATTACTTGTAGGTAACACCTTTTATAATTTTATTATGTCGAGTTATACTAATCTACTCCCCATAGTTTCTTTTATGAATAGTGTCTACCTCTCTGTGTTTGAGGAATCCGTTCCACTGCGTAACATGTATCTCCTTTTAACCTTTATCAGAGAGTATGTAACCGTGCATTGTATAGGTATAGTTCCTTATCATTTCCTGATACCACACCGAGACCGAGACTTTCCATTGACCTCTTCTAGTTGATTTGAGTTTCCGAATGCTGGACGTAGCCTAAAAGATGTAGACAAAATAGAAGAGTATAAATTGTTATATTTTATTATAAAGTATTTTGTATATTTCGAAAGAGTGAAACTCCTCGAGGGCATATGTGCTAGCATGTCCTTTGAAAATAGAAGCATAAAGCGTTGAGGGTATGTAAAATGAAAATATGCGAAAGCTAAATAGTTGGAGTAGGTTAGTTGGTTCTTCAGCGCATGGGAGAGCGCGCAACTCTTCGAAGCATGACCGCATCCTAACCAAAAACATGTCCCCTCGCACAAAAAAAGACTGAACATAAATTAAAGACATCTTGTCGTTAAGAAACTAGTGCGTAGAAGAGACTAAGAGAGAGAGAGAGAGAGAGAGAGAGAGAGAGAGAGAGAGAGAGAGAGGGAGAGAACAATGAAATCGTTTTAGTGTCATTTCTTATAAACTTGGCAAATTGAAATTTGGAGTGGCGATCTTTGATTCTTTTTGGCAGTTGATGCAGAAAGTGAATTCTTAAATTCATCTTTGATTTTTTTTTATAGAAATTTGGTAGGAATAGATTTTCGCTGCCACTGAATGAATGATTTACCCCCACTCTTTACCCCCTAATCCTCCACCACAGCAAAGGTCAAAGGCCCATATAAAAGGGTGACTTTTATTTATATGAGATTATATATAATGCCTTTTGTTTCATGATTACAAAATTTCCCGTCATTTCTTTTTAGATTGGCTTCAACTTTCTGACTCCCCAATGCCACTTGTTTTCGATGCAACCTGGTATTAAATGATGTCTAACCTACTAGGATTAATTCTAAACTACTAGGATTCATCCTATCTTACGATATGATCGATGACTTGAGACCTGAAGCATTAGGGGTGTAGGTCCAAGGGCATAGTCTAGACGCGATGGTTCACAATTTTAAATTCCAGCGCACCATCTCCCATCTTCTTTGCCATACAAACCGAAAAACTGACATGATATCTGCCAAGTAATTAATGTGGCGAAGAGCGGAACGCTCTCTAATTGCTCATTCTGTGTGAATAATCTGCATCACTCATCAGCGTGCCGCTTTCCACGAACACTCCCACATGTTCAAGAACCCATTAGAAATCAATCTCATCTTCTCGACAGGCAGCAGCGATGCCGCCGGAGATACTGCCTACAAGGGTCTGGGACTGTGGAGATTTCAATCCGTCTATGGAAATTGGCGCGCTCTGTCAGTCAATATAAAATAGAAAACTGTCTCCGGGGCAAGCAGAGGGGTTAATCTCCGGAAGATAGCGATATATTGCAACCAATTTGGTCGTGAAGACATACACTGCAATCAAAGCAGCTAATTTGGTTTCAAACAAGGCGGAGGTAGCATGGAAGCGAACTCCACCTTCGTGATGGATCAATCCGAATGCACCCTCTCTGCTCCAGTGTGGCACAATCTATGTTACAATAAATACTAGCCCAATACGCCAGGGCTTAGGGAACCTGTAGGAACATAGGCATTAGAGTATGTCAATTTAAGGGGTGGAAAGGTTAAATTGAAAATCGTGTAATTTGGTGTATATTGATTTTAGTTTTAATGCACACAATACACTATCCTGGTATATAAAAAAATACTTCAGAATAATTGCTACCTACATCAAAGTGGAAATTTAAATGGATATTTTCTGTGAATTCATTACATAAGCAACGTTAGCAAATGTGTCACCATTTAAAGCTTCAAATCATTTATAATCCGTTGTCATCAGTAGTCAGCTTATTATTTGTTTTCTGATGTAATCTCATCGCCTGTCGTAGCTATAAACATAGTGTAAAAATTAAATCTCCTATGTTGTGCGATATTCAAAAAATACTGTTTTTTATTTCATTTTTCAAAAAAGGAAATCCCACGCCCCTCCCTGTACTTGTAGTCTCCCTGGAGTGCTTTCATCTAGGTTCATTTGGGCCGGTAATCAACAAGCCCGTTCACCCATGAGGTAACAATACCAACGCTCCCAGGTACAGTGAGAAATCGTTACCCCTGTCTATCCCTACGCCACAGCCTCCGAAAGGTTCAAGAAGATTCACCTGGACATTGTAAGCCGGCTTCTGCGCTACCAAGATAAGGTCTACTTGCTCACAGTGGTGGATAGCTTCACGTAATCCACATCTCAGGCTTTTATTTGCTCCCGGGTGGCAAAATTGGGCCCACTTCTACCATCACAACGGATTGCAGTCATCAATTCGAGTCCTCCCTTTGGCGATAACTCACCCTTTGCCTTTGTAATAGCCATATTAAGACGACCGTAGGTACCCGGTAAGTGGAGGCTCAATCGAGCAGAATCACAAAACTGTGGAAGAGGAGGGATCTGAGGGTCGTTACCTCAACAGTCCAGGTAAGAGTACTCCCCTGATCCTCCTGTGGATCTGAACCGTTTGGAAAGGTAATTTCTTTGCTTCTTCGGCCGATATTGTGTACGGTAGCGGGCTGCTTATGTACGGCGCTCTCATCGATGGCACCTTACTGATCATTCCCACTCACGATTTAGCCACCACCTTTTGGCGCAATATGGGATATATCAAGGTGACGCCGACCATGCACAATGGGCAAAGGATGGTCTAAGTCACCAAGAGAGACCACACGTCTCCTTCCGTCTTCCTTCGAGTAGATAGCGTAAAGAGCCGTTACAGCAACCATACATTGGGTCTTTTCAAGTCATATAGCGCAATTCTAAGTATTATGTGATATTGAAAAACTGGAAAGAAAATAGGGTTGCAATACATTGCCTTAAATCTGCTGACCTCGATACCCATTGGCTTACTACGAAGAAATTTGCACTGGCATGTAGAAAAAGATCAGGGGCTCACAGACAAGATGATCGCACGGAGGGGTTTAGAAACGCCCTCACGCAACACCTGCGAATTTTAGATCATCGTATTCACTGGACAACGGCGAACATAGTTGTTATGGTAAGATTAAGAAAATTAGGGTAACTGAGGCGACCTTTATAGCTACATCAAAATGTAAAACCACCAATTCATGTTTTTTTAAAATAAGAGGTAAAATAGCATTAGAGGTAGTTTTTCGTCACTTTCCTCCGCCCTTACCTCCTTAACGTCGAGCCTCTTAGCTTGAGCAAATGAAATGAACAAACTATATCGTTACTGGATTTTACCAGCAAAATATTTTCAAAAATAATGACAAAAAGATTAATAGAATATATAGAAGAAAATAATCTAAATAATAATTTCCAGTTTGGATTCCGAATGAACAGAGATACCAACATGGTCATAGGTTTAGTAAAAGAAAAATATCACTAGCTTAAGCAAACAAAACGTATATAGACTTAATGCTCAGAGACGTAGAGAAACCCTTTGTTAAAGTCTGGATCAGAGGCTTACAATATAAGATCCTAACTTTCCAAATCAACAAAAATTTGGAGAGAATTCTCTGCGATGATATCACGGAAAGAGAAGCAAGAATTATGATAAATGAATACGAGGGACCAGAATGTGAAATGAAAGCCAGATTGCCACAGGGCGGGTGTTTATCTCTCGTGATATATTCAGTATCTACAGCTAATAAAATACCACCAATTAAACCAGAGACGCTGAACATCCAGTTCGCGGATATTTAGTCAATGTATAACATCCCCAAGCCGAAATGAAAGAAGGCAAAGGCGATTAATGCCATTGGAAATTGGGAACATCAACAGATATGAAAAACAATGGAAAATACGAGCAAACACCCACAAATTTGCCGTAATTCCTATTGCAGAAAGGAAAACATCCGATATCATATATGAAGGAGAAATGTACAATTATATATATGAAGGTAAAGCTTTGGGTCTAAAAATAACATCAAAAAGATACATAAGTCTCTAACAAGAGATTATTCAACGAACAATCCCAACCTTACGATTATTATATTCAATCCGAGGAATCTCTATGAAGAACAAGGAAGAAATATATATGGAATTGGGCAGGGCAAAACTAACTTATCCCTCATTGTCACTGCATATGATGCCTCAATCAAGGGAAAAAGATATGCAACGAGTACAGAATAAAGCCCTAAGGTTGATAACGAACACCAAGAAGAGAGAAATGCGAAAAATGAGCAACCTACTCGTGGACACCAATTTGCTACCTATTAATAAGGTCCTCAAAAAAGGGACAAGGAGATTTATTGGGAGGAAATCAATTATAATCTCCCACAAGTATTTGCAGATCATATCAATCTTCCCAACGATCAACGCACTCAACTTCATTGAGAAGAGAAGAAGAGCCCACGCATAGGTGATGAATTCAGGAAGAGAAGCAAACAAAACAAAAATCAGCACCGAAAAGGAGGAAGAATAACGAAAACGATAAAAAAATACCGGACAGAGGTGAATTAATTATCCTACGAGATCAACCAGTGACTAATGAGAACCGAAATTTAGACAACCAAACTATGAGAACTGAACCACGAGAACCGAATATGAACTATACATAAGACAACCGTAACAGAAAATACAAAACTAACAAATAAACGATCAAGGAATCAACAAGGAAGAAATATGAAACAAAAACACGATATATCAAGCATAGAAGATAAATCCAAAGGCATGAATGCCATTAGGAGAATGAAGCTCAAGAAAAGTGAAGAAAAAGATTAAAAAAACTTGATATCAAAGATGGATAAATGAGGGGACGCTAAAAGATCCACTAAGACAGGTGTGAGGATAGAACACAATCATTCAAATGCTAGACTTCGATTTGCGAGGAGAGGTTTGGAAAAATTATTCTCGTAGCCACCATAAGTTGAGGGTCGAGGAGTCGGATGCGCGATTTGCTCCCCAAAGGATGTCTCCGTTATTCTTCTTAATTTAAATACCTCTTTCCATGCAGTATTCGGCAGCTACAGTTAGAGAGGATAAATACTTTTATTTCAGCGTACGTTTCATCGTCAGCCGTCTTCGACTAGGTGGACTTCTGCCGCGCCAAGGCACGATTGGCCAGCCGTTTATCCTTCTCAGGGATTTGAACGGTAGGGAGCACCTCTGTGAAGACTACACGATCATTCCCAGGGATCAGATCCATGCCAACCTGATCAATGACTTAGAGAGAAGTGTCCTTAATTTCGATGAGTTTACGCATCACTGCACGAGAATTCAATAAACTTAAACTGCCCATAATCAACTTTTAAAAATCTAGTTAACGTTGCATCGGAAGCAATTTTCATCAAACTCTAAAACTCAAAGTTGTTTAGATATTACAACACAGTACCTTTCTTTAAAATAAAATATTAAGTAGAAGTAAACGTCTGATCACACTTGTGCTTAACCTAAAACGGACCCATTACATTACACCCTCCAACATACATCCATCAATTTTCACTCTCCTATTAATGACCCGATTCTTTTTTTCAATGCTCGCTCTGTCTTCACCATTCTTTTCTTTCCACTAAGTTAAAATTAGAGTAGCCAAAGCGGACATTTTCAACGATGGGAAACAATGATGGAGATAGGCCTAAAAAATGGTAATAAATAAAAAATAACAGGTAAAATAAGAAACGTTACGAATAACAAAAACAAAGTTTACAGTCATTCAACTTTAGAAGATGCGTCTACTTGATTTTACTCCCCTACTGATCACTTCTATGGTTAACTCCCGACACAGCTTGGACGCTGGACGCACTCCACTCAACAGACCAATAAATCCTCGCCTCATCTCGTTCGCGGAAGTCTAGACGAGCTTTTGAGGGCCAATGACCCTTATAGGTCTGTAATTACCCATCAAAGAAAGATAAGCAAGATTTATCGAACGAGACAACCGATATGAAGCAAGATTGCAAGATGCAACCTTGGAGGTAAGGCACCAGATGATACCCAAGTAGCGGCAACAATTGGCATGCAATTTGCTCAAATAATTGACCCCTTTTAAGTCGCGTTGAAATAAACAAATACTACAGAGTTAAATACAAATCTAGCTAAGCTTTTAATGGCTAATAAAAACCCGCCAATCTCTAAATTTCACCCTTTCTGTCACACATAATTGGTGCGCCTCCTTCCACTGCGTCATAATAGGTAATGTTCAAGTCTTGGGAGCTTTGTGTGGCCTTTTACAGCCTTTGCCGGTTTACATATTAATCGGGTCGTGTCAAATTTATGCCTAAACCATTATTTTTTTCGAAATTCTTTTTTACTCTGCGATAACATTTTACCTTCAATAAACAAGAAATAGGGTAAAAATTTACTTAATCACTACACAAAGGGGAAAATTTCGCAACTTGAAAGTCTGAGTGCGTTCCGTTGATGCTGGCTTTTTCCCCCAACTTACACACGCATTTGTGGGGCTTTCATATCATCTATTCACTCATTATCCATTCTTGCTCGAGGACATCCGGGACGGATGCACATCACCTGGTCATCGACAGGTTTGCTTCTGCGCGTATCGCGCAGGAACTGTGAGCATCGGATTCGCTCTCTCCCGCGGGTTAACTCAAATGAATTATCACTTCAGCAATTTAGTATTGTTTCAGAGAAACAAATGAAGCATATTATTCCTCTACCTATTTCCTCCTCAGCCAATGAGCTTGTTTCAAGATTATCCCTAAATAATCGGCTATTTCCATCTCTTTAATGTTTGGAAGAGTTAATTGCTGTATAATGCAAATACTTGCGAAAACATCTTCCACCATTGTCCTTTAGCATCATGTACACATAACACAAAAAATGCTTCTCGTTCATATTAAATTTTATCATTATTCGTCTTATCTTTGTTTATTCGCTTTTTTCTTCATCTATCTCTGCCTCTCCCCTTTAATTATTTATAAATTAAGTGAACATGTTCTAGTTTTTCCTCTATTTTTTCATTAAAAAACAAAATAAATGATTCCATTGAATATAATACATGAATATCTAATATATATTCCTAAATAATAATTAAACCAGAGGCTTTAGTTTCCTTAACTTCTGTTTCGTCCAATGTAGAAATGGTACAAAGACACTTAAAAGAGATTTAAAAGACAAAATATAATTTTAAATCCAATTTAATAAATATATACCTTTTATTACTAAATTCGTCCTTTTTAAAAGCTTTAATTCCTACATCTTTGCATAGCATTTGATATATTCCAAATTTGAATTCCCAAAGGTCATATTTTACTTTTAAGGTTTAACTTCTGTTATGACGTCAAAAATCCGCTGAAACGACATTCCCAATTATACCCAACTTTATGACGTCTTTTAGAACGGATTTACAACTTCCTTCTTATGTCCGATCCACTGCACAGTGAAGCTTTGAATTAGTGAAGCTTTGAAATTAGTAAAGCTTTGAATTAGTAAGCCTTCCTCATCTAAGAGGTGAGCACAGAAGAAATGTAAATTACATTCTTACATAAAGATTGCCGCAATTATTTGGTGGATGCTCTTTTTATCCTGTACTTACTTTCGTGCATTCATATCACTTCGTCTCTGAACTAAAAGTTTGTAAATCCTCGGATTGAGAGAACAAAATGATGCCTAGGCAAAAACAACAAAGAATCGTAGAACAAAAAGAAGAACAGAGCTGAATTTAACCCACAGCGTAATAAAGATCTCCGCATGTCTCACCGTAATTCGTCAGGAGACGAACCGAGGGACACTTTAAGCAAATAAGTCACAAATTCCATTTGTATACGAAACGGAATTCTGTTTATTGTTACTTTGTTCACTCTTTCAGCATCATGATTATATTAATTCTACATTACTTAATGACTCTTTTATATGACCCACCACCATATATTTTAAACTATTCAAAACTAGGCAATGGCTTCGCCACACCACCCCCACGGGGGAGCTTACGCTTCGCTAGTAAGATTAAAATTTATAATCTTAAAAAAGTAACCATGGTTAAATTTTTATAAACTTTCTGAACTTCGCCAATTATAATAAATTAAAAAATAAACTAAATTTTTCCCCGTTCAAAATTTCACGTTGCTAAAATATAGTTATAGAAGAAGATATATAAAAATAAATTTTCTGAACTTCACCACTTGTAATTTTGGGGGTTTTAAAAATTTACAAAATTTCGATACTTATATTTATTTCTGAACTTCACCATTTTGTTTTTTGATATTATAAAAGAATTATTAGAAATAACTTTGATAAAAAACATAAGTCATAACCAAACTAAGATGAAATTATTATTCAAATACTCAAAAAAATCCCCTTCTTAGATTATAGAGTTAGTAATGATGATGATGATGATTAAAGCGTACAAAAAGAACGGCTTCTGTCAAAAATATTTTTGCGGAAAAGGTTCAAAGCTCCTGAACTCTGAAGGCAGAGAAAACAACAAAGCAACTCTCCTGAAATTGATCCCCTGCCGAAACCAATTCCCTAAAGGGTGTTTTAACATTATTAATTGGCTTCATAGTTCCTCACGAAACGAAACTAAACCAAGATAAACTGAAAATTTCGTGGTTAACTTATGCACTCAAATATTCCTCTCACGGGGTCCCTAAATCGTAATCAGATACAAACCCAAATACTGTTTGTTTGTTTTATTCAGTCACGCTCTTCAAGAAGTTGATATCATCCATGTCTAGCGGTTATTCTAAGATCAATAGAGAGGAATTATATGAATTTCCTATGCATAAACTTAAGTTGGCTTCCATTAATATTCATTTATCGACGATCTCAGTATTCCCTGCGTTCTATTTGCACTGAGTAAACTTTATCTAGTAACTTCCATTCCAAATAAATTTTTGTTTCGTCTCCATCATTTCCCTGATCCTATCATAACCTTGTATTTTCCTCCTAGCTTCTAAGTTATGAACTAGTTGCTTTATAGAACGGTTTTTTGACCAGAATTACTCTAAAATTTATTGAAGACTTCTCCTAAATATGCTTCAAAAATGTATTTGATGGGAAAAATTTCAAAGTGCCAAAGAATCCAAGTAAATAAATGAAAAAACTCGGACACTAACCAGACTTCTTTTGTTTCATTTAATTCTTTTGGACCTTTGATGATTGGCTTAGTGCCAAATTTCAAGATTTTCCTTTCAATTTTCATGGCAGTTTCGAGAATTTAACTGCATTTTTATAATTCTAAATTAGATCTGAAATTGGGACAGCTTTAAAATATGTTTGTTTTACATATGTAGTAATATAGATTATTTGCCAACCTAATTTCGTGTTTCATCACTTTAGTTCAGTATCCTTTGGAAAAATGTAGGAACACGGGCGAGTCCTGAACTGAGCAGCCATTCTTTGATGGCTGCTCATGTTACCACCTCGTTCATATCTGTCAATAAGTGAGACGCCAGTCAATCATATTCCATTTTCTTATCAATCTACTTGACGCCAATTTTAAGGCTACTCTTAGTGGACTTTTAGGTTAAAAAGGAGGGGCATCTAAGGACGCCTATCATCAGACGTATTGAATAAAATCTTTAGAAATAACTATGATAGAGGCTATTCAAAATACCATGTCTACCATTTCTCCTTTAAAATCAACGAGAAAAAACTACTTTGCCTATTCAAGTTCCCTCCACCGGTAGGAGATAATTCCTCTTGATTTTAAATGGATTTTTAGTCGCGTGGACGCGACTCTAAAGTTACTATGTCGATCCGTAGATTGGTTGGTTGAATGGTAATCGTTTTACTTCCCACTGTGTTTTTGAAAGTTTTGACGGTCGTAAGGTCATAGGTCACAATAATTGAGAGGACGTGACTTAGATCTGTTAACCTTGTTTATAGTTATATTTTACTTGTGATTAGCATTACCCCTACTAAGCAAGGATAGCTTTTAATTAACTCTTAATTTACCTCCGTAATAAAATTAGATTTGAATTTATTTTATGCTGGGTTCGTCCATTTATAGTCCATTGATAGTAATCCAGTAGAATTATGTACGCCCTTGTGAACGCAACTCCTTAAACGGCATAAATCTAGTGTATAAGATATGGTTAGATAAGATCCGATTAATTTTCACCGATGAATTCATGGATTAGTTTTCATTTTGGTTCTGTGGTGACAATCGTTGAACGATTATATCAACGTCTGGTCACTAGTTCTCATAGGATCAAACATGGTTCCATTGAATCGACCCACCGATGAAACATTGGCTTCCGGAGAATGTAAAGATAACTTGTCACGTAAAACCGATGAAATTGTTGTACATTAGACAAAAACTGAAGTTGCAGAGGAAAGTAAACGGAACTGACAAATTCGTAGTAAATACACAAATAGCTTATATTTATGAATCAAAAATGCATTAAGATAACAGAAACACCGAGAGGAAAATGGCAAATATATCTAATGAACGAGAACATGCATAGATAAGGAAAATAAAACGACTACTATTGAATATTTTGGTTCAAATAATTTCATAAAATTATTTCCTCTTTCTTTCGCTACTACTTGAGTTACGTAAATTTATTTTTCCTTCTTAAAATATTTTAATATTATTTAATTAAAAACTTGCTACGTACAAAGTGTAGCTCTAAGCCTTACTTCGACATGATCAAATTTCAAAACACATATATACAACCCCATATAAAACGTAACGGATAGTGTACGTGCTAAAGGGGAAAATTGCCTAAATGGATTTAAAACTGACCTTCATGTCACAAGAAAAGTCAAAAAATGGAATTAATTCTCGACTGAAACTGTAACTGGTGGTGTTTCCCTAGGCTCCGTTTCGACCCCAGCTTCAAAATCCTTAGGGCAACTCCAATTTGATCGATGCGTTTGTTCGTTCACAAAAAAGATTATGATGATCATCCATTTCCGAGCATATGAGAACCTTAATTCATATGAATAAGGTAAGAAGAAGTAGGACTCATTAATACTCATCCAGATTTTTTAAAGAAAATTGATTACATACGAGTATGTATTTGTTATTACCCGATTCTTTTTGGCCTAGAATATGCAACCAGACTCTAATAGAGAGCATAGTACTTCAAGCTACGAACTACAATTTAAGCAGCCCTCTTAATATTTCTTTTGAGTTTTCATTAAGGAACTCTTCTCTAGAATTATATAAACGGAGTTTTTATATTAGTAAAAACAACATTAAACCTCTAATTAACTTTCCTAAATTTCCTGTCAAGATTTTGGATACGAGAAAAAAATCTCAAAAAGAAAATGAACTATTTCTTTCCTTTTTCTGCTTCGTTTTCTGGGTTTCGTAGCCATAAAATAATCCAATTAGATACACAGTTTGTCCGAGTGAATGAAATTCCCTGTTCCGAAAGCCCCTCGCCCCCAATTTCTAGACGAGTGAGCTCATTTCCAAGGGCGTATCAAACAAGAAAGAAGGAAAGTCCAATTAATTAAGTAGCGCTCTTTTTAAACATTCTAAGTACAATGAGTACCGTTAAACTGACCTTGATAATTTCCAGCACAATATCAAAATAAGCAAATCCAAACTAGTCAGATTATAAAAGCATTTTATGATATATTAAAGGGGCGGGACACTTCTGCATCTGGTCACAACTTTGATGTAATCTGGTTTTATATTCGTCTGTAACAAATCAGACTTCGATTAATTTAAGTTAGAGTCCATTTACTTTACCTATTTATTTCAGATTTATATATATATATATATATATATATATATATATATATATATATATATATATATATATATATATATATAATATATATATATGCGGTTAAAAGGCTATTTTTGGCAAACACAGTCTTTCTCAAAGCCCTCGGAAGGAGCTCTTTCTCACATAGACGAGAAGGTAACACTTAAAATAGGCGTTCTCTTAGATAGCCCATTTTAAGTGTTACCTTCTCGTTTATGTGAGAAGAGCTCCTTCCGAGGGCTTTGAGGAAAAACCTGTTTGCCCAAAATAGCCTTTTAACTGCATAATTAATTGCGTTACTGCAATAATTTTTCTTAATATATATATATATATATTGTAGTGATCCTGCACACCTGAATTAATGATAGTTCCTAGTGTATACCAGCAATGAGATAGCAGCCAAACAAGAACGAATCCATAAATGAGATTAGATGGAATAGGAATTATTAATATTCATCCAGATATTTTAGGAAATTTATGACATATTTATATATGATATTACCAGATTATTTTTTAGCCTAGAATACAAAACCAGGCTCTAAAGGGAAGAGAAAAAATATAGAGCATGGTATTTCAAGCTACGAACTACAATTTTATGATCTTTCCTTTATGTATCGACAAATTCTGGGAAGAGCAATACAAAGTGCTATAAAGCGCAACCTTAAAGGGTGGCAGGGGATGGCACGAAAGCAGAGATCACTTTGTAGGAAAAGGGAACTGTTGAAATAAATTAAAGTACCGCCAGCAATGCCCTCTTTCTACATCCCATGTCTTATATGTATTTTTTTTTCTATTTATACGATATAATACTTAATGAATAACGGGTTTTAATCTGTAATATAAACTTAAACCAAGCGCAAAGAGGTAAACATAAGGTTTTCTTCTGTTCTTCAATGCATAATTCTCTGTTTTCCGTACGATTTTGACCACATAAATTTTGTCATACTTACATTATCATTTCGAGCCATTTGTCATACAATAATGTTATTGCCAACAATAATGTGCAGCATATTGAAATATCACTAGATAGCTTTCAGAAGAATAGTATTTCGAAACTGGTATCCGAGTTGAGAGGTAGCGCCCAGATATGGTATTTATTTAAGGTTGTTTCGAGAATATTCTTACCGTCTGCCGCCTGCGCGAATCGAAAAAGGCGGCTAAGCGCGCATAGGACGGGAGCTGGTCTCGAAAACTGTATCCTCGAATTCCTTGCCCTGCGAGGACGATGGTAATGGGTTGGATGCTCGCCGGCCACACTCATTCAATTCGGTTAATCCCCGAGAATGAATGAATTGACTGGGTTGTATGCATATGAACGGTGCAGATGATGATGAAATGAGGGGAAAAGAAGAGAATGTGTTTAAAAGAGAGATTGCGTATGTTTTCGCTGTGTCGGATGAACGTGAAGGAAAAGGAGGAGTTTGTGTTGGCTGAGAGCGATGGAATGTGATCAAATGTGATTGGTGGTGGTAGGGGTAAAACAGGAGGAGGCTGTGATATTGAGTTGTGGTGTGATGTAAGGGTTAAATATGGCTGTTAGAGCCAAGTTCAATTGTTGACGAAACCCATTGACCGGATAAGGAAATTTGCTTAAAGATCAGAATGACAATCGCTGACAAAGCCGAAGGCATCAGGGGCATGTTTGCTTTGGGAGTGGCGAGGGAATAAAAGGCAGTGACCAAAAGGAGGGTTATCCACTTCGCGTCAGAGGAATTTTGATATAAAATCCCTTCGGTAAGTTTCGATAGAGAAGAGTTATGTGTTGTTTGCGAGAAATAAGTGGAGGGGTGGAAGAGAGAGAGAGAGAGAGATGTTGCGATGGGCTGTGTGTGATGACGTCTGCAGCAATCCGTCCTCTATGATGGAAAATCAACGAAATTAATAATGCTTTTAGACTTTTTTTGTGCTTTAGGAAATTTGGATAGAATTTGAATCTCTTTGATCGTCAAAGTTTGATGTCCGTTTACGCCTTCCTTGCATCTCAATTATTCTAAGCCTGAGCGATATTTTTCTCTGTCTCTCGTGAGAGACGAAATCCATAAAGGTTCGTTCCCTCGGCAAAATCTATTACACTGCTTCTACGTTCATTCACCAAGTCAATATTTACATATTTATTTCCTGATTGAGTGTGAGGTTGGTTTGCTTTCACATTTTTGTTTAGGGGTTATAATTATCTGGAAGTTGTGGTTTAGTTGAGCGCCTACATTCGTAAATGTAGGTAGCACAGATTTATCTCTTCTTTTTGTGTGTGTGCTCCTAAGTGTGTATACATGTCGATTATTTGGGAAGGGGGATATTACCTCTTAGATATATTAATTATTATTTGGGTTAAGTATGGGGTACTCTTGAATTATAAACGATGGTGTATTAGGTTAGGTTGAGAACAAATACTAAGCCTTTAATATTCATTTTATGAGCCGTCGAGTGGTATTTGAGAATCATTTGGATTAAATAGAAAAATCAAATAAATATTTTGCCAATTTCCTTTCTATATTAAGTTTTTTTTTATATGAAATGTCGTTTTGTAACTAAAACAAGGTCAACAGATCTAAGTCGCGTGCTTTCAATTATTCTGACTTATGACCTTATGACTATGTGACCTTACGACCTTCGAAACCGTCAACAAGTGGGGCAATACAAACCATAGTTAGTTTTCTTTTAATAATTCCCGGACTAACATTGGGAAGACCTTGTAAATTACATCATTCAAAAGAAAATGTAAAACAACAACGGTTTCAAATTTCGTTAGAATCGGCTGAATAGTTAAGATGTTATTGACCAAAAACTCATTGAAAAGTAAAATGCTTACCATCCGAACGACGACTTACGGATCGACAAAGCAATTTATAGAGTCGCTTACACGCGACTAAAAATGGTAAATGAGCAATTTACTAAAACAATTGCATCTTTTTACAGCGTCATGTAAATAGAGTGGGATTAAATTGGGTTTTGAGCAATTGAGTTTACCTTAAAAAAATAGAGTACTGTAATAAATAGAAATTCTAATTGGAACATAATTCTGTTATTCAAGCTGCTCACAACATCAACCAAGCATCTGTGGTGAACATCACTGCAGTGGGAACTGCTCAACATTAGTTCAAGAGGTTCAAGTATAATAACACCCGCCCCCCTATACTGAACTTCAAAGGAGGCCTAAAACTGCCATTAATGAGTTCAATTTAGGACTTCATCAGCCACCATATCCCGTCATCTCAACCCCACAACGGAGTGGCTCGAGTAGACTGTTACAGTTGACATCTGGATAAGCGGCACCCCATCAAGACCCCAATCAATAGCCCCGGTAATTTCAAACTAGTTTGAGACAACCTAGCCGTAATAACCCCCTACTCCTTACTATTTAAGACATTGTCTGTCCTGACCTACGTTATTCCATGAAGAGGTCCTTTAGAATAAAGACGAAAGCGCTCTGAATCGTTTTTTTCATTTTCCTTGTGGGTGTTATTTATTATATATATATATATATATATATATATATATATATATATATATATATATATATATATATATATATATATATATATATATAACACTGTTTTCCCCAATAGCGAGTATATTATTGTACAATGAAACCACTTTTTGAGCACAAAGTTTATTGAACTGATTCAATAAAGTTTATGCTCAAAATGTGGTTTCATTGTACACACACACACATATATATATATATATATATATATATATATATATATATATATATATATATATATATATATATATATGAATGTACTGCATAGGGCATTTTTAACCAAGATCTTTCACTATAATTATAAATATTAAACGAGGAAAGTCTACAACAATGGGTATATTTCAAAAATACTTCTATTTTGATCACTGGTAGAACAAGGTTCTCCTAATCTATGAAGTGATAGTTCGGTTCACACTTGGCAAGTAAACTCTCTAGGCACGTCCGCTCGGCATCGCCCAACCGCGCAAGAAGAAGGCGCGCTTAAAACTGACTGAGAATCTTCCTAAACCATCGTCCCTGTTTCAAAACTGCCACAGCTTTCGAGATTCCCAATTGTTTTTCTCATGTTAATTCTTTGGAAATGTTTGCATTTGAAGTTATGGGAACTCAAAAGTGGCATAGTTATACAATCGACCCCTTCTTCCGTGACAGCTTTCATGTTAGTACTATGAGTTACCTATACTCCTTATGCCAAACAGTGCCTAGAGTTTGATCTTTCTACCTCCCGCCCATAATTGGGAGGGGAGCAAGGTTTGGTAAAATAGTCTATGTCATTGTTTATGTTTTTCACTTTTTTTCCGTTCACGAGCCAGAAGCAAAAGGTTTGAAATGATGTCAGGTTGAATTTTCTATCCAACTAATAAAGGTAAAAGAATATATCTACTCTATCCAACTAATAAATGAAGATAATGGTAAAAAAATATATCTACTGTATAACTATGGAGTACATATATTTTAAGTGAAAATTTATGTCGTAAGAGAACACAACAATTAGTCTGTTGAAGTGGCAGATCCAGGATAATAATTTGGGGGAGGCTAACCCGAATTCCTCCCTCTGAGTACTCTGAGAAAAGGGCATTAATAAGGGTTATAATAGACAGTATTGATAATAAATAACAGCGTCTCATAAAGGACTGAGCATCAACTCCACCAGATCCGAATTTTTTCCACACATCATAAAATTATTGAATTGTAATTTGGGTATTTAGGACGTCAGCTAAAGTATAATACCAAATTTAATTATTATTTTTGAGATTTACCTTCATTTTAGACATGTATCATATAAGATACATTCGATGGCAACGACTTAAATAACTATTTTTATATATATTCTATCTCATTGCATGACACTTTCTGAGTGGCAAAATACAAGTATGTCTTGAAAAAGAAATATAAACATAAACTGGTTTGAAATCATGGGGGTGGGGCTTGATCTCCCTCAGCCCGCCTGGATCCGCACGCCGGGGTGTGTTGCATGGTACTCTTTTGCAATCAAAGGTTTTTCAAAGTTAGTAGCAGGTTAGATATAACGACAAACACGTTTATTTAAATGTACTTCAGTAATCTACCTTCTTACAATGCTTTTCATCTACTTCCATTTTCGAAAAATTACTCACACGTTCAAATGCTGTTCATCCTCTTTATAAAAATTAGGATGTAATAGATCACTACATTGTAGCTCAATAAGTTTCATTCACAAATTTACAGGTACAGTATCCACTTCAACATCAAATAGGATGCTAAATTGTGAGGAATCGGAAAATATACATGTTAATAATCTTAACATGTTATTAATCGATTTTTCCCAATATTAAGAACTCTATATGGTAAAGGAAATCAAAACATTCATGCACTACTTGTTCTGTACCAAAGATTATTCACATCTTTCCTAGACATTTATTACAAAAAGGAAAATAAAACTTGTTTTGTTTTTGCATTTGATATAGACGTACAAGGGTATAGGAATAATTATCGAATTTATAGAAATTTTTGCTATCTAGCTTCCTTACTTCCATCTTTACCCTCTTCTCTGTCTATTTTACCACGTCAAGTTTATCGAATCTTCTCCACACCGCCTGACTCGCTGTATGACCTTGTTTTTCAATGTGTATGCCTAACAGCAGCTATTCAGTGATCACTTACACTGCATGGAGATCTTAGTAGTGGGTCTGCCTCCGATCTTGAGGATATGATCTAAGTGTTGTTAAAACTATCAGTTTCCATCTGTTACACTTTTTTAAACTCAGAAGACCAGAAAAGTGCATCGAGAGCTGAGCTAAATAGGTCAAACTAGTCGCTCAAACACCTAGGACTTCCTCAACTTTACCTACATTTTAAAGCTTTCTCGTTACTCTCTACAAATATTCTAAAGTAACTTCATTTATCGCCAAACTTCTAACTTCATACTAAAACATTTCTTAAGTAACTACATTTATTGTGAGTGAAACTTCAAACCTCTCTTAGATAACTTCATTTATCGCCAAACTTCAAATCTCTCAAACTCTACTCAGACTGCAATTGTGGAGACTTTATTCAAAGTCAAATATCAAACTTCTAACTTCATACTAAAACGGGCTTCCTTAACCAGTTCAAAGTAATCTACAAAAGAAAACCAAGAATTCGACCACTATTCGAAAAAAGAATAGTCGACTTTCTAAAATAATAGACCTGGATACACAACTAATATCACTACACGACAAAAACAAAAACTAGACAAGACTAATAAAAATGACAGTGCAGGAAAATAATACTACGGACGAAGCAAAGGGCACTGAGAGTATCAGAAATAATACGAGAAAACCTCAGAGCCCAGGACTCATTCATAGAAGCAATAACTACCATCTTTATCCTTGCAATGAGGATGAGGTACTTCCAAAAATCTCTAAAACATAGTAAAAGGATCTTCACCAAACAAGAGAAAGAGCCAAACCCACCATAGAACTTCAGACCAATCTATCTGCTTGAAGTAATGGGTAATTTTTTGAGAGAACCCTAAACAACTGGCTAACGCTCGATTTGGAAACAGACAGTCTTTTGCCATAGCAACGGAACGGATTGTGTAAAAAGCGCAGAATAGACACCACTATCGCCATCCTCACTGAGTGGTTAGCTAAAGAGAAGCTTGACGGCCACTACATGGACGTAGCGCTTCGTGAGGTTCAAAAGGCTTTCAACAAGGTTTGGCGCACGGGCATGAAATACAAAATCTACAGGTTTGTAATGCTGCTCGCGATGACAAGAATACTATGTGAGTACCTGTCAGATTGAACGCGCACATAGGAGTAAAGAGATTCTAGAGGATAATAGCCCTACCCTCGACAATATCTACACAAGAGATATGCGTCCTCCAGCAAAGGAGCAATCGACGAAGTTTCATTTCTCTGAGGAACCGACTCAGTCATTCATTTGTCTATACAGAAATTCACAAGCCAACGGCTGTTGCCAGATAGACGCTGGAAAATAACAACAACAAACATTCACAAACCATAGCCCTGACAGCAACAGAAATAAAGAACATTAACGAAATTAGATATGGCTTATCTTTACCCGTTCAATTTAGAGATAGCTTATCTTTATAAAGCATCACTGAGATGACTCATCTTTACCAGCTCATTTAACAGATTGTTTCTCTTTTCTAACTTAATTTTAGACATGGCTTATCTTTCCTAGTTATCACTGAGATTGTTATCATTATTTGGTCTCACGATCAGTAACAATTCAAATGGCAATATCATTTTGGCCATTCATTGCTTTTAAAATATCTCTCGACGTGGATGAATTCAAAGAGTTTTTTTTACTCAGTCAACCGAAAGTAATCTTAAGGCACTTCATAACTCTCTTCTCTTCAATTCAAAAATAAAATCATCTCACCTGAATAATTTCTTTCTCAAAAAGGATATTCCAATATTTTTTCTTGAATGCATTGAGGGATTATAGAGTCCGATGGAGCCGTAAAATGCTGGGGCGCGCGGCTCGTATCAATTCAGAGTGTAATAAATATTTAATACTTTTACACACACGTACATACAGACGTCTCTCTCTCTTTTTCTCTGGGGGAGAGGGGAGCTAGAGAGAGAGGGAGAGGTGACGCCCCCTTATCGCGGGAAGAGAGCTTGTGTGTACCTTTGACTTTTCGACCTATGTTGGCGGGGGTACCTCTCTTCTGGGTACCCCTGGTAGGGCTTCCCTTGTCGATTTGGTCGGAAACGAGGTTCCAGACTAAGTGCGTCCTTCCTTGTTTTTTTTCTATTCTATCCTCCTTTTTCACTTTTATCCTATCTCTTCCACTTATTATACAAAAAGAAAACAAAAAAAACCCTACTCTTATCATGTCACTTACCCTTTTTCCCTCTATCTACATATAAGGACCTGGCAACTACCTCATGCGTCAGAAGAGAGGCTTTGGAACCTCTATAAACAACGCCAATCGACGCTCACTGGTTGTGAGAGACTAGGACTAGAGGTTTCCTAGGCGTTGGTGCACGATAAATGGGATGAGGGTAGTGCCCCGTTAACCCCTTTCCTGGCGCGTAATTATTGACCATTTCCAAACTACTTGTCACTCTAATTGTGGACTGCAATTCAATCATATCACACTCCCAGTTTCGAGATCTCACGTCCCTATTCGGGCACCGAACCTACACTATAACCCCAATCAATCCAACCCGCTTATTACACTAAGTCGGACGTGAGGAATCGAGGGAGAAATGAAACAGATTGTATATACAGCCCTTTATTTACAAAAAAGATGGCTAAATATATTTAGAATCTCCATATATACAAAAACAATCCTACTTATGAATACTATAAAAAAAATATTTAAAAAAAAAAAATCAAAGAGACGAAGATAGTACCACCTTACGTGGTACCACGCTTTCTTGAGGGTTTAGGGTTTCCCGGGGAAAAGTCTTGCCAGCTGCTACTCATGTTGGGAAAAATTGTTGCGCACGTCTTTAAAGGCCTTGGCTTCCGAGCTCATATAATACACGATCCGGTGGCGTCTTGAGGCTTTTAAAGCCCTCCGTCCAACGAACTAATATTAATGGACGCATCAAATTCGATTTGAATTATTTCAAAATTTTGTTATTACAGCCACTCTTACAAAAGGAGTATTATCAAACTTTATCAGAATAATAGAGTGGCTTATGTAAAGAGAAAATATTTTTTAAAATAAAACATGAAATCCAGAATATATTATATATATAAAAAAAAAAACATCTCCCCATTCATACACACATTCTTACAGAGGGAGGGAGAGGTCCGCTAGAAAGGGGATGAAAAAATGGCCCTACAAACACCCTCACATTCGCTCTACCACAACAGCTAAGAGAATTATGAGCCATAAATTACCTTCACGATTTTCGTTAAAGTTTTGATGGTCGAAATTTTGAGATATGGATCTTTTCAGAGTTTGTGCTTAGTTTCGACGATGAGTTCAAAAAGCAATTTAGGGGCTTAGGAGCCCACCCTTTTAATGGCCTTCCTTACGGAAAAGATATTTAATTTTTTTATCTTCATTATATTATTGAAACACAAAGTAAACCCAAACTAATTCGTATTAATGTTTAAGCTACAAATATGACATTTAAAAACCATTTAAACAACAATCCATATAGCATAAGATTGATGCGCCCTGACCGAGCGTTGACAAATTTCGAAAACAGGATTAAAAAGCAGCACAAGATGAACTCAGAAAAGGATGGAAGATAAAATAGGCTCTCCCCAAATCAGATTTTTGGCATGGTTCATAAGATAATCATATAGAAGCGTCTCGATACCAGTGTCTCCACCCATTTTACGTATAAATACAGCCACATTTAGCTACCTTCTGCGATGCACAGCTATAATGCTGTAGTATTATTTTTACTCCACCAACACATGGTTGAATACAAGCATCCCTTATCCACTTTATCTGGCGTGATCTCGACAACCTGCCATTACAATTCTGAATCAATCTACGGTGCAGTGAAGCCATATTTGCAAATGAATGCCGACACGGATTCAGTACAAAGCGAGTTTGTTTTGATCATCCTGTTCTATAAACTAGGATTTAGGGTCTCAGCAAGATACCACGAAGAAGAGGATTATTTTGTTCTGTTTAGTAAGCTGGGACACTCCCACCCAGACACAGACCCCCGTGTTTAGGAAGTTGACAGACAGGGGAGATGTCAGAAAGGAGAGACTTACAACGAAAAGAAATCAAAATGAGGAACAAAAATACACCAAACGGCATCAGCCTTCAATGCTATGGCCAGAAAGGCGGAATGAAAGACAATTGTGTACTGACGCATAAAAACTAAGTTCCAGGCATAACTTTAATTTAATGGAATATTATTCTCAGGCATATTAAGAATTCGTATTATTATAATTGCATTTGCGTATATTATATATAATAGTTTAGGTTTGAATTCTATAAATCTTGAGTATCATTATAAACGAATGCCCAATTAGGATCATGCGACCCTCTCATTCCCTTCTGTTTACATCCTCTCTAATAAAAATACCTCAGGGAAGAAATGATGGACACGTCTCAATATTAGAATAGACCTCTCATATTGTAATTATAAACCGAGGAAACTTTAAATGAGCCTCTTGTACTTTGATGGGTGTCACTGCTTTGCATAGATGATGAATTTATATTTCTTTTATTTAGATCCAAGATCTTCTAAAATTAGCATTTTTGGAATACTTTGGATTTAGCACAAGTTATCTTAGCATTAATTGTTGTTAGAATTCCAAGTTTAGGAGAGAGAAACCAAATGATGATCGAAGAATAACAGATGTAAACCGTGATGACAATTAGAATGGAACTATGAATAGGCTTGGCAATGAGCGACTCTGTATTGTAGCGTAATGGCTAGTGGCCAGTCAGGAGAGGAACAATGACACATCCTGCCTCCGAACCGATCTTCTGTGTGAAAATTATCAGTCCTTGCGCGCTAACTAGTACCGAGGTGACTAGTGGCCGGTCACTTCGTTACTAGGGACGAGGGTTTTCTGCAAAGATCAGCGCATGCGTACTAAGGATGCTTCCCTATCAGCAAGTCGAGGTCCGTTTGAGTGATACCAAATGAACGAAGGTCGTTTTGAGCGATATATTAAAAGCGAATTATATTTGAGTCCAGTTTCGGATCAATTTGCTATAATCTATTATATAAATCATATTTTTGGAAACGTGGCCAAAATAAAGTAGTAAATAATGGATATATCCTAACCCAACCTAAACTAGCCGTGGCATTTAAATTAGTATCTAATAGCTATTTCTATGTTAGCCTGAAATAACACTGTTGGGTGTTATTTTGTTTTTACTTACTAAACAAGTCTTGTGTCAAATTATATAATCCCTTTACTCATTTCATTACTCCATTGCTTTTGTTGTTTGAAGCCTACTTCAATTTGGCTGCGCCGATTTTCGCCTTATAATAGTCTGAAATTTCGCTCAATCTACCTTGGCTAAAATGAAATTCGCGTAAGCGAACGTTCACATAGATGGGTATAATATATACTTATTCAAATATGGTTTACACCTAGAAGTTTCATTAAAATGTATAATTCAATACAGGGATGAGCAAAGTGTGGCCCGCGGGACGCATGTGGCCCGCATACGGCCCGAAAAGCCCTTTCACGTGGAACGCGTTTCATTTCAGAATTCGATAATATTTCGAAAATTAATTATTCAATATTTTGACAAAATCTCATCTCATTATTTTTTAAGTAAGTGCGAGATTCTTAAATGAGTCTTTTTTAAATATATTTCATTTGTAGATAAAATGATATGTAAAAAAAAACGATAATTTATAAATACTTATTCTCATTGCCCTTATCTACACGTTCTCTTTCGTGATTCGTATTCCATGTTAAGATGTAGGGCCCAACTCTAAGTCTGTAAACCGTTTAAAAAGAAGGTGGTAAAGCTATGCAAAAAAGTTACCCTAATTTATTAGTGTGTAGCTATATGGGACTATGTAGTGTATGGAAAGAAATACACAAAGATAATTGCAATTAACTTATATGTATTCGAGATTTAAATCTGTTTAAGTGTGACCCGCACTTAAACATTTGACGAAGCATTTATGTTAAACTGCTACAATTATTTGCTTCTTGGTTGGTTAGACTAGTGTGCACTAAGTCTCATATTCTTCAAATTGAAACTCTCTCAATAGAAACTTGCCTCCTGTGAAGTTTCTTATTAAAAATTATATTTTATAGTCGTCGGAAAATTAGTTCCTGCTGTATAAGGTATGGAGGTTTCTTGATCCCCCCCACGGTATGCATCTTTGCTTTACTTGTCTCAACATGCTTCTGCTAATAGTGGTAGTTTCTCAAGCATAAGATATAACAATAATCAATACTCTAAGTGTTTTATTCTTGCTCCCAAAGCTTTGGAATACAGTTCCTAGTGTTATCGAACTGGTTTTGGTCAGATGTACAAACTCTGTGCTACCTACTTTTTAATATAGATGTTATCTAGTTTTCTTATATCTTTTTTATCTACTGTAATTTATCTTTTATGCATTTCTACCTAATTTCTTGCATTTTTCATTTCCGTATCAAAGTGCTGGAGCCTTATTATGCAAGGTCTTATGACTTTTCTAGTTGTGATTCGAATATTATTATTAATATAGGAGGGATTATAATACAAGAGAGAGGTGGTTCCTTAGTCTTCAATTCTAAACATTAAATTCATATGTATGGTTTATATAGTCACTTGCTCCGATGCTCAGGTGACATCATTGTTGTTTATTTCTAGTCTCCCGCCACAGGATATTTTCCTGATACAAATCTGTTGAACCAGACTTCGTACCCATACAGTTCAAGGACGTCGGGGCTGTACCATTCTTTTGCAAATCAAATAATTCTCCTACTAATGGTAGTCCGTTAATCTCGTCAAAAGATACATTGCAATCAAACGCCTGAAAAAGGCTTGATCTTTCCTTAATTTCCAATTATAATTTTCTGTTAGATTTTTGGGGTTAAAGATATTTTTCGTCTCCTTTCTTTTCCCACGAAATTATATTCGAATTAACCGGTGCCATTTTTAGGTTTTTCTTTAATTTATGCTCCCATTTTTTTTTTATCGAGACTGATCTGAGGATTCGCTTTCACTGAAAATGTCGACGATCTGCCTAATGTCTTTTTTTTCTTTCTTTATCTCAACTGCAAACTGAATAATTATGTAGGGGAAGCGGGTTGTGCCAATGCAATGAGATAGAAAAAAATAAGAGGCAAAAGCTGAAGATAGAATTTAGATAGAAGGATCAATCGAGAGAATATGTACCCTTAAGACATCATAGAAGAGGAACACATCCTACTCAATCAGATTTTTGGTAAGGAGGTCTAGATGATTAGTCATATATCCTTGGAATAAAGATACCTAATTTGGTCATTATTTTGCAGCAGTAAAAAGTGATTTTTTTTCTGAATTGGCGTTAACATTTTTTTTTAACACTTAGAGGTGGCTTTTTTGCTAGTGTGGTACGTATCAGGTGGCCCAGTGGATAACTGAAGACAAAGTTAATATCATAAAAATTCTACAAAGTTTTGTCCAACCGATTCAGAGATCGTTTGCCTGCACAATAAAACTTCATATATGCTTTCTTAATCAAATTTAGCCTTTAAAGCTAAAAGACTCTTAAATTCTGTCTTCGAGTTCGTCCTTATGAAAGAATCGTACATTGCGAATCTGAATGTCTACAGAGAAAAATGAAGTTGAAGTATATGTTCTAGGTGAACTTATTCGAAAGCTAGTTTACAACATAGAGGTTGTCTTTCTGCAAGATAAGTGCACGACCACACATCAAATGCCTAGTGCGAGATACACTGAATATCATATGTATTGATCTATTGCATCCTCCGCCATATTCTTCTGATATTTCTCCCTCGAATTGACACCTAATTTGTATCTAAACCATTGGTTTTCAACCTTTTTATGATAGTGACACCCTAATTGCTATCTAGAAGCAGCCATGGAACCCCCATATAAACTAATTTACTTTAAATACTTAATTACGTGGAAAGCACTTCAAAATTAACCAGAATTGAAATTTAACCTTATTTATTCGAAATAAGACAAAATTTGAAATTAAAGAAATCTTACCTTTAAAGTTTTAGGGAAAATTTGAGATTGATGAGTATCACATAATTCATTAATATTGGCACGTATTGTTGACAAGACAACTCTCATTTCATCATTCACTGTCTGCAATCTTTCTTTTTCCCTTGTTTTTAAACTATAAGGTAAGGGTCGGCAACCGTAGGTTGCCATGGGCCAGTTTCAGCCCTAACTCGAAATCATCCAGGCCGCAGTTCTTGAGATAAATATTCTATCAACCTTACCTATGGGTGGGATTTTTTTTATTTCACTTACGTCTTCTAGATGTGTGTGTATCTTAATGGAAAGTATATTTTCCTAAGAGCTCCCATTCCCTGGGCTCTTTTATTATTCTCTTTTTTTACTCCCAACCCGTCCTCTTTAGTAATTCAATGCAACATTGCTCTGTCGCGGTTTCCTTTCTTTCTGAAAGATCAAAGAAAATTTTGTGTTCGCGGAAATGGATTATAAAGATTTGATGCTGTGCCCCTGTCCCAAAGGGAGACTGCAAAATCCTAGTAATTTAACGGCTTCGCTTTTGTTTATTGCGGAAAATTTTCTCCAGGTATTAAACGTAAGGGGTTCTAAATTTGTGCTTTTGACTACTTGTATTTATTTGTTTCAAGAGGTTCAAATACATCTGTTCGGCCCTACCAGAGTTTATGAGGTTATGGCAGCCGCTTACGTCCCCAATTTTTTTTTTAGTATTTTTCTCATCTACTTTTACTTATTTATTTATTAATTTTCATTGTTTCTCCCCTCATTTTTCCCAATAACTGAAAGACCATAATATGAAGGAAAGAGACGGTAAATACTTTGAAAACAACCAGTGAATAATTGCCACTTCTAAGGGTTTAATGTATTAAATTAATTATCCATTTGATTCTCTTCGAATTCCTTCTTCATGAGAATTATTTGTATTTTATGTTTAATGAACTTATGAAATATAAAATTTTAATGTTAATCTGAATTATACAGGATTGTATACAAAGTTTTATCCGCTAAATGACGTTTATTAAGAAAACATAAACGTAATTAAACTTCATTGGTAGAAACTCACAACATGTAATGTCTATCCTACATCGAGCGTGAAAAAATCAACGAATTTCCATTCCTATAGAAACCATTTATTTCCATTCCTATAGAAACCATTTATTTCCATTCCTATAGAAACCATTTATTTCCATTCCTATAGAAACCATATATTTCCATTCCTATAGAAACCATTTATTTCCGCAAAGCGTTAATTAAATCAACATCATTTCCGTAGTCATAGAAACGTGATAATATCTGTGTACAACAGTGGACAAATATTTGTATAAATTCTTATATTTATATGATGTCAGATTTCTTCTAATTCCATAGTTTATATTTACTAAAACTTAAGTAAATATTATGATATCTTGAAGTATTTGTTGGTATTATCCCCTTTCTGTCTCATATTTTAGAATTAATAAGTTTAAGTTTAATTGAAATTACCTAAACAAGGATTATTACCAAAACTGCCGGAAGTTAGCATGTATTAATGGGAAATATTAATTCGACACCTTTGGTGACTACAACAAACAGATAATAATATAAATTAAAATATAACAAATACACTATTGTCTTAGGTTTAACTTTTTTTCATATCAATCAAAATAATAAAGAATGATGAAGTCACATATTTCTAAAGTTTTTTATTTTGATTATTTATAATTATAAATTTGCACGTTCTATATTGTAGAATAGCAAATAATAAGTGTGGCTGGATTTGGTTCAAAACATCATTTCGTTTTGAATACACGACTGAATTTATCAACATAATCGAATGGAAAATATCTGAGCCGTCGTAAAGAATTGTTTTTTTTTAGTCTAAAAAGTCTCACAAAGGAATTTATATTCTGCAGAGCCATTTCGTTCCTTCAACCTCTCCATTGCGCTAACTTTCTTTCTCATTTTCTTTCTAAATATTTCAGTTATTCTCGCACTCTTTCCCTTATAGAATGTCTTTTATTTATAGTGAAAATTTAGACATTTCACCTATCGGTGCAGGGTATATCTATTATTTTTCACTCCTCCACTCCCTGTGTGCTGAGCCAAAGATATGTCTCCCTCGCTCATTCCCTTTTTGTATCAGGCGCGGATCCAGGGGGGTGGGGCAAGAGGGCTAAATCCCCCTAAATATCACACCTGTTTATCTTTATATTTCTTATTAAGCCCTACTTGTATTTTGCAATTCAAAAAGAGCTATGTAATAATATAGAATACCAGGCAATGGTTCGCCACTCTTCCTTACGGGGGGAGCTTGCGCTTCGCTACTAAGATTAAAATTTAAAATCTAAAAAAAAGCAGCCATGGCTAAATTTTTTTAAATTTTCGGAACTCCCAATTATAATAATTTTAAAAAGGATTTACAAACTAAATTTTCCCCCTTTCAAATATCACGTTGCTAAAATATAGTTATAAAAGAAGATATATGTATAAAAATCAATTTTTTGAACTTCACCAAAAATCACAAAATTCCGATATTTATATTTATTTCTGAACTTCACCATTTTGTTTTTTCATATTATAAAATAATTATTAGAAATAACTTTGATAAAAAACATTAGTCATAACCAAACTAAGAGGAAATTATTATTCAAATACTCAAAAAAATCCCCTTCTTAAATTATAGAATTAGTGATGAAGTAGATGATGATATAGAAAGTTTTTAAATGATGTGCAAGATAACTATTATTAATTCTTAATACCCTTCTCTCACACTACTCAGAGGGAGAAATTCAAGTTAGCCCCCTTCCCCCCAATTTTTATCCTGGATCTGCCACTGTTTTGTATGTATGATTATTTTTAGCAATACGACCATGAGGCCTTCCATGTACTAGTGCTCCCCCAATGGAGAAAAGAGTAACACGTGTTCTCAAAGTTTGGACGAGATATAAAGATAAGTGACGGCTAGATTTGTCTCTATTTCAGAATTATGTCAGATTTAGATCCCTAGAATTGTTTGTCGCTTGCTTAATTAAATTATCCATCTTTTCTCTCCTCGGTTTTTTTTTCGCAATTTCTACTTTGGTGATGATTTCCTGTGCGACATGTGTCAATACTCCACCTTTTATTGGTATTTCAAAATCAGAAACCAATGTTCATAATTAAAACTGATCTTAAATTTGTTTTCGTTCCACTTGAATGTATATTAAATTTTAGCACTTGTATATGTAACGCTCTTGAAGAGAGTTGAGGAACTCCAGGAGACTTTTCTAGAGGATTAAGAAACCTTATCGAAGCGTTGATGAACTAAAAAAGCACTTTTCTGTCCATGTGTCTTGAAAAACTCGACACTTAGCACCAATGAACCGTCCTGCGTTTTGTTGCCATTTTGGGGTTTCCTAATAAAAATAAATTGCCAGTTAATTCCATTGCCACAAAACTATTATACACAGTTGTTAACACCTTCTATGTTGATATGCCAAATTTAAGAAAATATAATAGATTCTTTTTTTGTTATAGGGGTTATGAACCCAATTGCCCCATTTTTATAGGATAAACGTTATTCAATCATAGTTAGCCATAAAATTTTTATTTTCTTTAATGGCTTTTGTAAATTACATGGTAAACTATTTGGTAAGTAATTCTACTAAAAAGATAGACTTATGTTTAATAATTTAATTCAGGGGCACAGCTTGTCCACAGGCTTTATGAGAGGAATGAAATGTTGGGGAGCGGGTAAAGGTGAAATCTGCCATCCAGGTTTAAATCACTTCACCTCTAGTAGAAGCAGCATGACATAGCATCCTCACCCATACATCGATCTAGTATCTGATTAAAAGTACCTAGGGAGGACAGACGTGGAACTAAATTCAAAAGGTGTATGGGATTAAAGGGGTCGATGCACTGGTCGCAACTTAACCTTAGGAGCGAATGCGTCGGCCAAACTTGCCAAGTAGTCTCCCCACAATTATATTCGGGTTACGAAGTTTCTACATCCTCGCTTATCCTAAGAACTCTCCGCTAACCCAGCATAAAAAATGATCTAGAAAAAAATGATAAAGGAGGAAGACCAGCAAAAAGAAACTAGGACACGCAACCAACGAGGGCACCCCACGCAAACCTCTCGAGCGACCTAAATGCGCGTATCCTCAGGGGCGTCATTTACGCGAGCGTAGCAAGCGCTGTGTTCAACCAGGCCCCTACAACAGGGTGCTCAACGACCCCCTGAAAGTAAATGGCCTCCCGAAATCCCGAATGCTCCCAAGTCTTCAAGGAAGCATCGCTCGGGATCAAAGAGAGATCGACACGAGAGGAAAAAGAAAAGTAACCGACGAAATATGGCCTCTTCGCCTCATTTATTTGATTTTATGATGTTTTATTGTTTTTAATTTATTCCCTAGTGGTCGGGGGTGGGTGGGTGAGTGTGGACTCGAACCCCCAAGCTTTAATTACTGCGCTCCGATAAAAGTTTACAAGGACTACAGGACCAGATCAACAAGAAAGCCCGAAGTACAACCCTCCTAAACAACCTCCATGCTACCATCTCCTCCACTCCCTCCGCCTCTTCTCTCTTACCCCCCCCCCCCCTGCCACCCCGAAGGCGAATAATAAGAGCGGGAGAGGGAGGCAGAAGGGAGAAAACAACAAGAGGAAATATAGGATATTGAAGGAAGGAGAGAAATGGGGTGTAATGGGTGGGAGAAAACAAATTGGCATGGAAGGTGAATGAAAGATTAACCTATAATGGAAGAATTCTCCTGCTGCAGTTGATGGAGGGAGACCTAACTCACTAGTAGGAGATGGAAACTACAAATGGGGGAGGAGGACTGTTGAGAGGGGGGAATACCATTCATTATCTCTGAGGTCCAGATTGATGGTTATATGTTTCATACAGATAGGAAAGAAGAAGGGCTGATTATTTAAAGTAATCTCTAGAGTAACAAAAACACTACAATTAAACAGATGTTAATTGGCTAGATGTTAAAGAGGCAAAGGATGAACTTGTCATAGGATTATTATATAGATAAAAAAATCTTAGTAAGGAAGCCTCGTATCTTCTGTGGCAGGCGATAGAACGTACATGTAGAAGTAAGCATGTGTGTATACTGGATAATTTACATTCTAGGTATATAGACGGGGAAGCTCTTGTATCTAGTTGATCAGGAAGGAGGCTGAGGAAGTTTTTGAGGTGGTGCAGGATAATTTTCTGTGACAGGTTGTAAACCAAGGTATTAGCAATACGGAAATTGGGCAAATAGCGACCATTGCGAAAGTAGATTTAAATTATAATGGAACAGGGTTGAAATGAGGATAAAATCAAGGACTTAGAAAAGATTATAATGGTCTGAGGATGTGTCTGGAGATGGTTGTTTGGGGACTAGCGAGTGAGGTCAGGTCAGAAAATTTGATGTCAATGAGGGGGGAGGATAACCCCCAGAAAAAGATGAATGGTGTAGATCAGGAACTGGCATAAGTACAAAGCGTCACCCGGGATTAAAAGTCCTGTCGCAATAAAATCCATATTGTTTTAAATTCTGATATTGTGGCACCAAAATGTATTTACTCACTGGTTATTATTATTTATTGGGTTGATACAGATTTAGGAAGGTTTGCGCAATTCCTACATGTAATATCAAGACCATAAAATATTATATAATATCTCTGTTTCGATATTTATACTTCGATTTCTCTTTTGATGTAAATTTCCTCTTTTTAAAAGGAGCATTAACTTTTAGGCCGGCCTAGGAATGGATTACACATTGGGTTACACTTAAATTTAAAATACCATTTTGTCCTCTTATATTTACATGACCACTATCATTACTTAGTTTCCCCGCCCGTAAAGAACTAATAACACGACCATATTCCTTACACAGCGCATCTACCGCATCACTACTCAGATGCAGCTTAGGCATTGCATACAAAACCTTCTTTCCATCAAACTTCTCCCTGGTTTTTCCTTGCTGAAAAGTTCGAAGCTTATTTCCGCTACATCCGTTGTTTCTCGTCTCCGCCAAGCCTCTTAGAGCAGAGCAGAAACCATTTTCACATTCCTTGGCTTAACCGTGTGAAGGAAAGAGATGCTAAATAATTGAATGCCATTCTAAGGCAAGAAGACCTTTTGATGAAATAGGACCACCTGAGGGAATTTGGTTTTCGTCCCCCCCCTCCCTCATGCGAAGATAAAATCACCCGGGGGATAAAAGAAGACAAACGAAAAACAATAAAGATGGGTCCTGAATTGTCATCGAGTCATCCTTGATTTTGGCCAGGCCGAGGATATTTGAAGACTCTGGGTCCTTAAGGATTTTCACTTTGGGAAAATTGTTGGCTCGGAGTGGGGAGTAAAGGTTTCCTCGTATGCGCCCTGGCACTGTATGCTAGGCACAGTCGCCTGTAGTACGCCCTGAACTAACTTTGCATTAGTTCCCCCGGCAATGCACAAGAATTGTTCCTTTGGCATTCCTTGTTCGGTGGTCGTCTTCGCCGCGCTTGCGAATGTTTGGGAGTTCGCAAATCGCGTCTTGTTTTCTTTTCTCTTTATCATTTGCTCTTTCTTAGATCGGTTGATGGGAGGAGTGTAAGTAATAGGATAGATATTGGTTTGTTGTCTGTAAGTTCCTCATGGGTTGAGGAACTTACCTTATGGTGGAAGGCTTAAGAAACCAAATCTTCCTACATTAGAGAGGCGAATAGTTAGAGAGGACTTGTTTCAGCTCTTTAAGTGGGTAAAAGGTTCTAATAGGAGAGACATAGGTAAGGTTCTTATTTTAAGCAAAAAAATACATAAGACACATAGCAAAGGGTTTAAGCTGGACAAGTTTAGATTTAGGATTGAAATTGGTGTACAAATCGAGTGGTAGATGAAGGGAATAGGATCACTAGTCATGTACTAGAAGCGTCCTCTCTCTAGAGTTTTAAGAATAGATTGGATAGAATTATAGATAAGGATGCTAGGTAGGACTGAACTGGGTGATGGGAAAGTAAGCCTTTCGCGGCGGCGGCAAATACATTTTGTGGCCAAACATCGTAGTGGAAATGTTCTGGAAATTTACCACCTAAACCTTCAATTAATTAATATAGTAATTTTTCTCACCCGAAATTTGAGGAAATGATTTCTTTTACCATTTTTTTTAAATCATTTACTTTCTTCTTATTGCTTTTTTATATGATTATAAAAGTGTATTTCTCGAACAGTAACTAATATAGACAGTTATCGATATGTCCTCCCACCTTCGTCTATTTCTACTGCTTATTCCCTTATCTCTCTCCTGTTATTCCTCTATCGTTCTGTTCTCCCTTTCTTCTTCCCCTACGAATTCCATCATGACCCCCGATACAACTCTCCCGTTTTATCACCCTCTTAGCTTCCTTGTTCTTCCTTATTGTCCAGCCTTTGGTTTCAGTTCACCGGTCCTTGTTAGTCCCGTGTTTGAGGGAGGCCCTAATCAGACCCCTATTTGGGGGATTCTTCGGCCTATTTACATTCCCGTTTCCACGAACTTTTCGCTCCTTTCACTTTCCTCCTCTTTTCTCTGTTCATTTATTCTCCCCATCAATAATGTAATAATATTATTTCAAAATAAGATACTTTATTGGATCTCTCTTTCTCTGTCTCCCTGTCTGTCTCTCTGTCTGTCTCTCTCTCTCTCTCTCTCTCTCTCTCTCTCTCTCTCTCTCTCTCTCTCTCTCTCTCTCTCAATTCACACATGCACAATAAACAATTTAAATATATCATAAATAAACTTTACATAACACCTAACTGCCTATATTTAAAAAAAACACCCACTTGTATTTTTTTGCCTTTTCTAAGTCCTTGCCTTTACTCCTCTTACCATATCTGTGGCTTGTGATGCTCCTTGCCTTTCCTTCTCCAACAGTTTCCGTCGTTTCAATTTTTTCCTTTTCCTTTTTTGCCTTTTATACTTTGTCTTCACTTGCCTTTGATCCTCATACTATATATGTGCCTTTTTGACGCTCCTTGCCATTCCCTCTCTTACCCTTTTTGTCCCCTTGAATTTCTTTCTCCTTGCCTTTTCCACCTTCTACACTTGGCGCCCCTTTGCCTTTTCTGTTGCCAAAAAAAGGATCAACAACCATCGCTACTACTTTTCCTCTCTTTCAGTCACGAAGGCGAAGCCATATTGCCAGGAGGGGATCGAGGTGGGGGCCGCCCTCCTTTTGGGGGCGGGGGACTTGAAGAGGCGATACATATATGCGTTTAAGGCACATGTTTGCCTTTTTATTGTCTATTAAGCTTTCCTCTCTTCAAATTGAATAAAATATTATTGCCTCTTTAGTACAGTTTTATCTTCCTCCAAGAGGCTTCAAAATGTCCGACCCCACCATTCAAATAGGCCCATTGATTTAGGATCAAAGCCGAGTGGTGCCAAGATTTCGAAGATACCTGTGTTAGCGAACTGGATTAGACACTCACAGGTAAGAAAGAGGAGGAAGAAGACAGACAAAATAGAAAAGGTAATTAATTGAAAAGGAAGAGAGAGGTAAACATGGAACGGACCAAACTCCTAAAATCCGATGAGGGGGAATAGAAAACGGAGACTCGAGGAAGTGGTTCGCCTTGAACAAGAATCCCGGGCGCAATCTCGGTTACAAATTAGAGTTACTCACATTTAGGACAAGCGTTTGCGTTTCCTAAATCGAAAACTTAAAAACATTTCCTCTATCCTTTAAACATTCCTAGCTATGTTCTTTTTTTTAACAAGCCTAAGTGGTTCTTCAATTTCCTCTTCCTCCTTCTCTCTCTCTCTTTCTTCTCTCTACTGCTCATTTTCTCTCTTCTCTCACTTAAGCCATTTCGCAGTTGGTAGGCATCGTTGGTATGATTGAAGGGGGGACGGAGGGATTCGGGTCCTCGTTGTAAATTTACCGAGCGAACCATCATTGAATTTTACAATACCCCATAAAATTAAGACCCGCTCGAATCTCGAATACCATGAAAAGGAAAATTCTATTCTATGAAATGAGAAAAAAAGATCATCGCTTTACTTAAAGGACACTAACGAGGGCATCTAGAACAATTAACTCTTATTATGAGTTTCTGTGTGTGTGTAGGGGGATAAAGCATGTGTGGGATAGATAAAGAAAGGAATGGTAGAAAGAGAAGGAAGCGTAGGAGGTTTTTTGTGTTTGCATTTGTTTTTGTTGGGGATATTCGTTATACTTTTTTTGTTAATTTGTTTTTATTATGTCTCGTTTTCGTGTTTATTCCTCTTATTTTCATATTAAAGTCAAAATCGGTAGATTTATCTTGTGATAGTTGTTTTTTACTCTCTCTCTCTCTCTCTCTCTCTCTCTCTCTCTCTCTCTCTCTCTCTCTCTTCGAGTATTCGTCTTGATCAGGTTTTATTTTCACTTTGGGTCATTTGTCCCGGTCGATGTCTTTCCGGCGTCGATCAGCGGCGGTTCCTCTCTGTCCGCCAATCGGCTGACGGAGATCGGGAATCTTCCATTTTGGTTTCCATTAATTCGGATTTCTTCTGAGATTTTTTTTACATTTTCCTTCTTCATTTATGGGTTTCCACCCTACCCTCCCCTCTAGTTCTTCTTGTTTCTTCCTCTCATGTACCTGTAATTAGGTTCACACATTTGTTCTGCACCGTTTGAAGCCTCCCCTTTTGTGTCTTTCAGAGTGGGGGAGTGGGGTATAGGAGTGTAGCTCTTAGACCGGGCATAATTTTTAGGCTGGGGTACAAGCTCGTGCCAATCGCCCAAAAAGGATTGAAGGATCGAGAACAAAAACAAGGAGAACATCAAACATAGTCACGACAAGAACAAAAAAGAATAACAGAGGGCACCTCCGGCCCCCGCTTCTTTTTCACCATCTTTATCTTCCGCTATCAGTCTCTTCCAGTATTCGCACATCAACAAGACCATATACGAAAGGACGGATTCACAGGAGGGGGGTAGTTTGGGTTGCATTTACGCGGCCTCGCAGCCTCTGCTCCCCCCCCCCCTCTCCCACCACGCACAGAAGGGGGGTTGGGGATCTACGGGCGTCTCGTTCGTGGAGGTTACCGACAATTCTTTGTGGTCTTCCGCTCACTGGGAACCGGGAGGGAAGAAGAGGGTGGTAATGGAGAAGGAAGATAAGTATTTGTATTGTACTCGAGTGTTTGTGGCAACAAGTGCGGGAAGTGGAGTGAAAGCGGTGATCACGGAGCATTTGCCATTGACTTAGAATTAATCGGTGATTTTTTTTTATATATATCCCGGGGCGACGGTGGAAGCCCGGAGGTCCAAGAACCCCCAAATTTCCCCTGGGACCCTTCCCCTCTTGTCTAGAAGCTTCATCTCCTGCAAGTTAAAGTGATTTGGATCGATTATTTTTGGACACCGTCTCTAAAACACCCTCACCCCCTGGTACTCATTGGTACTCACTCAATACGCACGCTTTGTCCCCCATTCCTTTCTCCCTCTTCTACGAGATGAGAGGAACCCAGTGGATTACTCTTAAGACCCCACCCGACGGCCCCCAGCCGGACCAGGACCTAAGCCGGTTCCCTAAAAGATCCCTGGTGAGTTGAACGTAGCTCTCATCAGACTGAGCACAATTCAAATCGGCCCGCGGTTCTCCCTTAAGGGGGTGAGCTGCGAACCCCTCGCTAAAGGGGTGAGCTGAGAACCCCTCGCTTCCATTAAAGCGACCGAATGCCTCAAATGTTGTTTTGTCCATGTTTGGTTTTAATTTGATCTTGTTTTTATTTTTTTTCATGTTTTCATTATACGTTTCTATTATTCTGCTTTTGGTATATATTTTGCCACTTTCTAATATTTGTTTTCTCATCTCATTATTGTTCAGATTATTTTCATTTTAATATAGTATGGTCTGTTTCTTCTCCTGCTCCTTTTAGTTTGTTTATCTATATGTTCCCATATTTTTTGTTCTTTCGCCATGATTTTTTAGTTGTTCTTCGTACTTTCTTATGTATCTTGACCAGGTAGTGAACTTTCTGTTTTTTATTTATTTTTTTATTTCTTTCATAGGGTTGGCCTGTTAGGTATCTCTTTTGTCGGTAGTATGATTTTCGCTTTTTAATTTGTTTTAACATCCACCCATTTCTTTTGTCTTGTATTATTTCCTTGGTCTAACTTTTTTACTTTTGTCCGTACTAGATAACCATCTGCTACTCTTTACATGTGGTATTCTAACTCCTTATTTATCTATTACTTTTCCTTCCTCGATTCTTCTTCCATTTTCTCTCTTAAATATTTTCATGGACGTCTCATCTTTTTTGTAGTAACGTACTTTTTTTATATCATATTTTTCTATCTTTTTCTGTAGATTAGTGAATATTGGTGTAACAGACAGATCTGTTATTTTCTTCCACTCCATGTTGTTGAAGTCGTTCGCCATGTGCTGATGGGTAAACACAGTCTTTTTGTTGATTCTTTTCCCCTGTGTTTCTTCCTTTACAATTTGGGTGAGTGTTCGCTATTATCATTATTAAATGATCCTCTTTTAGCTTTTGGATTATTTTTATTCTTTGATCTCCGACGGTTCCCCAAGTGTCCATTAAAATGCCCAATAATATAAATGGCTCATTTTTATTGTCTGTTATCATTTCCTCAATTTATTATTCTTTTCTCTCTCTTGGGTTTTCTCCAATTGGAATTATACTAGCAAGATATTAAATAAATTTGATTGCATTTATTTTTGCTTCTGAATATAATGAAGCCACATTTTGTGGTTACTTTTATTTATTTTCGTGGTATTTGATCATTAATCCACCTCCTTTTTTGTCTTTTTTACTTCTTATATTTTTCCCCTTAATTTGCTTGCATCTAGTTTGATATTGGCTCTTCCTTCAATTTGCCCCTTCTTCAAAGTTGTACACGACTGTGACTACCCGGGCTGACCCTCCTCTTGAGACCCTATGTTTATAGCCTCCCCTCCGAACCTCCTTCATATTTAGTACTCTCATACTTAGTACTCGGCCACGACGTTCGCAGCAACTAAATACAAGTCTCGCTTGGTCATGTGGACTGTAGAGGAGGAGAGGTGGTCACACCTCCCTCTTGACTACTTTGGGGGTTACTACTATTCCTTATGGAAGTACTCTCATACCAACATACCCCTCATGTGGAGTACTTGTGTGTCCTATATGGGGCACATATATCCGCGATTCGGAAGGGATGGCTCCTCTATGGTCGCTGGTTGGAGTCGAACACACACACACACACAATCTACCACCACCTTCAACCTTCCCCCCTTCGGAGTTTCCATCTCCTCCCATCTCCTCATGGTGAGTTAGGGCTTCCTCCATCCTCAACCAACTACAGCAGGAAAATTCTTCCATTATTGGTTCCTCCTTCATTCTCCTTCCATTCCCTTCTGTCCTCTCCAAGCCAACCCCTCCCCCCCCCTCTCTCTCATTCAGTATTAACCTATATTTCTCCCATTAGTCTCATAATGGAGTTATCTCTCCTTTCTGTCTCCCTCTCCCATTATTATTATTATTCCATAATCTACTTCGGGGGTGGGGGGAGGGGGAGTGAGTGGAGGAAGATATGTTAGCATGGAAGGTGTTTATGAGGCGGTGTATCTAGAGCCTTCTTGCTCACGGGTATCCATCTGGTCCTGTGGTCGCTATGGGAACCTTTATTGGGGCGCAGCGATAAAACATTGCAGGGGGTTCGGCCCCACACTCACCCACCCAGCCCAGACCACGAAGGAATAAGCTTAAAATCAAATAAATGAGGCGAAGAGGCCATATTTCGTCGGTTACTTTTCTTTTTCCTCTCGTGTCGATCTCTCTTTGATCCCGAGCGATGCTTCCTTGAAGACTTCGGGAGTTCGGGAGGCCATTTACTTTCAGGGGGTCGTTGAGCACCCTGTTTTAGGGGCCTGGTTGAACACAGCGCTTGCTACGCTCGCGTAAATGACGCCCCTGAGGATACGAGCATTTAGCTCCTTCGTGATGTTAGCGCGGGATGCCCTCGTTGGTTGCATCTACTAGTTTCTTCTTGCTTGGTCTTCGTTCTTTATCATTTTATTCTATATTATTTTTTATACTGGGTCAGCCGAGTGTGGTTAGGAAAAGCGTGAAAGTAGAAACTCCGTAACCCGAATATAATAGCGAGGAGACTACTTGGCGAGTTTGGCCGACACATTCGCGTCTAAGGTTAAGTTGTAACCGGTGGTTTGGCCCCTCTAATCCCATACACATTTTGAGGTTAGTTATACGCCTGTCCTCCTCCTCCTCCTCCTCCTTAGGTACTTTTAATAATAGACTAGATCGATGTAAGGGTGAAGATGCTAAGTCATGCTGCTGCACCTCGAGGTGAACTGATTTATTAAACATCGAGGTCAGAGTTCAACACCTTCACCCGCCCCCAACGTTCCATTCCCATTATAAAGCTTGTGGACAAGCTGGTGACCTCTGGCGTAAGATGGGGGGGATATGGGAAAGGTATATTATATGAATATAATTTGGGGGGATTGTGGGGTGTATTTTTTGTTTGGGATCGGAATGGGATTTCTGCTAATTATGAGGGATAGTTAGGTGGTCGCCCTTTCTAGGAGGAGCTAGAAATAGTCATAATAAAATATCCATTCACCCGCCTAAACAATTCAATTCAATTAGTATAATTGTCAGTGTCTGTATAAATGTGTGTGTGTGTGTGTGTGTGTGTAAGGAGTAAAGAGCATGTGTGGGATAGATAGAAATTTTAAAAGTTTCGAAAATAGAAGGGCATGTAAGTGATTTGCGAATGGATGCAAGGCGGTGATTATTATCATCGCTTGGGTATTTTTTGCTTGTAGTGTTAGCTATTCTGTATAGTCTTTTTTACTTTGTTTATTTGTTTTTATTGTGATTGTCCTTTTCATGTTTATTTATTATTTTTTAATTAAGTCATAATCGCTAGATTTATCGTGTCATAGTAAGTTTTGTTCTGTCTCACTTTCGAGTCTCGGTCTTGATCCTCTTTGGTTTTTAATTTGGCTCATTTGTCCCGGTTGTTTCTTTTCGTGCGTCGATTGGCGACGCCTCTTCTCCGTCCGCCAATCGGCTTCCGGAGCTCGGGAATCTTCCATTTCGGTTTCCATTAATCAGGATTTCTTCTGCGATCTTTTTTCTCACATTCATTGTCCCTTCTTCAATCTATGAGTTTAAGCGACCCCCTCCCCCCTCCTAGTTCTTCTTGATCTCCCTCTCTCCTTTTTGCGTGTATCTGTAATTAGGTACACACATTTGTTCTGAACCGTTTGAAGATTTTGAAACACGGGAAACTGGGGTAGAGATCATTTTCTAGTACATTTAGCCAATGCCCAGCCAATAACACTTCTAAATTCTCTTCCCATGATAATTAGAGATTTAAGGTTAAAATTCATGTGGCACTTTTGTGCCCTGGTGGTTCTCTCTCACCAAAAGGCACTCCAAGAGGCCTGCTTTTATGCCTGTAGCTACGCATTCCGGAAACCTTGGAAACAACACAGGCATTACTACCCTAGAAATTCTTGTCCTTAGCAAAGCCCTTTTATATTCTCTTACCACTTTATGCCTAAGCATACTACTTGTTGTGTTGTTTTTTTTTACAAATAGCGGGGTATGGGGGGGGGCAACCCCTTGGCACAAAGGAAGGGATGGGGTCGGAGCCCCAAATCCGAAAATATTAGTCTTAAGATTCAAATTCAATTGTCTTCCCTACGTCGTTAGGCGCTCCAATGCAGTCTTTAGGCAAGTGACTATTTATAATGACTATTTCCTTGAAGTAGATCTAATGGGGCAGTCGTCATCCCTTTCAGGTTAGAACTATTTTATTGTAATTTAATTTCTAGCACCGTCGTCCCGAATGGGCGGAAGACAAAACGGAGTCATTAAATTTCCTTCAGGTGATGGAACAGGTGCGATGTGAGTCGCATTTAGATCTTAAACCCTCTCATATCCTCAGGGGGTTTGCCTCCACCCATCCCCCCCCATTCTTAATAGGGGTGGTGCTTATCACCTATCTAAGCGCCCGTTTCCCGGGTTTGACCCTTCTCTTCGTTGGGGTCGGAATTGTAATCATTTAGTATTGGAAAGGAATTGTGATCTTTAGGTCGTGTTAGTGAATTGTGATAATTTGGTTCTGGAAGTAAATTGACTGGACTCGCTTAAAGTTAGTGAACGTCAAAGAGCTCGACTACGCTCTGAAGATTGACGTCTGGTTATTTTTTTTCGACGCCCGGGAAAGTAAAGGACTTATACCTCGCCCTTGTTATTATTATTTTTATATCAACCCCTGATCCGTGGCCTCCTTCTTTCTTATTTGCCACACATTTGTTTCGGTTCACAGGATGTTTGTTTGTCACGTGTCTGGGCAGACTCCAATTTTGGGGATTCGGCCTATCTACATTCCCCACATTCCCGTTTCCACAAACCTTTCGCTGCTTTCACCTTCTTCCATTTTTCTGTGTTCATTTATTCTGTCATTCAATAATGTAAAAATCATATTTCAAAATAAGATTTATTTCTTTTCGGTGTCATAAATCTTGGTTTGAAAAGATTCTGGCTGTGTCCCCTTGTCAGTAAAGATTAGACATTTCATTCATTAACCCATTAAAATAAGTGCCTACATTCAATATCATCATGACCATTTACAAGTTTATGAAACTTTTATCGTGTCCCCCCCCCCCTCCTCAATTTTGGTTAGTAGAGAGTCACATCACGGAGTTAGGGGACAAGTTTTGTTGATCTTTGTCTCTTTTCTAAATTGTTAATATCCTTGTGCCTGATCTGTGACAAGGACTCTACAGAATTCTCCGAATGATATCTGACAAGGAGTAGATACATCTATATCAATATTTATTTAAACTTTTTAAATATTTCGGAAATCGCAGAAATTATACCTACTTTTAACAACCTGTAGAAATTGGTTTACTATAAATTGAAGTGAGGTATTACCGTTTTCTTTCGGGACTAAAATATCTGAAAAGGGGATACTATTTCGGTTTTCTGTTTCAATGGTAATCCGAATATTTGGATGCCGAACTTTAATGTAACCAAAACATTGCCGAGCTTGGATAGGTGCATCTAACACAGAAAAGCAACGATGAACAAAAGGACGGCAAAAAAGTGGTTTATAGTAGTCGAGACATTGATGTAAATTTATATCGGAATAATTAGTGAAAAATTCAGCGGGTATCTTGTAGTTTGAGGGTGAAGTATGACTTAAAAGAAGTTGTTTAAAAAGAAATCTTGAAAATACATATATGGAATATCTGTGGATCAGAGAAACTTTTGTTAATAATTATTTAAATAGTTTGGTTTACAGCTACTTTAGCAATAAGGGATTTTATATCAAAACTCACAAACTAGGTGTTTCTTGGTGAATTTCTGTCCTAGAATATCTTTTTTGAGATTCGTAGGAGTTTTTTATCGTAAATCTATCACATTTAATGGGGGAAAACAGTATGGCAATAAACTTGGTTGATTTATAAGTCGGTAATGTAGCTATGATCGGGCGCAAAGGAATATGGGCCTTATGGCTCTCCGGCAAACAGTTCATTTTGGGTTGACTATGCGGAGCTTCACTTATTTTTCCTATAAATACTGAGATAAAGTATGTGAGAGAGGTAAGAGAGTGGTTATGAGGGAGACAGAGTATATATGTGTGTGTGTTGGTGTGAGAGAGAAGCAAGAAAGGTTATTCCAGTTCCATCATTCCCACTTTTCCTCTATCTATCCCATCTCCCTTGCTTTCCTCAATTTCCAAGAATTATCCATTTTCTTCTCCCTTTCTTGTCATGTTCCTTAATTCCTCTATTAGCCTTTCACTCTTCCTTCTATTTGCACCTTCTACATAGTTGTACACAACTGTGACTACCCGGGCTGACCCTCCTTTTGAGACTCTATGTTGGTAGCCTCTCCTACAAACCCCTCTCATATTTAGTACTCTTATACTTAGTACTCGGTTACGACGTTTGCACCAACTAAATACAAGTCTCGCTTGGCCATGGGTACTGGAGGGGGAATGGGGGGCTGGTTCACACCTCCCTCTTGGCTCCAGTTAGGGTTGTGGGCGTGATTCAGCCTCGTTGCTATTGCGTTTTAAATGAACCCGTGGACATTACGTCGGTTTAAACAATTGATCACTGACGCCGATGGAGTACTGATATCCCCTATGTAAGTAATCTCATACCAACATACGCTTAATGTGGAGTACTTGTGTGTCCTATTTGGGGTACACACATCCGCGTACCCTCCATCTCGGAACAGGTGGTTCGGCTATGGTCATGAAGGTTTTATGATCGCTGGTTGGAGTCGCGCGCGCACACACACACACACACATACACTCTATTTGATCTTGATCTTTATTCACAGGCGGGCGACCACCAAGTGGCAATCCCCGGATACTCACCCTCCACCCGCAACGATCCCCCTCCCCCATTTGAAGTTACCCTATACTTCTAAACCTGCGCAGCGGGTTAGTAATGTGTAACCGTTACTGCTTGACGTCGCATCGTTCGACCCCTGCCGTGTACTCGGTGTGGACAATCTTGGAAGCGATCTACTTGGCTTCATAATAATTTCTTGGGTCTAATATTAATATTATTTTTGGTGTATTAATGGTAAATTAACTTATGCTCTCTTATCCGAGGTAAATTACCGAGCTCATTTGTTTTGTTGTGGATAATTTAACTTGATTCTGATCAAATTTGTGGCAGGAAACTTTGGTTCCGTCTTGAGGTGATTGCTTAGGCTCTTCACACCCTCACTGCTACTTGGTGAAGTGAACCTTGAGTGCTTTTGTTTTATCTATCCATAGAAGTGTTGTGCTTGACCTGTAAAAGTTTTAAAACGGAAGTAAACTTCCAAAAAAGATACACTCTTGGTACACGCTCGGAACATGTAAATTTCAGTGACATTTTCGAACGCTGATGAAAGGACCGGACCCTCTTCCTCGCACCCCGGGGACTGCCCTTCCTCTTCGGTCCTTTGAAAAGCTCGTCGTATGTCCGTGTGAAGGGGTTATTTTGGGTTCCCCGTTACTATATTTGAGCCTTTGGTTTTGTGTCAGGGGCAAAGTTGGATTGTGTTTGTTCTCGGCTATTTATTCAATAGTAGAGCGAGGGCCTCGTTGAAATTGCCATTCAGGGTATATGTACTAAAAGGTTAAAAAATATAAATCATTTAAAGAAGTTGTTTAAAAACGGGTCCAAAATCTATCGAATATCTTTGGATTGGAGATGCGTTTGTTAAAGATTATTTAAATACTTTGGTTTACAGGTAAATTAGTAAATAGGGTTTTGAAATCAAAATATACAAACCAGTGTTTCTGGGTGAATTCTTTTGCCTAGAATACCCTTTTGAGAATCATAGAAGTCTATTATAGTAAATCTACTACATTTAAAAAGGGACAGCATTTATTAATAAACTAGGTTAATTTATAAATCGATAATCAAGATATGATCGACGCACAGGAATATGGGGCCTTATGGATCTCCGGCAAACTACATTTTGGCTTCTCTCTGTGGAGATTCACTTATTTTTCATATATACTGATATAAAGTATTTGTGTATGACAAAGAGAGAAAGAGAGAGAGAGAGAGAGATAAGAAAGTTTTTAAAAGTATGCGTGTGTTTGTGAGAGGGAAGCGAGAAAGGTTATTCCGGTTCCTCTCCCTTGATTTCCTCAATTCTCTTTTCTCCCTTTAGTCCCACATGTATATTTAAATCTCAAAGAACGATCCATTTTTATCCTTCCTTCTTTGTCATGTTCCTTGACTCCTCTATTTTCCCTTCACTGTTCCTTCTATTTGCACTTTTTTGTACACTACTGCGACTATCAGGGGTGACCTTCCTCTGTAGCCCCTATATGTTTGTAGCCTTCCCTCCGAACCCCTCTCCTATTTAGTACTCTGTCACAACGTTTGCAGCAGCGTCAGCTGGCCCGACATTCTAACTGCTCTAGGAACAGTTGAAGAGAGGCGATTGTGGAAATCGCTCCACACTTTCCGGACGGCCGATAACAGGAAGCGCTGCTGTTATATAAGTCGAAACTTTCGATTCCATTCGAAACGTCGGATTGCGCCTCTTTATAAATCCTATTTCATTATCCTGTCCATTACGTAGTTCGTAAATACAACATCGAATAACTAAATACATATCTGGCTTACCCCTCTGGACTGGATATGGTGTGTGTGTGTGGGAGGCTGGCTCAAACCTCCCTCTTTACTCCTTTTGGGCGTGATTCAGCCTCGTTGTTATTGCGTTTTAAATTAACCAGTGGACCTCAATTCTGCTTAAAACTCGAATTCGAAACACTGCCGCCGATGGAGTACTGATATCCCCTATGGAAGTACTCTCATATGAACACACGCCTAATGTGGAGTACTTGTGTGTCCAAAATTGGGTACACACATCCGCATACTCCTCGGCTCGGCACGGGAGTTTCCGCTATGGTCACGAAGGTTTCATGATCGTGGCCCGGCTCACTCACACCCTTACTGCTACGTGGAGAAGTTAAATTTCAGTGTTTTTCTTCTATCTCACGGTGGAAGAGTTGTGCTTGACCTGTAAAAGTGTTAAAACGGTAGTAAATTTGCAAAAAGTGATACGCTCGTGGTGAACTCACGGTACACGTGAATTTCAGTGACATTTTCGAACGCTGGTGAAGGGAGCGGACCCGCTTCCTCGAACCCCCGGGACCGCCCTTCCTCGCCGGTCTTTTGAAAACCTCCTCCCCTAAGGTAATGTGCCTGGACAAACTCATTTTATATCATGTATTGCCTACCATTATTTGGTTTGAAGGTACTGGTTGGTGATACCACATACCCTCCAATAAATGATAGTCTTCTTTTCCCATACCCTGTCTCTGTATGTCTAATTCTGAATTTCCTTCGACTTCCCTGATCCATATCCCTAAGGATAGAGGAGATCCCTAAGGATTTTCTTCCTTCTAAATATCCCCAACCCTCTTTAGAAGCTCAAATAACCTGTGTCTATTTAATGAATCCTACGCTTTATCTATGTCCTAGAATGCCATCTCTTATCGTTCTTCTTATTTCTACTCTCTATTATTTCCTTTATTATGTAAATTGTCTCTGTTCCCTTTCGAAACCTATCTTTTCCTTCCCCTCGGACCCCACCTTCCTCTATCTACTCATTTAGTGTTCAATGTCCACAACCTTTATCTACCAGGACTACCACGCTTTCTTCACTCGGGACATTTGATCTTCCCATACCTTTTTGAATAAGGACATAATCCTTGCTCTCCCATATTCTTAATTTGTTGCCCATATATATCTGATCCCATCCTTCAACCTTTATATTCATTTTCTTGTGCCTTTTCTATATCTATCCTGCAATATTGTCCCTTTCCTCATTAAATTTCTATTCATGAACAACATTTCGATATTTGCAATCATGTTCCCATGTAATATTTTCCCCTAATTTGCTCCTCTCTTTTTAACACCATTTCATCTATTTTTTATCCTTATATCTTGCCCCCCTTTTCCTTCCTTCTTGCCTCTGCTTTTCCCTGTTAGTATGGATAGAATCTGTCTAGTTTTTGTCTACCTCCCATTATTATTTTCACTATCTTCCCGGCTTTTCTTTTCTGTTCCTTGTATTCGTCCCACTTGTCAGTTCAGTTTCCTTTCCTACACTTCATTATCCCATTTATGTCTCCAGTTGCTCTGGATCTTGTTTGCTTCCTTTCTTCTTTCATTGCATTATCTCACCATCCCTTCAGTGTGCGTCCTCTCGTATCTGGTATCTTCCGGAGATTACATATCCTTGAAGCATCCTTTTATATCTCTTTCTAATCCATCTATTGCTGTCTGTTCTATGCATTGGATTTTTTCCATCTCGCACTGTCATACAGTTATCTCAATCCCATTTCCGAAATCGCCACCTTTCACGACCTTTCTCGCTTGGGTTTCCTCTCTTTATTGTGCTCTGGGAATCCCCAATCCTCTTCTTTTCCACCAGACTTCCCCGTTTCCTACCCCTCTGCTTCCTATAATATAATCAAACACTAATTCTGACTTTTATTCTTTTCATGCCAAATGTGCCCATTGTAGTCTCCTATTACATTTTATTTCTTTCTCTCTTCATTCCCCTCTGTATTTCCTTCAGTATCCTATATTTCTCCTCTTATAGATAGCCGTGCCTCTCCCTCCTCTCCCCGCCCTGGTCCTCCTATAGCAGGAAACAGTTCACCTAGGTGATAGATGGACCTACATTTTAACTTGGATTTGGACATAGTTGAGGGTGTTTAACGAAGAGGTCTAGGCTAAATATTCGTAAAACCATTCTCAGCCAGTGAGTGGTAAATTTTTGGAATGATTTGCATAGAGAGGTGGTTAATAGTGATTCACTTGGGATTTTTAAAAATAGGTTGGACAGATATATGGATAGTTTGGGAATTCTTTAACATGGATTGTTTGGTCTACATAGTTTAAACATTGTGTTTTTTTAAATATTACATAGCACATTGACATGGACTCTATGGTCTATAAATTGTGTAAGTAGTTTGGTGTGGTAAATATTTGACATCATCTTTTGGATGAAATAGTGCTGTATTTGGGATTGGTTTATTTCTAACAAATAGGAAAGAAGGTATTAACAATATTAAAAATCGAAGATAAATAATAAAAGTTACTCCTAAAACCAGTAAGAAAATTGTTTTTCTATAAATTGAAATAAGATATTACCATTTTCTTTGGGGACCAAAATATCAGTTTTCTGTTTCAATGGTAACCGAATATTTGGATGCAGAGTTTTAATGTAACCAAGACAGCGCCGAGCTTGAATAGGTGCATCAAACGCAGAAAAGCAATGATCACCGAAAGGACGGCCAAAAAATGGTTTACAGTAGTCGAGACACTGATGTAAAATTACATCTGAATAATTAGTGAAAACTTCAGCTAGTATCTTGTATTATGAAGGTGAAATATTACTTAAAAGAAGTTGTAAAGGTTGTTTAAAAAGAAATATCATAAATATATGGAATATCTGTGGATCAGAGAAACTTTTGTTAATAATTATTTAAATAGTTTGGTTTACAGCTACTTTAGCAATAAGGGATTTTATATTAAAACTCACAAACTAGGTGTTTCTTGGTGAATTTCTGTCCTAGAATATCTTTTTTGAGATTCATAGGAGTTGTTTATCGTAAATCTATCACATTTAATAGTGTAAAACAGTATGACAATAAACTTGGTTGATTTATAAGTCGGTAATGTAGCTATGATCGGGCGTAAAAAGGAATATGGGCCTTATGGATCTCCGGCAAACAATACATTTTGGCTTGACTACGCGAAGCTTCACTTATTTTTCGAGTAAATACTGTGATAAAGTAGGTGTGTGTGTGTGTGTGTGTGAGAGAGAGAGAGAGAGAGAGAAATAAGAAAGTGGTTATGAGGCAGAGAATATGTGTGTGTGTTTTGGTGTGAGAGAGAAGCGATAAAGGTTATTCCAGTTCCCTCCTTTCCACTTCTCTTTTATCTATCCCCTCTCCCTTGCTTTCTTCTCTCAGAGGAATTATCCATATTTCTGTATCCATTTCTTACCATGTTCCCAAATTCCTCTATTAGCCATTCATTCTTCCTTCTATTTGCCCCTTCTACATAGTTGTACACAACTGTGACTACCTGGGCTGACCCTCCTCTTGATACGCCCTTAGTATCCTCCTATATTTTCTTCTTTGGTCTCTTCTTTTTGTCTTCCTCTCTCGTCTTATTATTCCATAATCTGCTTCTCCCTCTCTATTCTTACTACTCCATAATCGGGAGGGTGGGGGTGGCGGGTATTCTGGGGGAGTGTTTGAGAAAGATGGTTCCGGCCGAGGAGGAAGTGGAGGATATGTTAGCGTGAAAGTTGTTTATGATGGGGTTTAGTTAGGGCCTTTTTGCAGCAATTAAACCTGCGGAGGGCGGGGGGGGGGCGGTTCCACACATGGCCTCGTAATTTTATGATTCGAACATTTTCATATTTTGAACCTTTTGCTGAGGGGGAGAGGACGTGTTTGGAATGCCCCACCCTCTTGTAAATAATCTCTTAATGGTGGTACGATTCCCCCACTCCAACTTGGGTTGGGGGGGGGGGGCGGAGTATATAGCAAGCGGGTTACTAATGTTAAACACTAGAGTCCAAACCGTCACTGCTTCAAGCAGAGTTCGACCCCTGCGGTAATTTCGGTGTGGACAATCTTGGAAGTGATCGACTTTTCTTCAAAATAATTTCTTAAGTATGATATTATTATTTTTATTAAAGTGTTTGTGAACTAAGGTTAAGTTAATTTATGCTCTTTTACCCAAGGGAAATTACCGAGCTCATTTCTTTTGTTTTAGTTAATTTAACTTGGCTGATCAATTTCGTGGCAAGAAACTTTGGTTCCGTCTTGTGGTGATTGCTCAGGTTGCCCGGCTCATTCACACCCTCATTGCTAATTGGTGAAGTGATCCTTCAGTACTTTTCTTCTATCTTACGATAGAAGTGTTGTGCTTAACCCCTGAAAGTGTTAAAACGGAAGTACATTTCCAAAAATTGATTCGCTCGTGGTGCACTCATGGAACACGTAAATTTCAGTGACCATTTCGAACGGGGGTGAAAGGACCAGACCCGTTTCCGCGAACACCCGGGACCTCCCTTCCTCACCGGTCCTTTGAAAAGCTACTCCCGCAAGGTAATTTGCCTCGACCAACTTATTTTATATCTGTAATTTATCATTCATTACCTACCCTCTGCTTGTTAAAATATAATTAATCACTGATTCTGCCTCCATAATTCTCTCTGTATCTTTCGTCCCTAGTTTCTTATAGTGTGGTCACCATTCTTCCATTATTGTTTACTTCTCCCTTCGTTTATGCCAAATACGGCCATTGTAGTCTCCCATTACAATTTCTTTCTTTCTCTCTCCAGGCCCCTCCGTATTTCCTTCAGTATCCTATATTTCCCTTGTCGACCTCATGGAGTTGAATGAAAGGGGAAAAAGGGGGAGATAAAGTTATAATAGGGTTGCCGTGCCCCTCCCTCCTCTCCCCGCCCTGGTCCTCCTCGAGGAAACAGTTCACCTAGGTGATAGATGGTCCTACATTTTAACATGGGATCCGAACCAATGTGTTTTTTTTTCTCGTCCTATTTCATGCTTTGCCCTTCCCCGTGTGCTAATGTTTGGCCATTGGAATAGATAGCGTTGAAAGTAATAGAAGGAAATGGAAGGAAGAACGAAGTTTTCGGAGTTGCAGGTTTCGTCGTTTTTCGCTCTTTTAAATGTCTCATTGGGGTCTTCTTTATCGGGGTTTCGACGTAAATACCCCCCCCCCGTCCCTTTCGTCCGCTTTGTTTGTAGTACTCGGAAACAGCACCTGTGCTATCCAGCCTGCTGCTATCCGTGCTCTTTGACTATTAACTTCCTCTCCTTTCTCCGTGCCATTTTTTTAATAATTTTCTTTTCCCTTTTATTTGATGGTTCCCTTCTTATTTGGTTCTGTATATTTTGGTTTTCTTTCTGTTCGTCTGGTATTCGTGATTAATAACATTGTTTTGTTGCAATTTCATCAGATTGCATCTGGATCTTGTGTACATTGCAATTCTAGTGTACACTAATGTAGGCCGTATCCTAACTTGGTATTTCGTTTTCTTTCTTCCTTTTTCAAAATGTAATATCTTAGTTTGTAAAATGATCTCATTCTATCATTCCCTCTCTTTATTCTTTGAGTTACGCGTTTCTTGTAACCATTTATTGTGGTTGTTAGCTCCAAAATCTAGCCTTCTGTGTTCTATTTGTATCGCTTGCAGTCTGACAACATTTTTCGATGCTTGGGTTTTATTTTGAATTTATCTCTTCCGGTTTTATCTTCCATTTTTATTTCATGATAATCGTTCAAGTTTTTTATTTGTACTGCGGCCGTCATCTTCACCGGCCAACTGTATGTTAACGCAGTACTCATTCCTGGTTGGAGAAATGACGCACAAAGTTTTAATTATGACGAAAATTGAATTTGCCGCCATCTTGTCAATGAAAGCTTGTCTTGAAGCACCAAAAGAATGGGTTTAGGTAGGTTAGTTTTTTGTAGTTTGGTCGGGGACTATGTGGCAGCAGGTAATTTGCCCTCTACAACAAATATGTAATTATGGCTATACCTTCTCCCCTCCACCTCACCGCCTACCGGGGTGAATTTTGCCTTTAAAAATAAGAACTGATTGTGAGTAAAAAGATTATGGTTGTTTTTATTTTTTTTTTTGTTATAAGTATCTATAAGTAGTAAGTATTTATTTCATTGATGACGTCACTCAATCTCGTTTCACCGTTGTCATCTTCTAATTACACATTTATTTGAATTGTGCGGCGTTATTCCTTTCCTCCTTCTGATCTCCGACCATAATTCCGTAATTCGACCATAATTCGCTATCTCGTTCTTCGATAGCTTCGTTCCATTTGATTGGTTCTTGTTCATTTCTTAGCATTCATAATTCTTCCTATATTTCATGTATGTGTTCGGTCATGATTAAACTCCAAATGTAAAGATGTCCCGAAGATTCCCCCGTGAGGGAGGGGAGGGCAAAGGTGAAGAGATATTATTTCTTTTTAGATCCCTCGTCAGAGGATGGTTGAAGAGATGAAACATGAAAGGTGAAGATGGGATGAAGTTATCGAGACCGAGGAATTCCCTGGGGCTCTCAGGTCCAAGTGGAGGATGGGAGCGATGCAAGATCTTTTTCATTTTTCCCGCATGCCTTTGAAACGAGATTTAAATCTTGGGTTAAAACGAAAGAAATTGCCGAGGGTTCGAGCCCGTGAAATCGCCTCTTCAAACTCGCCCCTTTCTCAGGAATTCAAGTTCCCCCTCCCCTTCAATTTTTATCCTAGATTCGCCCCTGATCTATATCAATATTCATTTAGTACTTCTTGAATATTTCGAAAATCGCAGAAATTATAAAAGTTAATCGCAAAACCTGTAGAAATTGTTTTCTCTAAATTGAAGTGAATTTCGGGCATTGCAATTGTAAATAGAGTGCTTCTGATTCTTCCCGATTTTAGTCGAACGTTGGCATCTTTTAATTACACATTCATTTTAATTCTTCGTCCTTCCTTTCATTCTTTTGATCATCGCCCACATTTCCTTAAGTGTCGCTTCGCTATCTCGTTCTTCGTTAGCTTCGTTCCATTTGTCTGATTCTTGTTCCTTTATTAGTATTTTTAATTCTTCGTCTACGTCACGTGGTCGTTGTCTTGCATCAGGGGAAGATCCCCCGCATTGATACACATTTGATAAATCTCATTTAGTTGACGGTCCATAAGATCGGTCTATTTGGACGCAAATCTTGTTTTGTAAGTGGATTGGAGGATAGATTCTCTCTCTCTCTCTTCTTTTATCAAGTGGTCCTCCAGCCGTTTCATTTGCCATAAAATTATTTGATTTACTTCATCTCTATTAGCTCTTCCCGACCCAAATCCCCCCCATTTGTCATGGTGGCCCTTTGTAAAAGCCGAAATTACACGGTAGGCCTCTCCCCCCCTCTCCCCGGAACTGGAATTTGGGGAGGAATAAGGGCATATTTTTTGAGGCAGCCTCTCCCCCCCCTCCCCCGCTCTTCCGGTTGTGATTTATAAATAGTGCGAGAGTTAAAAGGACTGCAGCAACAGTTTGGAGTCGGCAGTCGATCCGTGCGGTGGTTTCTGTGTTGTCACTCTTTCAGGCGATCTCGTTTTCGAAATAACTTGTGAATTGACGCTTTGTCAATTTCTGCTCTTTCTTTATTTGGTTTTGTTTAATCTTGACTCATAAAAATTGGTGGCCGGAAACTATGGCTAGTCAATATCGTAATATGGTTAATTTCTACCACTTTTACTTTGTTGTTAGTAATTCTATGCATCGTGGTATGGAATGTGGGGCTTCGGTGCCGTTTATTATGTTAAAGGCTTCGATTTTGACTCCATCAAACTTTTCCTGCGGGGTGTTAATTGTGCCCCTTGAAATCTCGTACTCGATTACCCCTTTCGCGGTCTCCGACTCTGCCCATTTGTCCAGGGCAAAGTTGGATTGTGTGTGACTGGATTTCCCGTCGTATTTCTGAGCCTCTCTCCTTGTTCTCGGGTATTTATTTTCAATGGTAGATTGAGGGCCTCGTTGCTATTGCCATTCAAGGCAGATGTACTTTGTTATTTTTGTTTTCCATTCTGACAATCTTGTCCCTCTTGACCCTTTGAGAGGTTTGATAACCTCCTAGATCGGAAGGGGGGGGGCACGTCTTCAATATCTTCGGGGCTTCCATTGCCTATTTTTGCTTTTCTTCTTCCATAAACTTTACTTTTAGAATCCATGATGACAGTGGGGGTCAGAGGGGGAGGGACCGCAATTTCCTAGTCAAGTAGTGAAGTTCCTAAGAAGGAGGTGCCAGGCTACTCCTTCGTAGCTGTTCGGCATTTGCTTGAGATTTGGGGGTTTGAGTCATTCATGGCTGGGGGGGGAATGGTCCTTCCGATCTCCCTTTCCCTTGAATTCTTCCTCTCGTCGTCGCTCAATTTTCTTCTTTTTGAGGGTAGGGGGCGAGGTGGGACTAAACCTAATGGCGTCACTCTTTCGTCTATTTGGTTTGCCCTGTTCACTTGGGGGTTCGGAGACACGTCCTTTCCATTTTTTCTTTAAGTTCTTTTATCACTTTATTTTAAAATTATAAGTCGAAATCTTCGTTTTCTTCTTCTCTAATTCTGAAGAGTTGTTCGCCTTCTTGTTGATGATTTGAGCCATTGCTGCTGATTTGAGCGTTTGTTGATGATTTGAGCGTTTGTTAATCCATTCATGGTTTGTTAATATGCTTATGGTTTATTAACAACTTTAGGGTTTGTTAACAGGTTTAGGCTTTATTATTAAACCCGAGGCGTTATTTAACTGGCTTTTATTAAACTGGGCATTTCTCTGATGAAATTAGGGCTTTATTATTAAACCCGAGGCGTTATTTAACTGTATTTTATTAAACTGGGCATTTCTCTGATGAAATTAGGGCTTTAGTATTAAACCCGAGGCGTTATTTAACTGTCTTTTATTAAACTGGGCATTTCTCTGATGAAATTAGGGCTTGTTAATGAATTGAGGGATTGTACCTATTCCAATTTTCCCTTGTTATAGTTCTCTTTTGTGGTGACCTGGTTAACATTTTCCTTGTGACCAGCCGCTCGGTTCTTCGAGGGAGAGCGAGGCGTCTTTGATTTTCTCTTTGTAGTCCTTGTTTGCGTCTCTGGTCCTTCCGCCTTTGGTTTCTTTATGGTTTTCCGAAATGATTCCAGGCAAATCCCTTGAATCCTCATCAGAATCTTAATTAGGGGGACATTTTGGATTTTACATAATCCCATAAAATTATTTGATTTGCTTCATCTATTACCTCTTCCCGACCCACATCCTCCCATTTGTCATGGTGGCCCTTTGTAAAAGCCGAAATTACACGGTACGACTCTACCCCCCTCTCCCCGGAACTGGAATTTGAGGTGGAAGAGGGGCATATTTTGGAGGCAGGGCCCTCCCCCGCTCTTCCGGTCGTGATTTATGAATAGTGCGAAAATTAAAAGGATGCAACAGTTTGGAGTCGGCAGTCGATCCGTGGGGTGGTTTCTGTGTTGTCACTCTTCCAAGAGATCCCGTTTTCGAAATAACTTTCTGATCTCCGACCATAATTCCGTAATTCGATCATAATTCCGTAATTCGACCATAATTCGCTATCTCGTTCTTCGTTAGCTTCGTTCCATTTGATTGGTTCTTGTTCATTTCTTAGCATTCATAATTCTTCCTATACTTCATGTATGTGTTCGTTCATGATTAAACTATGAAGGTAAAGATGTCCCGAAGATTCCCCCGTGGGGGAGAGGAGGGAAAAGGTGAAGATTGGATGAAGTTATCGAGGCTCCGAGGAATTCCTGAAATAACGGGGGGGGGATATTTTGGATTCTACAATACCCCCTCCAAATTATTAGATTTGCTTCGTATCTTACCGATTACAACTCAATCGACTTTGGTTGAGGGTGAAAGAGGGAGTCATTTTGGAGGCGTGCGCCCCACCCACACCGTGTGTAAAAACAGTTTCGACTCTGCCTTTGAACCGTGTGGTGCTTTCTGTGCTGTGACTCAATCAGGAGATCTCGTTTTGAAATTAACTTTTGTCAATTATCGGTAAATCATTTTCGGTTAGTTCATCTTTCATTGATGTCCCCTAAGGATAATATGGGTCTCCTCTTGCGGAGGATGGGTATGAGGAACGTGGGAATAGTTGGGTATTTAGGGTTGGTATCGTATCATACCTCAAAGCTACTCACGTGTTCTGATAAGAGTTGAATTACAGCCGCCTCTATTTCTCTAAATATCTTTTCCGTGTCCACCCATTGGTGTTGATTTGCAAGCTTCTCATCTTTGTTCTTTGATATCAACATGTTGAGTACTACTTATGTGTCGGCGTTTCTAAGTGCTTTGGGGTCTTGCTCTGACTCTATAATTGTCATCTACATTGGTGTCCTCTTTATTTTCTTCTGTCTCATCTTCCTAACCTTCTGTTTGGTGGTTATCCTCTTCTTCATTTTCACTCAGCATTCAGTTTAGTGATCTCTCATAAGTGCCTGCTTCTGGATATCAACATGTATTATTTATTACACATTATCGCTTCAGTAGTGTGTGTAGATGTTGTAGGATCTGGTTGCAGTTGGCTGTTCATCCTCACAGATCATTATAATCTCCGCATCTTCTTATCTTATAATATTAAAGATATTAGCGGTTTTTCTTGTTCAAATCGTTAATATTATTTTTTTATTATTTTTCATTTGTTGTTAGTAATTCTGACAACAAACTTAGTATGGAATGGGAAGCTCCGTGCCGTTTATTCTGTTAAAGGCTTCGATTTTGAAGGCATCAAATTTTTACTGCGGGTTGTTAATTGTGCTCCTTGAAATCTCCTCGCGATTACCCCTTTCGCCATCTCGTTCTTCGTTCCATTTATTTGATATTGTTCATTTACTAATATTTTTAATTCTTCCTCTACGTCTCGTGGTGGGTGCCTTGTATTAGGTAGCGATCGCCCGCCTTGATGAACATTTAATATATATTCGGTCCATTTGGACGCAGATTTTGTTTTGTAAGTGGATTGTGGGAAAGATTCTCTCTCTTCCTCTCTCTCTCTCTGCTCCTATCAACTGCTGGTCCTCCAACCGTTTCATTCCCTCGCCCTTTTCTTCCTCCGTTAATTCATCTAAGTTTGTTGGTATATAATTTATTGGTAAACGCTCGTACTTATTCCAATTTGCCCTTGTTATAGTACTCTTTTGTGGTGGCCTGGTTTATAATAGGGAAGTGTTTATAATAGGGAAGTGTTTATAATAGGGAAGTGTTTATAATAGGGAAGTGTTTATAATAGGGAAGTGTTTATAATGGAGAAGTGTCTATAATAGGGAAGTGTTTATAATAGGGGAGGATTAGGGTCTGATATTAAATTAGGGTTTGATATTAAATTAGGGTTTGATATTAAATTAGGGTTTGATATTAAATTAGGGTTTGATATTAAATTAGGGTTTGATATTAAATTAGGGTTTGATATTAAATTAGGGTTTGATATTAAATTAGGGTTTGATATTAAATTAGGGTTTGATATTAAATTAGGGTTTGATATTAAATTAGGGTTTGATATTAAATTAGGATTTGATATTAAATTAGGGTTTGATATTAAATTAGGGTTTGATATTAAATTAGGATTTGATATTAAATTAGGATTTGTGGTTAATTTAAGGTTTGAATATTAAATTAGGTTTTGAATATTAATTTTAGGTTTCAATATTAATTTTGGGTTTCTATATTAATTATATTGATATTTAATTTGGGTTTGATATTTAATTTGGGTTTGATATTAATTTAGGGTTTGATATTAATTTAGGGTTTGTTTTCGCATTAGGGTTTGTTTTCCATTTGGGTATGTTTTCGCATTAGGGTATGTTTTCGCATTAGGGTATGTTTTCGCATTAGGGTATGTTTTCGCATTAGGGTATGTTTTCGCATTAGGGTATGTTTTCGCATTAGGGTATGTTTTCGCATTAGGGTATGTTTTCGCATTAGGGTATGTTTTCGCATTAGGGTATGTTTTCGCATTAGGGTATGTTTTCGCATTAGGGTATGTTTTCGCATTAGGGTATGTTTTCGCATTAGGGTATGTTTTCGCATTAAGGTATGTTTTCGCATTAAGGTTTGTTTTCGCATTAAGGTTTGTTTTCGCATTAAGGTTTGTTTTCGCATTAAGGTTTGTTTTCGCATTAAGGTTTGTTTCGCATTAAGGTTTGTTTCGCATTAAGGTTTGTTTCGCATTAAGGTTTGTTTCGCATTAAGGTTTGTTTCGCATTAAGGTTTGTTTCGCATTAAGGTTTGTTTCGCATTAAGGTTTGTTTTCGCATTAAGGTTTGTTTTCGCATTAAGGTTTGTTTTCGCATTAAGGTTTGTTTTCGCATTAAGGTTTGTTTTCGCATTAAGGTTTGTTTTCGCATTAAGGTTTGTTTTCGCATTAAGGTTTGTTTTCGCATTAAGGTTTGTTTTCGCATTAAGGTTTGTTTTCGCATTAAGGTTTGTTTTCGCATTAAGGTTTGTTTTCGCATTAAGGTTTGTTTTCGCATTAAGGTTTGTTTTCGAAATAAGGTTTGTTTTCGAAATAAGGTTTGTTTTCGAAATAAGGTTTGTTTTCGAAATAAGGTTTGTTTTCGAAATAAGCTTTGTTGTCGCATTAGGCTTTGTTGCTCTGATTAGGTTTTGTTTACTGTCTGTTAATGGCTTAGTTTATGCGAATGGGGTAGATTATGTCAATAAGATAGGTCCTGTTCATAAGTCGAGATCTATTAAACCACCAGTTAAATGGATATTATCTTGTAGGTCGATGGCTTTTATAGGTATCCGAAAGCTGGAGAAACCCAGCTACTTATTAACAGACTCGACGGTTGGAGAAGTCCCTTTGAACCTTGACAGAGAGAGAGGGTTTCTTATTAAATTAGTGTATCATACTAAATTATGGTGTTATTTATGAAATTAGGGTTTGTTATTGAATAGGGTTTGTTGTAGAATAACGGTTTGTTTTAGAATAATCGTTTTTTTTTTAATAATCGTTTGTTTTTGAATAAAGGTTTGTTATTGAATATGGGTAGGTTATGAAATTAGGATTTGTTATGAAATTAGGACTTGTTATGAAATTAGGACTTGTCATAAAATTATGATTTGTTATAAAATTAGAACTTGTTATAAAATTAGAACTTGTTATAAAATTAATACTTGTTATGAAATTAGGACTTGTTATAAAATTAATACTTGTTATGAAATTAATACTTGTTATGAAATTAGGACTTGTTATGAAATTAGGACTTGTTATGAAATTAGGATCTGTTATGAAATTAGGATCTGTTATGAAATTTGGACTTGTTATAAAGTTTAAACTTGTTATAAAGTTTGGACTTGTTATAACGATTGGGACTTGTTATAACGATTGGGACTTGTTATAACGATTGGGACTTGTTATAACGATTGGGACTTGTTATAACGATTGGGACTTGTTATAACGATTGGGACTTGTTATAACGATTGGGACTTGTTATAAAGATTGGGACTTGTTATAAAGATTGGGACTTGTTATAAAGATTGGGACTTGTTATAAAGATTGGGACTTGTTATAAAGATTAGGACTTGTTATAAAGATTGGGACTTTTTATAAAATTGGGCCTTGTTTTTAAATTAAGCCTTGTTTTTAAATTAAGCCTTGTTTTTAAATTAAGCCTTGTTTTTAAATTAAGCCTTGTTTTTAAATTAAGCCTTGTTATAAAATTGGGACTTGTTATAAAATTGGGATTTGTTATAAAATTGGGATTTGTTATAAAATTGGGATTTGTTATAAAATTGGGATTTGTTATAAAATTGGGACTTGTTATAAAATTGGGACTTGTTATAAAATTGGGACTTGTTATAAAATTGGGACTTGTTATAAAATTGGGACTTGTTATAAAATTGGGACTTGTTATAAAATTGGGACTTGTTATAAAATTGGGACTTGTTATAAAATTGGGACTTGTTATAAAATTGGGACTTGTTATAAAATTGGGACTTGTTATAAAATTAGGACTTGTTATAAAATTAGGACTTGTTATAAAATTAGGACTTGTTATAAAATTAGGATCTGAACGGCACAGAACCCTCTCTGGAGACTACTCGATTAATTCCAGGGATCAAGTCCTTGCCGACCTGATCGACTAGCGGAATCCTCTCTGGGGAGATTACTCAATAAGTCCCAGGGGACAAGTCCTTGCTGATCTGATCGAAGAGCTTGAGATGGGTGTCCTAAATGTGGATGAGTTTACGCATCACTGCCCGAGAACCTCTTCATTTTCTTGCCTCGATCTATCTTTGTGTTCTCCGTATGTATAGTCTGATTTGTGGTGCGGGTGGTCGATGACCTCCATGGTAGTGAACACTTTGCCATTCAAATATTATTTTCTGGGGTGCGGACGCCTGAGAGTCCACCCAGTGGTGTTTGGCGCAGGCGCAGAGGTCTGCATTTCAATTTTAGTTCGGTAGATGAGGCCGTTGAGTTCTTCTCCGACAACCTTATCGTCGTGGGCTTAACTATTATTCCTAAAACGTCTGGCCGTTTTGCACGCCGACCGTTCCCATGGTGGTAAGTCTAGTGTGATGTGCCCCTAAAGCAGAAGCGTTATGCCTACATGCGCTACAAGCGCCGCCCGCACGACTTCTTTGTCGGTGAATTTATTCAAGCTAGGGCTAGGTGCCCTTATATTTCGGAGCACGCCCGTCACTCTTCTTGGTGTACATACGTGTCTTCACTTAAAAGGGAAGATCCCTCTCGCAGAGGTCTGGAAGCGAGTCAAATGTTTCGGATCAAGTTCTCGCATGCCCCCCGCCCTTCCATCCTCTCACGTTTTCCATGAGAATGGGTCCGAAAATTTCATCGTTATATCACGGAAGGCTGCCGACTGGACTTTACCTCCAGAGGTGGAGAACCCTTCAACGACAGGTTTACTTTGAGTGAGTTACGTTCCACTCTCGCTTCTTGCTCGAACACCGCCCCTGGCCAAGACGATGTCTCGTACGTCATGTTTCGACACCTGGGTGAGCGAAGCATGACATTTCTGTTAAATTTGTTTAACAGGATCTGGGTAGAGGGTATCCTCCCAGATTCCTGTCGAATCGCTACTATGCTCGCTTTTTGCAAACCGGGAAGACATCACTCTACTCCGGACAGTTTCCGCCTAATCTCTCTAACCTATTGCGTGTGCAAGTTGATGGAGAAATTGGTAAATGTTAGATTAGCCTTTTTTTCTGGACTGCGGAGGCCAGCTGTCTTCTGCACAGTGCGGTTTCCGCAAGTTAAACTCCACGTCGGATGCTCTTCTCCGACTATAAAATGCCGTATTCGAGCCATTCCTTCCTAGACAGCACTACGCCATGGTTACTTTCTATCTGGAGGAGGCCTGTGATACCGTATGGCTATACGGTATCCAATGTTTATATTTGAATTTTTGCGAGATCGCCGATCCCGCATACGGGTGGAATGAGCCCTCCCCGGCCCAATGGAGCAGGGAGAGGGTGTCCTACAGGGAAGTGTCCTCAGTGTCACACCTTTTGCTCTGAGCATCAACGTCATCACATTGGTAGTGCCGAAAGATGTTCTCGCTACGCTCTACGTGGACGACCTTTCAAACTCTCTTTTGGCGCGGCCGAGATGCCAACTCTGGAGCGTCGACTCCAAAAGGCATTGAACCGCGTCTCTCGCACACAGGTTTAGGTTTTCTTTGGCCAAGACTAAGTTGGTGCACTTCTGCCGCCATCCACGGCTCCACCCTGAACCAGACTTGTTTTTTAATGGGGTACGCCTGGAAGTGGTTGAATCGCCCCATTTATTTGCTCTTTATTTGACCGACGCCTCACCTAGGAGGCTCATATACGCAGCCTTAGAGTCTCTTTTACCCACGCCATGGATATTCTCCGTTCCGTAACGTTCAGCGCCTGGGGCACGGATAGGGCTACTGCTTTACTTTTTTCTCGATTATTTGTTCGTTCGAAGCTTGTCTACGGATGCGAGTTTTATGCACCCACAGCCGAGCGTGTATTGCGGAAAGGGGAGTCGATCCACCACATCTGCCTTCGCCTGGCGACCGGTGCCTTCCGCATTTCCTCCATTCATAGCCTACTGGACGATGCCTGGGAGATGACACTCGCTATGTGCTGTGCACAGTGTATTATTCGCCTGTCTGCGAATAATACAGTCGCCAATAGCTCTCACTGCATCCGCAACTGATCTCGACGGTGCCTATTCTGCCGAGAGACGCCAGTCATACCCTAAGTCCTTTGGGTTTAGGGCTGGGAATCTCCTTCAAGAGCTAAGAATAGCTCTTGAGCCGGTGGCGCCCCTGATTCTGCCCAGGACGCCCCCTGGAGAGTACCACCTTTGACTATTTGTCGCCACGACTCTGGTCCCAAAGCCTCTACAGCGCCGAAATTATTGGGTTTAGTTAGGTGCTTCGTCTGTCTTTATGGCCAAGCTGGTTGCAATACACCGCTTGGTACTGGATATAACGCGATGTGACCAGTTAGGAGACTAGATTGTGATTTATAGCTACTCACAAAGCGCCCTGAGTGCTTTAGTTGCATTGGAATCTTCGCATCCCTTGGCTCACGATATCCGTGACACCATGGTTTTGGCAAGCCGGTCGGATGTCGAGATTATCTTCCGCTGGGTTCCTGGACATGTAAGAATTATGGGGAATGAGGGCGTCAAAGAGTCCGCGAGGACCCAGACTGGTACAGTCTGGGTCATTTCCATGCACGTTATTTGTCCCGATACCTGGACGAGTGGGATCGCTACCGCTTGTCCTTTTGTAGGTCTCATGTTCTTTCGCCAGGAAGAGGCGGGCCTACCCCTGACGCCATTATTTTTTTAGCTGTCATTTTTTATCTTTGATATGTGTTATTTCTATAGTTATTTGTTTTTTTAACCCTTCGATACCCAAATATAAATATAGATATAATTAAAAATTTTAATGTGTTGATCCAGTTTTAGGGTAAGCAAAGTAAGAACAGACCACCAACTTTTTTTTTAATGTGATAAAATGTAAAGTAAATAAAAAGTAGTTCCATCTGGCACCATTGACACACGAACGGGTAGTTCTATATGGCACCATTTGTCACACGAACGGGTAGTTATATATGGCACCATTTGTCACACGAACGGGTAGTTCTATATGGCACCATTTGTCACGCAAACGGGTAGTTCCATATGGCACCATTTGTCACGCAAACGGGTAGTTCCATATGGCACCATTTGTCACACAAACGGGTAGTTCCATATGGCACCATTTGACACACGAACGGGTAGTTCTATATGGCACCATTTGTCACACGAACGGGTAGTTCTATATGGCACCATTTGTCACACGAACGGGTAGTTCCATATGACACCATTTTCACACGAACGGGTAGTTCCATATGGCACCATTCGATGCACGAATGTGTAATTCCATATGGCACCATTTGACTCACGAACGGGTAGTTCCATATGACAATATTTGACACAAGAACGGATAGTTCCATATTGCACCATTTGTCATACGAACGGGTAGTTCCATATGGAACCATTTGACACACGAACAGGTAGTTCCATATGGCACCATTTGTCACACGAACGGGTAGTTCCATGTTGCACCATTTGACACAACATAAATAGTTAACTTTTAAGTGCTTCGTGATGTAAGGAAAATTTACATATTGAAAGGAAACGGTTATATGCTATTTTTTTAATTGTGTTAGACCTGTATATTACTTTCTGTGAAAAGGTCGAAAGCAATTTTTCTTTACAGTCAAACAAAGTCCAACATTACACTCCGCACATCTCACTTGTTTTTGTGCGGTTATGCATTACTTGCATCTTATCCTTTTCGCAATGCACTCAGTTAGATGTAGCTTATTGTAAAAGTGCAATGATTCTGCTGCCTTAGAAAGCAACTTGCGCCTTTTAGGCAGCTTTTAAGCACTACTGGACGGTCGTCCTCTCTTTCGTGTCTCTGGTTTTCCAATTAGTTCCCTTGCAATATCGCAGCGAAATTCACTTAGTTGCGTAATATCTCAAAGATTCATTCTAAAAGGTTCAGTAAGTTCGAGTTTTCCTAGTCTCTGAGGTAATCAAAATTCCCATATACACCTTCATTTCGTCCTTAAAAACGTATATTTTCCCCTCCTTATTTTTCCAAAGCATTTTACTTCTTGTTAGTTCAGAAATGTTCTTTATCATTTCCTGATCAAAAAATAAATGGAAGAAAAATAATGGTGTTCTGCCTCCAATTTTCATCAATATCCACAGAATCCTTCCATTGCGTATCCTGGGATGGGTGGAAATCAATTTTCCTATAGATTCCATCAACCTTTCTTTGCTTTCTATTTTTTACTTTTCTAAAAAACGAGGAGAGAGATGAACGTTTTCTTCATACGATGCTTCTTCTTGTTCTATTTCAAACGAGCTGTTTTCTTCATGTGTTATTCAAAATAGACAAGAGAGACATAACTAAATTAATAAATCAAAGGACTAAGATTTTAAATGGAAAATTCCGTTATAAAAAGGCCTTTTAATAATAGGGTCTAGTTTAAAAAGACCAGGGGATATATTAAAATTAGGCGAAGAATTAATGAATGAGCATTCGACAATATTTCTTCGAATAAAGTCATTAGATCCCTAACTCTATAATTTAAGAACGGGATTTTTTGGAGTATTTGAATAATAATTTCATCTTAGTTTGGTTATGACTTATGTATATTTTAAATTTTTATCAAGGTAATTTCTAAGAATTTCTCTCAGAGTTTGAAAAAACAAAATAGTTTAGTTCAGAAAAAATAAATATGATTATCCGATGCTTTTTTATAATGTTTGAAAAGAAAATGAATTACAATTGATGAAGTTCAGAAAATTTATTAAAATTTAAGTAAGGCTACTTTTTTATTTTATCTATAACTATATTTTAGCAACGTGATTTTTTGAAAGGAGGGAAATAGTTTAGAGTTCATTTTTAAAATTATTATAATTGGAGGAGTTCAGAAAATTTATAAAAAATTAACCATGGCTGCTTTTTTTTAGATTTTAATCCTAGTAGCGAAGCGCAATCTCCCCGGGAGGGGCGAAGCCATTGCCTGGTGTCTTTATAACCATTTTTTATAAATTTAAGAAATAAAATACAGACTAATCAAGTATTCATTTTATTACTGCTATTTAAACCATTAAACAAATAATTAATCGAGAAATTATTATTTATGACTAATATTTAGAAATATCACTTCACTCGCCTTCCTTACTTGAGTACGAACAATGCGCAACTGCGATTTTTTTCATTAAATTTCATCGAGGGAATGACTCATAACGATGATCTGTTTCGTTCTGCGAAGAAAGACTCAGGGCTGAGAATTCGGGGATACGAACATAGCCCTTATATAATTATATCATAAGGGTTAGAGTGGCTTGAAATTATCTGGTGCCGCTTGGAACCATTGGGCATCAAAGGGTTAATATAGCCTAATACTAGGCTGTTGTGTACGGCGACCTATGCCCAAATAGGCAGTCGACAGATGGGATACCACAATGAAAAAAAGAAAATTCAGGTATTTAGCTACTCGTATTATTTAAATCAATCCCCTGAATAATCTGATTTTTATCTATATTTAAAGGACATCTAACTAATATGTCCATAGATATTTTTGTCCTTTTGAGGAATACGTATCTATTTTCGTTACATTTGATCGCACTCATATCCATCTTCTGCTTTGTCTCTTTCGAGTGGAAGTCAACAATGTAAATATTTGCTTGTAATCTAGGAAGACATCCTTTGCATTGAGTTTTCTATTTGTCTGGATCTTTGCTTTCGCTTATTTAGATATTCGACTATTTAAATCATTCACCTGAATAATTTGTGATTTTTACCTACGAGTATATTAAAAGAACATCCAACTAATATGTCCTGAGATATGTTTTTCCTTTTGAGGAGTACGTATCCTTTTTCATAACCATTTTCTGCTTTATCTCTTTCGGGTGGAATCAATAATGTAAAAATTTGCTTCATCTGCAAATTCAACTAATCTTTTTCCACGTTAATGTATCGGCCCATTGTTAATTAACCTACAGATTGCCTAGAGGGACTTTGATTTCCAATTTGTGCATTGAATTTCCCTATTAACACCTTGAATTGATGGTTTCCTTCTGATTGGTACATAGAAATTATCAACATCATCTGAAAAAGATGTTGAGGGTGTTAAGGCTTGTATTACTTGTAGGTAACACCTTTTATAATTTTATTATGTCGAGTTATACTAATCTACTCCCCATAGTTTCTTTTATGAATAGTGTCTACCTCTCTGTGTTTGAGGAATCCGTTCCACTGCGTAACATGTATCTCCTTTTAACCTTTATCAGAGAGTATGTAACCGTGCATTGTATAGGTATAGTTCCTTATCATTTCCTGATACCACACCGAGACCGAGACTTTCCATTGACCTCTTCTAGTTGATTTGAGTTTCCGAATGCTGGACGTAGCCTAAAAGATGTAGACAAAATAGAAGAGTATAAATTGTTATATTTTATTATAAAGTATTTTGTATATTTCGAAAGAGTGAAACTCCTCGAGGGCATATGTGCTAGCATGTCCTTTGAAAATAGAAGCATAAAGCGTTGAGGGTATGTAAAATGAAAATATGCGAAAGCTAAATAGTTGGAGTAGGTTAGTTGGTTCTTCAGCGCATGGGAGAGCGCGCAACTCTTCGAAGCATGACCGCATCCTAACCAAAAACATGTCCCCTCGCACAAAAAAAGACTGAACATAAATTAAAGACATCTTGTCGTTAAGAAACTAGTGCGTAGAAGAGACTAAGAGAGAGAGAGAGAGAGAGAGAGAGAGAGAGAGAGAGAGAGATAGAGAGAGAGAGAGAGAGAGGGAGAGAACAATGAAATCGTTTTAGTGTCATTTCTTATAAACTTGGCAAATTGAAATTTGGAGTGGCGATCTTTGATTCTTTTTGGCAGTTGATGCAGAAAGTGAATTCTTAAATTCATCTTTGATTTTTTTTTATAGAAATTTGGTAGGAATAGATTTTCGCTGCCACTGAATGAATGATTTACCCCCACTCTTTACCCCCTAATCCTCCACCACAGCAAAGGTCAAAGGCCCATATAAAAGGGTGACTTTTATTTATATGAGATTATATATAATGCCTTTTGTTTCATGATTACAAAATTTCCCGTCATTTCTTTTTAGATTGGCTTCAACTTTCTGACTCCCCAATGCCACTTGTTTTCGATGCAACCTGGTATTAAATGATGTCTAACCTACTAGGATTAATTCTAAACTACTAGGATTCATCCTATCTTACGATATGATCGATGACTTGAGACCTGAAGCATTAGGGGTGTAGGTCCAAGGGCATAGTCTAGACGCGATGGTTCACAATTTTAAATTCCAGCGCACCATCTCCCATCTTCTTTGCCATACAAACCGAAAAACTGACATGATATCTGCCAAGTAATTAATGTGGCGAAGAGCGGAACGCTCTCTAATTGCTCATTCTGTGTGAATAATCTGCATCACTCATCAGCGTGCCGCTTTCCACGAACACTCCCACATGTTCAAGAACCCATTAGAAATCAATCTCATCTTCTCGACAGGCAGCAGCGATGCCGCCGGAGATACTGCCTACAAGGGTCTGGGACTGTGGAGATTTCAATCCGTCTATGGAAATTGGCGCGCTCTGTCAGTCAATATAAAATAGAAAACTGTCTCCGGGGCAAGCAGAGGGGTTAATCTCCGGAAGATAGCGATATATTGCAACCAATTTGGTCGTGAAGACATACACTGCAATCAAAGCAGCTAATTTGGTTTCAAACAAGGCGGAGGTAGCATGGAAGCGAACTCCACCTTCGTGATGGATCAATCCGAATGCACCCTCTCTGCTCCAGTGTGGCACAATCTATGTTACAATAAATACTAGCCCAATACGCCAGGGCTTAGGGAACCTGTAGGAACATAGGCATTAGAGTATGTCAATTTAAGGGGTGGAAAGGTTAAATTGAAAATCGTGTAATTTGGTGTATATTGATTTTAGTTTTAATGCACACAATACACTATCCTGGTATATAAAAAAATACTTCAGAATAATTGCTACCTACATCAAAGTGGAAATTTAAATGGATATTTTCTGTGAATTCATTACATAAGCAACGTTAGCAAATGTGTCACCATTTAAAGCTTCAAATCATTTATAATCCGTTGTCATCAGTAGTCAGCTTATTATTTGTTTTCTGATGTAATCTCATCGCCTGTCGTAGCTATAAACATAGTGTAAAAATTAAATCTCCTATGTTGTGCGATATTCAAAAAATACTGTTTTTTATTTCATTTTTCAAAAAAGGAAATCCCACGCCCCTCCCTGTACTTGTAGTCTCCCTGGAGTGCTTTCATCTAGGTTCATTTGGGCCGGTAATCAACAAGCCCGTTCACCCATGAGGTAACAATACCAACGCTCCCAGGTACAGTGAGAAATCGTTACCCCTGTCTATCCCTACGCCACAGCCTCCGAAAGGTTCAAGAAGATTCACCTGGACATTGTAAGCCGGCTTCTGCGCTACCAAGATAAGGTCTACTTGCTCACAGTGGTGGATAGCTTCACGTAATCCACATCTCAGGCTTTTATTTGCTCCCGGGTGGCAAAATTGGGCCCACTTCTACCATCACAACAGATTGCAGTCATCAATTCGAGTCCTCCCTTTGGCGATAACTCACCCTTTGCCTTTGTAATAGCCATATTAAGACGACCGTAGGTACCCGGTAAGTGGAGGCTCAATCGAGCAGAATCACAAAACTGTGGAAGAGGAGGGATCTGAGGGTCGTTACCTCAACAGTCCAGGTAAGAGTACTCCCCTGATCCTCCTGTGGATCTGAACCGTTTGGAAAGGTAATTTCTTTGCTTCTTCGGCCGATATTGTGTACGGTAGCGGGCTGCTTATGTACGGCGCTCTCATCGATGGCACCTTACTGATCATTCCCACTCACGATTTAGCCACCACCTTTTGGCGCAATATGGGATATATCAAGGTGACGCCGACCATGCACAATGGGCAAAGGATGGTCTAAGTCACCAAGAGAGACCACACGTCTCCTTCCGTCTTCCTTCGAGTAGATAGCGTAAAGAGCCGTTACAGCAACCATACATTGGGTCTTTTCAAGTCATATAGCGCAATTCTAAGTATTATGTGATATTGAAAAACTGGAAAGAAAATAGGGTTGCAATACATTGCCTTAAATCTGCTGACCTCGATACCCATTGGCTTACTACGAAGAAATTTGCACTGGCATGTAGAAAAAGATCAGGGGCTCACAGACAAGATGATCGCACGGAGGGGTTTAGAAACGCCCTCACGCAACACCTGCGAATTTTAGATCATCGTATTCACTGGACAACGGCGAACATAGTTGTTATGGTAAGATTAAGAAAATTAGGGTAACTGAGGCGACCTTTATAGCTACATCAAAATGTAAAACCACCAATTCATGTTTTTTTAAAATAAGAGGTAAAATAGCATTAGAGGTAGTTTTTCGTCACTTTCCTCCGCCCTTACCTCCTTAACGTCGAGCCTCTTAGCTTGAGCAAATGAAATGAACAAACTATATCGTTACTGGATTTTACCAGCAAAATATTTTCAAAAATAATGACAAAAAGATTAATAGAATATATAGAAGAAAATAATCTATATAATAATTTCCAGTTTGGATTCCGAATGAACAGAGATACCAACATGGTCATAGGTTTAGTAAAAGAAAAATATCACTAGCTTAAGCAAACAAAACGTATATAGACTTAATGCTCAGAGACGTAGAGAAACCCTTTGTTAAAGTCTGGATCAGAGGCTTACAATATAAGATCCTAACTTTCCAAATCAACAACAATTTGGAGAGAATTCTCTGCGATGATATCACGGAAAGAGAAGCAAGAATTATGATAAATGAATACGAGGGCCCTGAATGTGAAATGAAAGCCAGATTGCTGCAGGGCGGGTGTTTATCTCTCGTGATATATTCAGTATCTACAGCTAATAAAATACCACCAATTAAACCAGAGACGCTGAACATCCAGTTCGCGGATATTTAGTCAATGTGTAACATCCCCAAGCCGAAATGAAAGAAGGCAAAGGCGATTAATGCCATTGGAAATTGGGAACATCAACAGATATGAAAAACAATGGAAAATACGAGCAAACAACCACAAATTTGCCGTTATTCCTATTGCAGAAAGGAAAACATCCGATATCATATATGAAGGAGAAATGTACAATTATATATATGAAGGTAAAGCTTTGGGTCTAAAAATAACATCAAAAAGATACATAAGTCTCTAACAAGAGATTATTCAACGAACAATCCCAACCTTACGATTATTATATTCGATCCGAGGAATCTCTATGAAGAACAAGGAAGAAATATATATGGAATTGGGCAGGGCAAAACTAACTTATCCCTCATTGTCACTGCATATGATGCCTCAATCAAGGGAAAAAGATATGCAACGAGTACAGAATAAAGCCCTAAGGTTGATAACGAACACCAAGAAGAGAGAAATGCGAAAAATGAGCAACTTACTCGTGGACACCAATTTGCTACCTATTAATAAGGTCCTCAAAAAAGGGACAAGGAGATTTATTGGGAGGAAATCAATTATAATCTCCCACAGTATTTGCAGATCATATCAATCTTCCCAACGATCAACGCACTCAACTTCATTGAGAAGAGAAGAAGAGCCCACGCATAGGTGATGAATTCAGGAAGAGAAGCAAACAAAACAAAAATCAGCACCGAAAAGGAGGAAGAATAACGAAAACGATAAAAAAATACCGGACAGAGGTGAATTAATTATCCTACGAGATCAACCAGTGACTAATGAGAACCGAAATTTAGACAACCAAACTATGAGAACTGAACCACGAGAACCGAATATGAACTATACATAAGACAACCGTAACAGAAAATACAAAACTAACAAATAAACGATCAAGGAATCAACAAGGAAGAAATATGAAACAAAAACACGATATATCAAGCATAGAAGATAAATCCAAAGGCATGAATGCCATTAGGAGAATGAAGCTCAAGAAAAGTGAAGAAAAAGATTAAAAAAACTTGATATCAAAGATGGATAAATGAGGGGACGCTAAAAGATCCACTAAGACAGGTGTGAGGATAGAACACAATCATTCAAATGCTAGACTTCGATTTGCGAGGAGAGGTTTGGAAAAATTATTCTCGTAGCCACCATAAGTTGAGGGTCGAGGAGTCGGATGCGCGATTTGCTCCCCAAAGGATGTCTCCGTTATTCTTCTTAATTTAAATACCTCTTTCCATGCAGTATTCGGCAGCTACAGTTAGAGAGGATAAATACTTTTATTTCAGCGTACGTTTCATCGTCAGCCGTCTTCGACTAGGTGGACTTCTGCCGCGCCAAGGCACGATTGGCCAGCCGTTTATCCTTCTCAGGGATTTGAACGGTAGGGAGCACCTCTGTGAAGACTACACGATCATTCCCAGGGATCAGATCCATGCCAACCTGATCAATGACTTAGAGAGAAGTGTCCTTAATTTCGATGAGTTTACGCATCACTGCACGAGAATTCAATAAACTTAAACTGCCCATAATCAACTTTTAAAAATCTAGTTAACGTTGCATCGGAAGCAATTTTCATCAAACTCTAAAACTCAAAGTTGTTTAGATATTACAACACAGTACCTTTCTTTAAAATAAAATATTAAGTAGAAGTAAACGTCTGATCACACTTGTGCTTAACCTAAAACGGACCCATTACATTACACCCTCCAACATACATCCATCAATTTTCACTCTCCTATTAATGACCCGATTCTTTTTTTCAATGCTCGCTCTGTCTTCACCATTCTTTTCTTTCCACTAAGTTAAAATTAGAGTAGCCAAAGCGGACATTTTCAACGATGGGAAACAATGATGGAGATAGGCCTAAAAAATGGTAATAAATAAAAAATAACAGGTAAAATAAGAAACGTTACGAATAACAAAAACAAAGTTTACAGTCATTCAACTTTAGAAGATGCGTCTACTTGATTTTACTCCCCTACTGATCACTTCTATGGTTAACTCCCGACACAGCTTGGACGCTGGACGCACTCCACTCAACAGACCAATAAATCCTCGCCTCATCTCGTTCGCGGAAGTCTAGACGAGCTTTTGAGGGCCAATGACCCTTATAGGTCTGTAATTACCCATCAAAGAAAGATAAGCAAGATTTATCGAACGAGACAACCGATATGAAGCAAGATTGCAAGATGCAACCTTGGAGGTAAGGCACCAGATGATACCCAAGTAGCGGCAACAATTGGCATGCAATTTGCTCAAATAATTGACCCCTTTTAAGTCGCGTTGAAATAAACAAATACTACAGAGTTAAATACAAATCTAGCTAAGCTTTTAATGGCTAATAAAAACCCGCCAATCTCTAAATTTCACCCTTTCTGTCACACATAATTGGTGCGCCTCCTTCCACTGCGTCATAATAGGTAATGTTCAAGTCTTGGGAGCTTTGTGTGGCCTTTTACAGCCTTTGCCGGTTTACATATTAATCGGGTCGTGTCAAATTTATGCCTAAACCATTATTTTTTTCGAAATTCTTTTTTACTCTGCGATAACATTTTACCTTCAATAAACAAGAAATAGGGTAAAAATTTACTTAATCACTACACAAAGGGGAAAATTTCGCAACTTGAAAGTCTGAGTGCGTTCCGTTGATGCTGGCTTTTTCACCCAACTTACACACGCATTTGTGGGGCTTTCATATCATCTATTCACTCATTATCCATTCTTGCTCGAGGACATCCGGGACGGATGCACATCACCTGGTCATCGACAGGTTTGCTTCTGCGCGTATCGCGCAGGAACTGTGAGCATCGGATTCGCTCTCTCCCGCGGGTTAACTCAAATGAATTATCACCCCAGCAATTTAGTATTGTTTCAGAGAAACAAATGAAGCATATTATTCCTCTACCTATTTCCTCCTCAGCCAATGAGCTTGTTTCAAGATTATCCCTAAATAATCGGCTATTTCCATCTCTTTAATGTTTGGAAGAGTTAATTGCTGTATAATGCAAATACTTGCGAAAACATCTTCCACCATTGTCCTTTAGCATCATGTACACATAACACAAAAAATGCTTCTCGTTCATATTAAATTTTATCATTATTCGTCTTATCTTTGTTTATTCGCTTTTTTCTTCATCTATCTCTGCCTCTCCCCTTTAATTATTTATAAATTAAGTGAACATGTTCTAGTTTTTCCTCTATTTTTTCATTAAAAAACAAAATAAATGATTCCATTGAATATAATACATGAATATCTAATATATATTCCTAAATAATAATTAAACCATAGGCTTTAGTTTCCTTAACTTCTGTTTCGTCCAATGTAGAAATGGTACAAAGACACTTAAAAGAGATTTAAAAGACAAAATATAATTTTAAATCCAATTTAATAAATATATACCTTTTATTACTAAATTCGTCCTTTTTAAAAGCTTTAATTCCTACATCTTTGCATAGCATTTGATATATTCCAAATTTGAATTCCCAAAGGTCATATTTTACTTTTAAGGTTTAACTTCTGTTATGACGTCAAAAATCCGCTGAAACGACATTCCCAATTATACCCAACTTTATGACGTCTTTTAGAACGGATTTACAACTTCCTTCTTATGTCCGATCCACTGCACAGTGAAGCTTTGAATTAGTGAAGCTTTGAAATTAGTAAAGCTTTGAATTAGTAAGCCTTCCTCATCTAAGAGGTGAGCACAGAAGAAATGTAAATTACATTCTTACATAAAGATTGCCGCAATTATTTGGTGGATGCTCTTTTTATCCTGTACTTACTTTCTATACAGAAATTCACAAGCCAACGGCTGTCGCCAGATGGACGCTGGAAAATAACACAACAAACATTCACAAACCCTAGCCCTGACAGCAACAGAAATAAAGAACATAAACGAAATTAGATATGCCTTATCTTTACTAGTTCAATTTAGACATAGCTTATCTTTATTAGTCATCACTGAGATGACTCATCTTTACCAGCTCATTTAACAGATTGTTTCTCTTTTCTAACTTAATTTTAGACATGGCTTATTTTTCCTAGTCATCACTGAGATTGTTATCATTATTTGGTCTCACGATCAGTAGCAATTCAAATGGCAATATCATTTTGGCCATTCATTGCTTTTAAAATATCTCTCGACGTGGATGAATTCAAAGAGTTTTTTTTACTCAGTCAACCGAAAGTAATCTTGAGGCACTTCATAACTCTCTTCTCTTCAATTCAAAAATAAAATCATCTCACCTGAATAATTTCTTTCTCAAAAAGGATATTCCAATATTTTTTCTTGAATGCATTGAGGGATTATAGAATCCGATGGAGCCGTAAAATTCTGGGACGCGCGGCTCTTATCAATTCAGAGTGTAATAACTATTTAATACTTTTACACACACGTACATACAGACGTCTCTCTCTCTCTCTCTCTCTTTCTGGGGGGGGGAGCTAGAGAGAGAGGGAGAGGTGACGCCCCTTTGTCGCGGAAAGAGAGCTTGTGTGTACCTTTGACTTTTGGACCTATGTCGGCGGGGGTACCTCTCTTCTGGATACCCCTGGTAGGGCTACCCTTGTCGATTTGGTCGGAAACGAGGTTCCAGACTAAGTGCGTCATTCCTTGTTTTTTTCTATTCTATCCTCCTTTTTCACTTTTATCCTATCTCTTCCACTTATTATACAAAAAGCAAACAAAAAAAAACCTACTCCTATCATATCACTCTTACCCTTTTTCCCTCTATCTGCATATAAGGACCTGGCAACTAGCTCATGCGTCAGAAGAGAGGCTTTGGAACCTCTATAAACAACGCTAATCGACGCTCACTGGTTGCGAGAGACTAGGACTAGAGGTTTCCTAGGCGTTGGGGCACGATGAATGGGATGAGGGTAGTGCCCCGTTAACCCCTTTCCTGGCGCGTAATTATTGACCATTTCCAAACTACTTGTCACTCTAATTGTGGACTGCAATTCAATCATATCACACTCCCAGTTTCGAGATCTTACGTCTCTATTCGGGCACCGAACCTACACTATAACCCCAATCAATCCAACCCGCTTCCTACACTAAGTCGGACAAGAGAAATCGAGGGAGAAATGAAACGGATTGTATATACAGCCTTTTATTTACAAAAAAAGATGGCTAAATATATTTAAAATCTCCATATATACAAAAACAATCCTACTTATAAATACTATCAGAAAGAAAAAAATATTGACACAAAAAACAATCAAAGAGACAAAGAAAGGCCTTTCCCTTACGTGGTACAACGCTTTCTTGGGGGTTTAGGGTTTCCCGAGGACAAGTCTTGCCGGCTGCTACTCGTGTTGGGAAAAATTGTGGCGCACGTCTTTCAAGGCCTTGGCTTCCGAGCTCATATAATACACGATCCGGTGGCGTCTTGAGGCTTTAAAGCCCTCCGTCCAACGAACTACTATTAATATATGTATCAAATTCGATTTAAATTATTTCAAAATTTTGTTATTACAGCCACTCTTACAAAAGGAGTATTATCAAACTTTATCAGAATAATAGAGTGGCTTCTGTAAAGAGAAAATATTTTTTAAAATAAAACATGAAATCCAGAATATATTATATATATAAAAAAAACATCTCCCCATTCATACACACATTCTTACAGAGGGAGGGAGAGGTTCGCTAGAAAGGGGATGGAAGAATGGCCCTACAAACACCCTCACATTCGCTCTACCACAACAGCTAAGAGAATTATGAGCCATAAATTACCTTTACGATTTTCGTTAAAGTTTTGATGGTCGAAATTTTGACATATGGATCTTTTCAAAGTTTGTGCTTAGTTTCGACGATGAGTTCAAAAAGCAATTTAGGGGCTTAGGAGCCCACCCTTTTTAATGGCCTTCCTTACAGAAAAGAGATTTATTTTTTTTATCTTCATTATATTATTGAAACACAAAGTAAACCCAAACTAATTCGTATTAATGTTTAAGCTACAAATATTACATTTAAAAACCATTTAAACAACAATCCATACAACATAAGATTGATGCGTCCTGACCGAGCGTTGACAAATTTCGAAAACAGGATGAAAAAGCAGCACAAGATAGGCGATGAACTAAGAAAAGGGTGGAAGATAAAATAGGCTCTGCACAAATCAGATTTTTGGCCTGGTTCATAAGATAATCATATAGAAGCGTCTTAATACCATTGTCATCACCCATTTTACGTATAAATACAGCCACATTTAGCTACCTTCTGCAATGCACAGCTGTAATACTGTAATATTATTTATACTCCACCAACACATGGTTGAATACAAGTATCCCTTACCCACTTTATCTGGCGTGATCTCGACAACCTGCCATTACAATTCTGAATTAATCTACGGTGCAGTGAAGACATATTTGCAAATGAATGCCGACTCGACACGGATATAGTACAAAGCGAGTTTATTTTGATCATCCTGTTCTATAAAATAGGATTTAGGGTCTCAGCATGATACTACGAAAAAGAGGATTATTTTGTTCTGTTTAGTAAGCTGGGACACTCCCACCCAGACACAGTCCCCCGTGTTTGGGAAGTTGACAGACAGGGAAGATGTCAGAAAAGAGAGGCTTACAACGAAACGAAATCAAAATGAGGAGTAAAAATACACCAAAAGGCATCAGCCTTCAATGCTATGGCCAGAAAGGCGGAATGAAAGACAATTGTGTACTGACGCATAAAAACTAAGTTCCATGCATAACTTTAATTTAATGGAATATTATTCTCAGGCATATTAAGAATTCGTACTATTATAATTGCATTTGCGTATATTATATATAATAGTTTAGGTTTGAATTCTACAACTTCGAGTATCATTATAAACGAATGCCCAATTAGGATCATGCGACCCTCTCATTCCCTTCTGTTTACATCCTCTCTAATAAAAATACCTCAGGGAAGAAATGATGGACACGTCTCAATATTAGAATAGACCTCTCATATTGTAATTATAAACCGAGGAAACTTTAAATGAACCTCTTGTACTTTGATGGGTGTCACTGCTTTGCATAGATGATGAATTTATATTTTTTTTATTTAGATCGAAGATCTTCTAAAATTAGCATTTTTGGAATACTTTGGATTTAGCACAAGTTATCTTAGCATTAATTGTTGTTAGAATTCCAAGTTTAGGAGAGAGAAACCAAATGATGATCGAAGAATAACAGATGTTAACCGTGATGACAATTAGAATGGAACTATGAATAGGCTTGGCAATGAGCGACTCTGTATTGTAGCGTAATGGCTAGTGGCCAGTCAGGAGAGGAACAATGACACATCCTGCCTCCGAACCGATCTTCTGTGTGAAAATTATCAGTCCTTGCGCGCTAACTAGTACCGAGGTGACTAGTGGCCGGTCACTTCGTTACTAGGGACGAGGGTTTTCTGCAAAGATCAGCGCATGCGTACTAAGGATGCTTCCCTATCAGCAAGTCGAGGTCCGTTTGAGTGATACCAAATGAACGAAGGTCGTTTTGAGCGATATATTAAAAGCGAATTATATTTGAGTCCAGTTTCGGATCAATTTGCTATAATCTATTATATAAATCATATTTTTGGAAACGTGGCCAAAATAAAGTAGTAAATAATGGATATATCCTAACCCAACCTAAACTAGCCGTGGCATTTAAATTAGTATCTAATAGCTATTTCTATGTTAGCCTGAAATAACACTGTTGGGTGTTATTTTGTTTTTACTTACTAAACAAGTCTTGTGTCAAATTATATAATCCCTTTACTCATTTCATTACTCCATTGCTTTTGTTGTTTGAAGCCTACTTCAATTTGGCTGCGCCGATTTTCGCCTTATAATAGTCTGAAATTTCGCTCAATCTACCTTGGCTAAAATGAAATTCGCGTAAGCGAACGTTCACATAGATGGGTATAATATATACTTATTCAAATATGGTTTACACCTAGAAGTTTCATTAAAATGTATAATTCAATACAGGGATGAGCAAAGTGTGGCCCGCGGGACGCATGTGGCCCGCATACGGCCCGAAAAGCCCTTTCACGTGGAACGCGTTTCATTTCAGAATTCGATAATATTTCGAAAATTAATTATTCAATATTTTGACAAAATCTCATCTCATTATTTTTTAAGTAAGTGCGAGATTCTTAAATGAGTCTTTTTTAAATATATTTCATTTGTAGATAAAATGATATGTAAAAAAAAACGATAATTTATAAATACTTATTCTCATTGCCCTTATCTACACGTTCTCTTTCGTGATTCGTATTCCATGTTAAGATGTAGGGCCCAACTCTAAGTCTGTAAACCGTTTAAAGAGAAGGTGGTAAAGCTATGCAAAAAAGTTACCCTAATTTATTAGTGTGTAGCTATATGGGACTATGTAGTGTATGGAAAGAAATACACAAAGATAATTGCAATTAACTTATATGTATTCGAGATTTACATCTGTTTAAGTGTGACCCGCACTTAAACATTTGACGAAGCATTTATGTTAAACTGCTACCATTATTTGCTTCTTCGTTGTTTAGACTAGTGTGCGCTAAGTCTCATCTTCTTCAAATTGAAACTCTCTCAATAGAAACTTGCCTCCTGTGAAGTTTCTTATTAAAAATTATATTTTATAGTCGTCGGAAAATTAGTTCCTGCTGTATAAGGTATGGAGGTTTCTTGATCCCCCCACGGCATGCATCTTTGCTTTACTTGTCTCAACATGCTTCTGCTAATAGTGGTAGTTTCTCAAGCATAAGATATAACAATAATCAATACTCTAAGTGTTTTATTCTTGCTCCCAAAGCTTTGGAATACAGTTCCTAGTGTTATCGAACTGGTTTTGGTCAGATGTACAAACTCTGTGCTACCTACTTTTTAATATAGATGTTATCTAGTTTTCTTATATCTTTTTTATGTACTGTAATTTATCTTTTATGCATTTCTACCTAATTTCTTGCATTTTTCATTTCCGTATCAAAGTGCTGGAGCCTTATTATGCAAGGTCTTATGACTTTTCTAGTTGTTATTCGATTATTATTAATAAAATAGGAGGGATTATAATACAAGAGAGAGGTGGTTCCTTAGTCTTCAATTCTAAACATTAAATTCATATGTATGGTTCATATAGTCACCTGCTCTGATGCTCAGGTGACATCATTGTTGTTTATTTCTAGTCTCCCGCCACAGGATATTTTCCTGATACAAATCTGTTGAACCAGACTTCGTACCCATACAGTTCAAGGACGTCGGGGCTGTACCATTCTTTTGCAAATCAAATAATTCTCCTACTAATGGTAGTCCGTTAATCTCGTCAAAAGATACATTGCAATCAAACGCCTGAAAAAGGCTTGATCTTTCCTTAATTTCCAATTATAATTTTCTGTTAGATTTTTGGGGTTAAAGATATTTTTCGTCTCCTTTCTTTTCCCACGAAATTATATTCGAATTAACCGGTGCCATTTTTAGGTTTTTCTTCAATTTATGCTCCCATTTTTTTTTTATCGAGACTGATCTGAGGATTCGCTTTCACTGAAAATGTCGACGATCTGCCTAATGTCTTTTTTTCTTTCTTTATCTCAACTGCAAACTGAATAATTATGTAGGGGAAGCGGGTTGTGCCAATGCAATGAGATAGAAAAAAATAAGAGGCAAAAGCTGAAGATAGAATTTAGATAGAAGGATCAATCGAGAGAATATGTCCTCTTAAGACATCATAGAAGAGGAACACATCCTACTCAATCAGATTTTTGGTAAGGAGGTCTAGATGATTAGTCATATATCCTTGGAATAAAGATACCTAATTTGGTCATTATTTTGCAGCAGTAAAAAGTTATTTTTTTTCTGAATTTGCGTTAACATTTTTTTTTAACACTGAGAGGTGGCTTTTTTGCTAGTGTGGTACGTATCAGGTGGCCCAGTGGATAACTGAAGACAAAGTTAATATCATAAATATTCTACAAAGTTTTGTCCAACCGATTCAGAGATCGTTTGCCTGCACAATAAAACTTCATATATGCTTTCTTAATCAAATTTAGCCTTTCAAGCTAAAAGACTCTTAAATTCTGTCTTCGAGTTCGTCCTTATGAAAGAATCGTACATTGCGAATCTGAATGTCTACAGAGAAAATGAAGTTGAAGTATATGTTCTAGGTGAACTTATTCGAAAGCTAGTTTACAACATAGAGGTTGTCTTTCTGCAAGATAAGTGCACGACCACAAATCAAATGCCTAGTGCGAGATACACTGAATATCATATGTATTGATCTATTGCATCCTCCGCCATATTCTTCTGATATTTCTCCCTGGAATTGACACCTAATTTGTATCTAAACCATTGGTTTTCAACCTTTTTATGATAGTGGCACCCTAATTGCTATCTAGAAGCAGCTATGGCACCCCCATATAAACTAATTTACTTATTAATACTTAATTACGTGGAAAGCGCTTCAAAATTAACCAGAATTGACATTTAACCTTATTTATTCGAAATAAGACAAAATTTGAAATTAAAGAAATCTTACCTTTAAAAGTTTTATGGAAAATTTGAGATTGATGAGTATCACATAATTCATTAATATTGGCACGTATTGTTGACAAGACAACTCTCATTTCATCATTCACTGTCTGCAATCTTTCTTTTTTTCTTGTTTTTAAGCTATAAGGTAAGGGTCGGCAACCGTAGGTTGCCATGGGCCAGTTTCAGCCCTAACTCGAAATCATCCAGGCCGCAGTTCTTGAGATAAATATTCTATCAACCTTACCTATGGGTGGGATTTTTTTTTATTTCACTTACGTCTTCTAGATGTGGGTGTATCTTAATGGAAAGTATATTTTCCTAAGAGCTTCCATTCCCTGGGCTCTTTTATTATTCTCTTTTTTTACTCCCAACCCGTCCTCTTTAGTAATTCAATGCAACATTGCTCTGTCGCGGTTTCCTTTCTTTCTGAAAGATCAAAGAAAATTTTGTGTTCGCGGAAATGGATTATAAAGATTTGATGCTGTGCCCCTGTCCCAAAGGGAGACTGCAAAATACTAGTAATTTAACGGCTTCGCTTTTGTTTATTGCGGAAAATTTTCTCCAGGTATTAACGTAAGGGGTTCTAAATTTGTGCTTTTGACTACTTGTATTTATTTGTTTCAAGAGGTTCAAATACATCTGTTCGGCCCTACCAGAGTTTATGAGGTTATGGCAGCCGCTTACGTCCCCAATTTTTTTTTTAGTATTTTTCTCATCTACTTTTACTTATTCATTTATTCATTTTCATTGTTTCTTCCCTCATTTTTCCCAATAACTGAAAGACCATAATATGAAGGAAAGAGACGGTAAATACTTTGAAAACAACCAGTGAATAATTGCCACTTCTAAGGGTTGAATGTATTAAATTAATTATCCATTTGATTCTCTTCGAATTCCTTCTTCATGAGAATTATTTGTATTTTATGTTTAATGAACTTATGAAATATAAAATTTTAATGTTAATCTGAATTATACAGGATTGTATACAAAGTTTTATCCGCTAAATGACATTTATTAAGAAAACATAAACGTAATTAAACTTCATTGGTAGAAACTCACAACATGTAATGTCTATCCTACATCGAGCGTGAAAAAATCAACGAATTTCCATTCCTATAGAAACCATTTATTTCCATTCCTATAGAAACCATATATTTCCATTCCTATAGAAACCATTTATTTCCGCAAAGCGTTAAATAAATCAACATCATTTCCGTAGTCATAGAAACGTGATAATATCTGTGGACAACAGTGGACAAATATTTGTATAAATTCTTATATTTAAATGATGTCAAATTTCTTCTACTTCCATAGTTTATATTTATTAAAACTTAAGTAAATATTATGATATCTTGAAGTATTTGTTGGTATTATCCCCTTTCTGTCTCATATTTTAGAATTAACAAGTTTAAGTTTAATTGAAATTACCTAAACAAGGATTATTACCAAAACTGCCGGAAGTCAGCATGTATTAATGGGAAATATTAATTCGACACCTTTGGTGACTACAACAAACAGATAATAATATAAATTAAAATATAACAAATACACTATTGTCTTAGGTTTAACTTTTTTTCATATCAATCAAAATAATAAAGAATGATGAAGTCACATATTTTTAAAGTTTTTTATTTTGATTATTTATAATTATAAATTTGCACGTTCTATATTGTAGAATAGCAAATAATAAGTGTGGCTGGATTTGGTTTATATAAAAACATCATTTCGTTTTGAATACACGACTGAATTTATCAACATAATCGAATGGAAAATATCTGAGCCGTCGTAAAGAATTGTTTTTTTTAGTCTAAAAAGTCTCACAAAGGAATTTATATTCTGCAGAGCCATTTCGTTCCTTCAACCTCTCCATTGCGCTAACTTTCTTTCTCATTTTCTTTCTAAATATTTCAGTTATTCTCGCACTCTCTTCCTTATAGAATGTCTTTTATTTATAGTGAAAATTTAGACATTTCACCTATCGGTGCAGGGTATATCTATTATTTTTCACTCCTCCACTCCCTGTGTGCTGAGGCAAAGAAAGATAAGTCTCCTTTGCTCATTCCCTTTTTGTATCAGGCGCGAATCCAGGGGGTGGGGCAATGGGGGTCAAATCCCCCCAAATATCATACCTGTATATCTTTATATTTTTTCTTAAGCAATACTTGTATTTTGAAATTCAAAAAGAGTTATGTAATAGTATAGAATACCAGGCAATGGTTCGCCACTTACCCTTACGGGGTAGGCTTGCGCTTCGCTACTAAGATTAAAATTTAAAATCTAAAAAAAAGCAGCCATTGCTAAATTTTTAGAAATTTTCTGAACTCCTCCAATTATAATAATCTTAAAAAAGGAATTACAAACTAAATTTTCACCCTTTCAAATATCACGTTGCTAAAATATAGTTATAAAAGAAGATATATGTATAAAAATCAATTTTTTTAACTTCACCAAAATTCACAAAATTCCGATACTTATATTTATTTCTGAACTTCACCATTTTGTTTTTTCATATTAAAAAATAATTATTAGAAATAACTTTGATAAAAACATAAGTCATAACCAAACTAAGATGAAATTATTATTCAAATACTCAAAAAAATCCCCTTCTTAAATTATAGAATTAGTGATGAAGATGATGATGATATAGAAAGTTTTTAAATGATGTGCAAGATAACTATTATTAATTCTCAATACCCTTCTCTCACACTACTCAGAGGGAGAAATTCAAGTTAGCCCCCTTCCCCCTAATTTTTATCCTGGATCCGCCACTGTTTTGTATGTATGATTATTTTTAGCAATACGACCATGAGGCCTTCCATGTACTAGTGCTCCCCCAATGGAGAAAAGAGTAACACGTGTTCTCAAAGTTTGGACGAGATATAAAGATAAGTGACGGCTAGATTTGTCTCTATTTCAGAATTATGTCAGATTTAGATCCCTAGAATTGTTTGTCGCTTGTTTAATTAAATTATCCATCTTTTCTCTCCTCGGGTGTTTTATTTTTTTTTTGCAATTTTTACTTTGGTGATGATTTCCTGTGCGACATGTGTCAATACTCCACCTTTTATTGGTATTTCAAAATCAGAAAATAATTTTCATAATTAAAAATGATCTTAAATTTGTTTTCGTTCCACATTGAATGTATATTAAATTGTTAGCACTTGTCGTATATGTAACGCTCTTGAAGAGAGTTGAGGAACTCCAGGAGACTTTTCTAGAGGATTAAGAAACCTTATCGAAGCGTTGATGAACTAAAAAAGCACTTTTCTGTCCATGTGTCTTGAAAAACTCGACACTTAGCACCAATGAACCGTCCTGCGTTTTGTTGCCATTTTGGGGTTTCCTAATAAAAATAAATTGCCAGTTAGTTCCAATGCCACAAAACTATTATACACAGTTGTTAACACCTTCTATGTTGATATGCCAAATTTAAGAAAATATAATAGATTATATTTTTGTTATAGGGGTTATGAACCCAATTGCCCCATTTTATAAGATAAACGTTATTCAAATGCATACTTATCATAGTTAGCCATAAAACTTTTATTTTCTTCAATGGCTTTTGTAAATTACATGGTAAACTATTTGGTAAGTAATTCTACTAAAAATTCAGGGGCACAGCTTGTCCACAGGCTTTATGAGAGGAATGGAATGTTGGGGAGTGGGTAAAGGTGAAATCTGCCATCCAGGTTTATATCACCCCCCCTTTAGGAGAAGCAGCGTAACATAGCATCCTCACCCATACATCGATCTAGTCTCTTATTAAAAGTACCTAGGGAGGACAGACGTGGAACTAAATTCAAAAGGTGTATGGGATTAAAGGGGTCGATGCACTGGTCGCAACTTAACCTTAGGAGCGAATGCGTCGGCCAAACTCACCAAGTAGTCTCCCCGCAATTATATTCGGGTTACGAAGTTTCTACATTCTCGTTTATCCTAAGAACTCTCCGCTAACCCAGCATAAAAAAATGATCTAGAAAAAAAATGATAAAGGAAGAAGACCAGCAAAAAGAAACTAGGAGACGAAACCAACGAGGGCACCCTACGCAAACCTCTCGAGCGACCTAAATGCGCGTATCCTCAGGGGCGTCATTTACGCGAGCGTAGCAAGCGCTGTGTTCAACTAGGCCCCTACAACAGGGTGCTCAACGACCCCCTGAAAGTAAATGACCTCCAGAAATCCCAAATGCTCCCAAGTCTGTAACGAAGCATTGTTGGGATCAAAGAGAGATCGACACGAGAGGAAAAAGAAAAGTAACCGACGAAGGAGCCAAAAAAGGCCTCTTCGCCTCATTTATTTGATTTTATGATGTTTTATTGTTTTTAATTTATTCCTTCGTGGTCGGGGGTGGGTGGTTGAGTGTGAACTCGAACCCCCAAGCTTTAATTACTGTGTTCCAATAAAAGTTTACAAGGACCACAGGACCAGATCAACAAGAAAACCCGAAGTTCAACCCTCCTAAACAACCTCCATGTTACCATCTCCTCCACTCCCTCCGCCTCTTCTTTCTTAAACACTCACCTGTCACCCTCGAAGGCGAATAATAAGAGCGGAAGAGGGAGGCAGAAGGGAGAAAACAACAGGAGGAAATATAGGATATTGAAGGAAAGAGAGAAATGGGAAGACAAATTGGCATGAAAGGTGAATGAAAGATTAACCTATAATGGAAGAATTCTCCTGCTGCAGTTGATGGAGGGAGACCTAACTCACTAGAAGGAGATGGAAACTACAAATGGGGGAGGAGGTTGTTGAGAGGGGAAAGTATCCGGGTGGTAGAGTGTGTGTGCGCGCGACTCCAACCAGGGATCATAAAACCTTCGTGACCATAGCGGAACCACCCGTTCCGAGGCGGAGGGTATTCGGACGTGTGTACCTCAAATAGGACACACAAGTCGTCCGCATTAGGCATATGTTGGTATCAGAGTACTTCCAGAGGGGATATCAGTACTCCATCGGCGGCAGTGATCAATTGTTTAAACCGACGTAATGTCCACGGGTTAATTTAAAACGCAATAGCAACGATGCCGAATAACGCCCACAACCGCAACTGGAGCCAAGAGGGAGGTGTGAACCAGCCCCCAATCCCCCTCCAGTCCCCATGGCCAAGCGAGACTTGTATTTAGTTGCTGCAAACGTCGTAACCGAGTACTAAGTATAAGAGTAATAAATATGAGAGGGATTCGGAGGAGAGGCTACAAACATAGGGTCTCAAAAGGAAGTTCAACCTTGGTAGTCACAGTTGTGTACAACTATGTAGAAGGTGCAAATAGAAGGATGAGTGAAAGGCTAATAGAGGAATTAAATAACATGACAAGAATATGAGAAGAAAATAGATAATTCATGGAAATTGAGGAAAGCAAGGGAGATGGGATAGATAGAGAAGTGTAAATGATGATATAACTGGAATAACCTTTCTCGATTCTCTCTCACATTAACACACACATACTTCCTCTCCCTCATAACCACTCTCTTATATGTCTCTCACACACAAACATACTTTATCTCAGTTTTCATTGGAAAAATAAGTGAAGCTCCGCGTAGTCAAGCCAAAATGTACTGTTTGCTACAGATCCATTAGGCCCATATTCCTTTGCGCCCGATCATAGCTACATTAGCGACTTAGAAATCAACCAAGTTTATTGTCATACTGTTTTTCCCCATTAAATGTAATAGATTTACGATAAACAACTCCTATGAATCTCAAAAAAGATATTCTAGGACAGAAATTCACCAAGAAACACCTAGTTTGTGAGTTTTGATATCAAAGTCCTTAATGCTCAAGTAAGTATAAACCCTTTAAATAATTATTTACAAAAGTTTCTCTGATCCACAGATATTCCATATCTTTTCGATGTTTCTTTTTCAACAACTTTTACAACCTCTTTTAAGTCATACTTCACGTTCATAATATAAGATACCGGCTGAATTTTACACTAATTATTCCGATATAATTTTACATCAATGTCTCGACTACTATAAAGCACTTTTTTGCCGTCCTTTTGTTCATCGCGCCTTTTCTGTGTTTGATGCACCTATTCAAGCTTGGCAATGTTTTGGTTACATTAAAACTCTGCATCCAAATATTCAGATTATCATTGAAATAGAAAACCGAAATAGTATCCCCTTTTCAGATATTTTAGTCCCGAAAGAAAACGGTAATACCTCACTTCAATTTATAGTAAACCAATTTGTACAGGTTTGAGAAGTAGATATATTTTCTGCGATTTCCAAAATATTTAAAAAGTACTAAATGAATATTGATATAGATGTATCTACTCCTTGTCAGATATCATTTGGAGAATTATGTAGAGTCCTTGTCACAGATCAGGCAAAAGGATATTAACAATTTAGAAAAGAGACAAAGAAGATCAACAAAACTTGTCCCCTAACTGCGTGACGTGTCCTCCTACTATGAATGTCTTGCTGCGCTCGAACTAACTACAATTGAGGAGGGGAGGTGGGAGGATGACACCATAAAAGTTTATAAACTTGCAAATGGTCATGATGATATTGAATGTAGGCACTTATTTTAATGGGTTGATGAATTAAAAAATCTCTAGTCTTTAGTGACAAGGGGACACACCAGAGTCTTTTCAAACCAAGATTTATGACACCGAAAAGAAATAAATCTTATTTTGAGATATGATTATTACATTATTGAGTGACAGAATAAATGAACACAGAAAAGTGGAAGAAGGTGAAAGTAGCGAAAGGTTTGTGGAAACCGGAATGTAGATAGACCGAATCCTCCAAATTAAGGTCTGCCCACACACGTGACAAACAAACGACCTGTGAACCGAAACAAATGTGTGGCAAATAAGAAAGAAGGAGGACACGCATCGGGGGTTGATATAAAAATAATAATAATAACAAAGGGAGGTTATAAGTCCTTTACTTTCTCAGGCGTCGAAAAAAACAATCAGACGTCAATCTTAAGAGCGTAGTCGAGCTCTTTGACGTTCACTAACTTTAAGCGATTCCAGTCAATTTACTCTTAGAACCAAATTATCACAATTCACTAACACAACTTAATGACCACAATTCACTAACACGACCTAAAGATCACAATCACTAACACAACCTAATGATCATAATTCACTAACACAACCTAATGATCACAATTCACTAACACGACCTAAAGATCACAATTCACTAACACGACCTAAAGATCACAATTCACTAACACGACCTAAAGATCACAATTCACTTCCACTACTAAATGATTACAATTACTACCCCAATGAGGAGAAGGATCAAACCCGGGAAAAGGGCGCTTAGATAGGTGAGATGGATCACCCCTATTAAAAGGAGGGGGGAAGGCAAGCCCCCTGGAGATAGGAGAGTCTTTAAGATCTAAATGCGACTCCCATCGCACCTGTTCCATCACCTAAAAGAAATTTAATGACTCCGTTTTGACTTCCGCCCATTCGGGACGACGGTGCTAGAAATAAAATCACAATAAAATAGTCCTATCATCAAAGGGATGACGACTGCCCCACTAGACCTAATTCAAGGAAATGGTCATTATAAAATAGTCATATTTTGAATTCATTATCGAAAACAATGACCAACTGGGTGAGAAAAATCGAATTTTGAACCCAATTTAACACTTGCATATTTATAAGCTATCAAGGCCTCATCAATATATTTCAATTGAAATGGAAGAGTGGTTAATTTGCTTTCTTTTTTTTACGGTTTCAGGAAGCACATTTAGAGTGAGACAGAAAAATGGAAAAGGTATTTTATCATCAACTAAAACAATGGAATCAGTCAAAAGATATTCGTAAGTATAAATGGAGATTGTCCCAATAATAGTCTTGAATTAGTGGGTTTGTAAAGCAGATATGAATGAGGATAAATGTGTGATGATATTCGAACCATTGTGTACAGCTGACAATGTAGGGAGAGTGACTAACTAGACTAGAAGGAAGTAGGAGAGAATGAAGGGTACAGCATTCAACTTTGGATTTCCTATGCCCTCCTTCCTTGTGGGTAGCCTTTCGTAGTCTTAGGGCCTCTTGTACCCGTGCCATAGACATTCTGCGCTCCGTGACCTTCAGCACCTGCGTTACTTTTCTACCGATCCCCTGTTCGCTCGAAGCTTGAATACGGATGAGAGTTTTACGCATCCGCGGCCGAGTGTGTATGGCGGAAGGTGGATTCGATCCACCGCACGGGTCTCCGCCTGGCGACCGGTGCCTCCAGCACGTCCCGCATTGAGAGCCTACTTGTCGATGCTGGGGAGATGCCACTCGCTCTGCACAGTGTATTATTCGCCTGTACGCGCGAGCCTGGCGCCGAGTTGCATGCTGGATGAAGTCGGGTGGTCTCACTCCGGGATTAGATACTGGTGGGTGGGTTGTCTTATCCACTCGGCTATGACCTGACCACTCTTCTTGCCCCACAGGGTATCTAGAGTTTAAAAATCACAGTCTTGCCTACAGAGGGTGTGCCATTGGTATATGACCATCGCTATTTTGAATGGTACATTAAAACGGTTCACCACTTTAGATATAAAGAGGAAACCATTATTGCAGTAATGGTTCTGAAGTCTATAGAATGAATGCATCCAACTTGCCTCAAAACCATAATAACTTATAATGGCCTGAAGAGATATCTGCTATGGTAGTGGTAGTGATTCGCCAACCTGCCTTTATCCAGGTGGGTCCCGACCCGATAATGAAATAGACATAAAGGTCAGTAGGACAATCGCTGGTGAGCCCGAGGGCATCAGGGACCAGTCCTCTTTGGGTTGAGGTGCCAGGAAGTATTATATTTTGATACCAAGCAGCGTTCAGGGGGAACGTCCGTCGCCCCGGGGCGAGGGAACCTGTTCCCCGTCAGAGGTATGTGGATATAGATACTCATCGGCAGGATTCGTTGAAACAGAGTGAGTGTGTGTTGTGGTAGTAGTTGTAGTTATATTGTCTTAAAAAAAAGATTTGTAGGAGTCGTAACCCTAAAATTTAATGTCGCAATAATTACTAGCCATGAATTTTTGTTCGCAGGATCACAGTTAATGCAAATTCATTTGATGGAAGTCGAAATTCTGTTATATATTCCTCAAAATTTATAATTGAGCTTCATACTTCACAGTTTCCTTATTAACTTTGTTAGTATTGTAGTCATTAGTTTCCTCTCATATTGTGCTACTCCACTGTAGAATAAATTTGTCAACACTTTACAAGTTATTTTCCTTGAAAAGTATTTCCTGAAATGTAGGTTCTAAGGACACGAGAAGGAGATTGCGTTCACCAATCCGGTTTCTTAATTAATTATCCTGGTCCAACGAGAAACTACATAAGCCAATGAGGGGACGACGTTCACTGGAAGGGGAAAAAATAAAGCGAGAATAGAAAGTGCGGGATAATGGAAATGACCGGCACTGAGCGGGATTCAATTATGTGGTATTCAAAGCTTTCGGGAAAACGTCCCCCCGAATCGCCTACTCATTCATGATTTCTTTCTGCTCTTTGAGATGACCAACTATTTTCAAGGCTCGTTCTCAAGTTGCCCAATAGTTTAACTTCATTAGTTATCCATTTTAATCCTATCTACATTATGGAAACAAAAAAATAATATCCTATCATTTCATTGCAAAAAGAAAGAAAAAACGAGCAACACAGACATTTTGCGATGTTGAAATTCTTTTCTTACAAGAACCAACTTTAAAGAGGCGTTCAGTTCTTATTGAATCAACGAGAACCGAATTGCTAGAGGATGGTTATTTTCCACAACTAATTGACTGAAAATGGAAAAAGAAATAGATACTACATAAAATATAATATCAAACGAGAACAAAACACGAATGGATTTTAGTCTAGACGCTCAAAATTAATATAATGCCAAAAATAGGTATTATACTAACTTAACAACATAACCTAACCTATACTTTAACCACCTGAATTTCTGACCTGCGTTTATTTATAATATGAGGTGGTAGGCTACTTGTTGAATGACTGTCATATTTTCTTCAAAACTTCGCCATTCAATGACGAAGTTTTGAACATAGCTTTCGTTTTCTGAAACAATCCTACGAAAAATGGTTAACTTTTTAGTCGAGAAAGGATAGAAGAGCAAATGATGTTTGGTTGCAACTGTACCTCTGACAGGTGGTGAAGAATCCATTGTCCAAATAGTAAAAACTCTCTTACCTCCTTTAAATAACAATACAAAGTGGATTGAAATGAATGTAGTTTCTCCCCCAATTGTTTAACAGTTACAATTAGATTTTCTTATAGTTATTTTCAAAAGATCTTCATGAATTTAGACTCTTCATCTTTGAGACTAACTTTACCCGAGCTAAAATTCTGAAACCATCTTTGGCACTGGCTCATACTAATTCTCTTTTGCCAAATACTTGACACGAACTTTCTGCTGTCAACCGAGCATTGTTGCCTTTTCTAAACTCCAATAGTATAATGTTGCGAATAGTATAATGTTGCTGTTGTAATGCAGGAGGAATTGACCATTCTGTCCAATTGGGCCGAGAAATGACAAATGAAGTTTAACATAGACAAATGTAGTGTACTTAGTATAGGTAGAAATAATCCATTGAATAGTTATAAATTAAATGGGAGAATTTTAGGGAGGACCGATTGTGAGAGGGACTTGGGTATTTTGGTAAGTTCAGACCTTCGTCCTAGAAAGCAATGCCTAAATGCTAAGAATAAAGCTAATAGGATATTGGGATTCATTAGGAGGAGTGTAAGCAATAAGAGTGCTGAAGTCATTCTAAAACTGTATCTGGCGCTAGTTAGGCCTCATCTAGACTATGCAGTACAATTTTGGTCACCATATTATAGGAAGGATATTGATTTGCTTGAGTCTGTGCAGAGAAGGATGACAAAGATGATTCGTGGGCTAAGGAACTTACCTTATGGTGAAAGGCTCAGAAAACTAAATGGGTAAAAGGATATAATAAACGGGATCTGGGTAAGGTTCTTATACTTAGTGAACATGACAGGACACGTAGCAATGTGTTTAAGCTTGATAAGTATAGGTTTAGGAAGGAGATTGAGAGGAATTGGTTTACAAATCGTGTGGTAGATGAATGGAATAGGCTCGCTAGACATGTGATAGAAGCCTCCTCTCTGGGTAGTTTTAAGAATAGATTAGATAAATATATGAATGAAGCTGCTAGATGGGACTGACTTTTTTATGTACATATGTATATATTTTTCTAAGGAGTGGGGAGATTATATTTTGCGGTTGCATGAATGGACATAATCCTCTGGATGCATTTTATGTATATTGTAGATTAGATCTGACGAACTCCTGTAAAGGGTGACAATGTTGATGACTTTTCTCTGGTAAGAAATCTTTTGTGTGTTGACTGGAACAGGAGCTGCCAAGTGTAGGCCATGAATGTTCTTTTGCAGTCTCCTTCTTTTCTTATACTATTATGTAATTAACGATAAGGCACATTAAATTAACAATAGCGACGCAAAATTAATAGCCAAGAAAAGGACGAATAAGTTCTGTCGAAGTGTTAGCATTGAATTAGGCTAAGCCATACACGATCCCAGGCTTCGAATTAGAGTAGGTTAGCATATAAATAAACCTTATTTCGATTATTATTATTTATATCCATAGAAGAACGATAAACATAAAAAGGCGCATTAGTTTGGGGATGAGCTAATACAGAGAAAGTGAGTTATTAAAAGAGCTCGTAGTTCTAAACATAATTATTTAGGATAATATCAAAGACAACAGTCTTCTTATTACTAAACCAAAACCGATTAATTATACATCATTCGAAAGCTCATTTTAGAGTAAATTTTTGTACATCGCGCGAATTAGTTCAATATTTTCTATAGAAATAAAATCAAAGAAATCGATAATTGTTATGACGTCATATTGAATTGGATTCATAAAAAATTGCGAAAAATTTACCCGATCCTTAAACTCTCTTAGATTAGTTAGGTTAGGTTCGATTTAATTAGATTAGGTTTGGTTTAGTCCTGACCTGGGGGAAGGGGGAAAGCGCTGAGCCCTAAAACAGTCATGATTCTCTGGTCAAAGACCTTAGGGGAGGGATACCCTGCGTACCTAGAGGAGCTGCATGTCCTCCCGGCCTGAATGAAAATTAGGGGGGCATCATCACTGAGTTGACTTGAACGGGGCTAGGAGAGGTTAGTGTGCCCCCCCCCCCCCCACCTATCCCTCTCAGCGCTACTTTCTACGACTATCGCCTCAATCTTTTGTGAAGCCGCACTTGGTACTTAGAGGAGCTGCCGTCTCCAGGACCGCTAACAGGCGAAGGTTATGGGAAGAAGGAGATATTTCCTATTCTTTCTTGTATGTGGGTCTTTCGGGATCGTCCTATTGTCTTTGAATTCCAATATAATCGCAATGGAGTCATAGGTGCACATGTAGATAAATCAGCATTTTTGCTCGTTTATGTAGGCTGTGTGAGATACATTTCGACGTCTCCTTTCTTCTTGGGCTGGACTTTAGTGAATCTTAGGATCTTTGTGTTAATTTGGGCTTTATACCCACCCTCGAATTTTCTGGGCGCTTTGTTATAAATATCTCTATTTAAAAAAAAAAAACACAATGTGGGCAAATTTCTAATTATGATGTTACGACGAAAAATAGATTGGCGCCATCTTGAAATACACATTATGAGTTGGTATCACATCATAGTGTATTATATATTATTTTGAATTAAATTTTATTATGAACATTTCATATTAATTATTTTTAAAGAAAATATGATTGATTTAAAGAGCATTCGGGGGTGAGGCTTATATTGTTGAACTCAAACAACGCGGTAGAAAAATTAGAGGCCTAACGACATTTAGCAATCTCCTTTTGAATTTGAATATAATGTTAGGCTTTACAAATTAGGAATATTACGAGTTTATTTTTAAAAAAATGCAGGGATTTGCCCTCATTTTGTAATTACCTTAAAAAATAAGCGAAATATGTAGATTATCGGCCCGGCCTAAAAAAAAATTGTGTGTAAATATTAACGTTCACTCGTGTCGGAATATTCATGCGCGTTTGAGTCCTTTTCGAATTATTATTCTATAAACAATTAGGATTATATACTGGGGGGCTGTGCCCCCAGACACCCCCCCCCCCAATTTAGTGAAACTCAGGATCATCGTAGTGTAGTCCCCCCATTGTGTTTACCCCCACACGAGCCGTCAACTTAAATGTACTCCAAAAACGTGAAACATTTTGGAACACGGACTAAATATTACGTGCCATCGTTCGCGCCGATAATCTACATATTTACCAAAAAGTATATTTTCCTCATTACTACATTATGATTCAATTCCAATACGCCTAAGCACCCCCCCCCCCCAAGCATTTTTTTTGTAATTTGCCCAAGAAAAAACTCTACCTAAAAAACAATTGTATATCTATATATATATATATATATATATATATATATATATATATATATATATATATATATATATATATATATATATATATATATATATATATATATTAGTGTAGTTTGGGTAGCAATCTTTTTTAAATGCAAATTTTGTTGAAGACCATTGTGTATTTCGCCTTAATTAATTTCCTCTGACAACTTTCTTTTCTAACTATCTTATTTATATTCCATCTTGTAGACGGTGGATCACTTGTCCTATATTCATCTCTTTTAAATTAATGTGTTTGGTAAAAAACAAACTAAATTGCTGAGTTTTCGATCTTATTCGATCATCTTCGGAGCGTTTTGATATGTTCTTGCCTCATTTACCGATGTAATGAGTGGAGTGAGGATCTCTGTGTGTGTGTATGTGCAAAATTCGAGGGTGGGCATAAACCCTAAATTAACCCATCTTTGTTGTTCTTCATTCTGTAGCTCTTCTTCATTCCCCCCCTTTCCTTGTTTATTACAAAACTCTTTCGAGGCTTCTGATTGAATGTGAATTTCCTGCACTATTGAAAAGTTTCCGCTTGTGGTCCGCTATCGTGTCTTTTGTTCTTTCGAACCAATCAAATATCGCAGTGGGCAAAGATCTCGTGACCCAAAAACGAATCTAATAAATTATTTAATCATTTCAAGTTAAAATAGCTTAGAAAATTGAAAAAGTGCCTATTTTATTTGTACTAGTACGCACTCCTATGCCAGGAAGCGTTAAAAAACGCAAGTTAGATGTTAAGCGCAACGCTTTATAGTCGCGTCCATATAATTTAGAATATTATATCGTTGAATCTCATGTCTGTTATTAAGTACGAATGCGTTAGAAGTAGGCCCTCTTTTTTTATGTGTTGCAAACAAAATCTTGGTTATTGTATACAGCTCATTCACCATTGAAAGCAATATAAAAAAATCAAACAAATAAGGGATTCAAAATTTGAAGATATGAGGGTCTTGATGACAGAGAGATGTGGTGATCTTGTATGTAAAAGAAAAATCTTTCTCCACAAGAGAAGTAAAGTCGACAGTTTCATGAAATATTCGATAATCTTCTTCTTCTTCTTCTCGGATTTTCCTTACTCGGGGTCGCCGTTCTTGATGAGTCCTTTCCAAATACTTCTGTTTAGTGCACTCGGTAAAAAGACTCCTACATTAAGGTTTTGGCAGAGATTCTACGGACGGATAACCTTTCTGACTCCAACCCTCCTTATTTATCCGGGCTTGGGACCGGCACTGAGTTGGGATGGCTCGCTCCCCAGGGGGCTAGGGAACGAAGATAAGTTGATGGTCCTATAATTTCATGGTGGGAATCAATTTAGGCTCTTGAAAATCTCTTCTCCGAGTACCTCTTCGAAAAATCGGGTCGACTTCGCAGCCGGAAATTTTCACTGCAGACACTTTTGGCAAGAAGTCAAAAAGGTAGCCATGGCTCGCACCGTAACCTTGGGGGGATCTTGTATTGAAAACTCAATATGACGAGCTCCGAGAGAATTGCGCATTCACTCTCTTTCTTCGTTTGAGTTCAAGAGAAAAATTGGAATTCATTGAGCTTTTAGATTGCAACATAATTTGAATTCTATGATGTTATTGGCCCAGAGAAAGCTTTTGAAAGAAGCTACAATTTAAAATTTGACTTTTCTCGTCTCCGTTCTGAATTGTGTTTGATATTTGCTCAAATCATTTGGCAAATGGGTGTTGCCGCGCTTCTAATTTATTATTATTATGCAAAAATATCTACTGGAAAGCGAAATGCACAAAAGTCTTTAGGAAATATATAAATTAACGAATTTCATTTTATCTATGCCAATATCAACAGTTAGTGTTGAGCGAATATTTTAGGCTCTTAAAAGAATTAAAAGTTATTTACGGAGTTCTCAAAGTAAAGAAAGGGTATCTAATCTTGCCTTAATTTCAATAAAAAAAAACATCTTCAAGAAGCTTATTGAGAATACAAGAGTAATTTTACAATTTAGTCATCGAAGAATTTTGCAAGAAACATAGGAGAGTAGAATTTCAATTCAAATAATGCATAACAATTCTTTAAGGTGGTGGTTTTCACGTTTCAAAATCGGTCATTTCGATCTTAATGACGAAGAACGTTCTGGTCGCCCCATTAAGTTGGATGAAGATCGATTGAAAATCCTCAACAATCGACTAGAGAATTGGCTTTACAATTGGCGTGTGATCAGAAAACTGTAGTGAATCAACTTCATTAGATGGGGAAAGTTTAAAAACTCGGTGCATGGGTTCCGCACGCTTTAAGCGAAAGCAACAAACTTTAACGCTCGACGATTGCCGCAGGTTTGCTTGCTCGTCACAAGGCTACTCGTGGTTATAATGACAGATTTCTTCACTGCATCATCACTGGCGACGAAAAGTGGTGTGTTTATGACAACCTGAACCATCGAAAACAATGGCTTAGCCCCAATAAAAAAAAAAAAAACACTTCCGCGATTAAATCAAGGACTTCATCCACGAAAGACGATGCTGTGTGTGTGGTGGGATTGTGAAGGCATCATTCTTTATGAGCTCCTTGCGAACAAAAATTATATATACTCTGCGTTCAACAAATGTATCGACTCGCCGAAGCTATTCGTGAAAAGCGACCTCATCGACGTTATGGATTCCTTCTGCAACACGCTTAATTCAAACGCTTAATTGGGAAATCCTGCCGCATCCTCCATATTCGCCAGACTTGGCTTCATCGGATTTCCATCTGTTCCGATCGCTCTCCAACAATTTGCGCGGCGTTTCGTTCAATACTGATTTGGAATTAAAAACCTGGTTAGACGAATTCTTCGAGTCAAAAGCCAGCGATTTTTATTGCAGATGCATCGAAAAACTAGTTCAACGTTGGGAAGAAGTCGTAAATAACAACGGAGAATACATTATTGATTAAATTGCATAGTTTTATCAATTAAAAATGAAGATTTTCTAAAATTGTTAATGGTAATGAACAAATTTGATAAATCCGCAAGAACTTATTCCTCAACCAAATATATATGAAGGTGAAAACCAAGCACGCTATTGATAAAAGCACGGCTTTTATCAAGTGTCATGTGATTTTCAATTTATTACAAAATAAGCCCGTACCCCCTCCTACTAAAACACTTGTCTTGTCTCTCACTGGATAAAAACCTACACAAGCCCTAATTTAACCACAAGCCCTAATTTAACCACAAGCCCTAATTTAACTACAAACCCTAATATAACCACAGGCCCTAATATAACCACAAGCCCTAATTTAACCACAAGCCCTAATTTAACAACAAGCCTTAATTTAGCAACAAGAGCTCTCTCTCTCTCTCTCTCTCTCTCTCTCTCTCTCTCTCTCTCTTGAGGCGACGGGAGTCGGAAAATAAGATTTATGCTGCAAATCAAGTAGTTTAACAACATACTCTAGTTTAACAACATACCCTAGTTTGACAAAATACCCTAGTTTGACAACATACCCTAGTTTGACAACGTACCATAGTTTGACAACATACCTTAATTTAATAATAAGTGATAATTTAATAACAAGTCCTAATTTAATAACAAGTGCTAATTTAGCACCAAGTCCTATTTAAATACAAGTCGTACTTTAAAAACAAGCGCTCTCTCGCAAATGAGATTTACGCTGCAAATCGAGTAGTATTGGAAGCCCTGTCGGTAACGTATCCCCGGTCCGGGGGTGTGGGAGTGGAAGGCAACTCGAAGAAACTCATAGTGATGCGTACCTTAGAATTAACAACTATCCAACCGGGTTGATGATGGGAGACACGATATCGGAGGGGGATACATTCACTTGAAGCGTTTTGTGATAAGATGATAAATGCTTATTGCTGGCCTTTGAATAGCTAGATGGCTAATTTATGAAAAGAATATAATTTAAATAAGAGACACAATCAAGGAGTCGTGGGGGAGGGGGGAACGACTAACAGACCACAACCGATCGACAGACCACAACAGAGGAACAGACCACAACCGAGTAGCAGCCATATTGAACAGATCTCATATGCAGATAGAACCCAATATAACAATTTAATAACCCCCTTAGTTAAATAACACACCCTAATATAACAACAAACCCTAATATAACAACAAACCCTAATATAACAACAAACCCTAATATAACAGCAAACCCTAATATAACAACAAATCCTAATATCGCAACAAATCCTAATATAGCAACAAACCCTAATATAGGAACAAGCCATAATATAACAACAAACCCTAATATAACAACAAGTCCTAATATAACAACAAATCTTAATATAACAACAAATCCTAATAAAGCAACAAACCCTAATATAACAACAAACCCAAATATAACAACAAACCCAAATATAACAACAAACCCAAATATAACAACAAACCCAAATATAACAACAAACCCATATATAACAACAAACCCATATATAACAACAAACCCAAATATAACAACAAACCCAGATATAACAACAAACCCAGATATAACAACAAACTATAATATAACAACAAGCCATAATATAACAAGCAATAATATAACAACAAGCAATAATATAACAACAAGCCATAATATAACAACAAGCAATAATATAACAACAAGCCATAATATAACAACAAACCCTAATATAACACAAGAGCCTAATTTAAATAAGGGACAGTCAAGGAGTCGGGGGGAGGGGGGAGATACGGCTAACAGACCCGAACCGATCGACATACTACAACCGATAAACATACTACAACCGATAAACATACCCCAATCGATAAACAGACCCCAACCGATAAACAGACCCCAACCGATAAACAGACCACAACCGATAAACAGACCACAACCGATAAACAGACCACAACCGATAAACAGACCACAACCGATAAACAGACCACAACCGATTCAAATACCCCGATAGATTAAACTTACTAACAGACCCAAACTCATTAACAGAACCCAATTTATTAACTCAACTCAGTGACAGAACCCAATATAACAATTTAATAACAAACCGTAATTTAACAACAATCTCATTCTCTCTCTCTCTCTCTCGCTCTCTCTCGCTCTCGGCGATAGGATTCGGAAAATGAGATTTACTACCGGTAATGGGGAGGGGGCAGGCGGCTGCAGAAATCGGAGGGCGATACATTCACCTGAAGCAGTTTGTGATGATAAGATGATAAGTGCTTAATGCATTACTGGTTTAGCATTGCCTTTGAATAGTTAAATGGCTAATTTATGAACAGACCCAGATTTATGATCAAAGCCACATTTAACAGACCCAGTCAAGGAGTCGGGGGGTAGACATGGCTAACAGACCCAACAGATTAAATTTATTACCAGATCCCAATTAATATTAATTAACCGAACCATATTCATTAACCAAACCATATTCATTAACCGAACCATATTCATTAACAGTTCCTAATTCAATAACTCTTCGCAAATTAATAACTTCGCAAATTAATAACTCTTCGCAAATTAATAACACTTTCTACATTAATAACACTCCCTACATTAATAACAATCATTAATAACACTTTCTACATTAATAACACTCATTAATAACACTTTCTACATTAATAACACTTTTTACATTGTTAACACTTTCTATATTAATAACACTTTCTACATTAATAACACTTCCTACATTAATAACAAATCCCAAATTAATAACAAATCCCAAATTAATAACACATCCCAATGTAATAACACATCCCAATGTAATAACACATCCCAATTTAATAACACATCCCAAATTAATAACACATCTCAAATTAAGAACACATCTCAAATTAAGAACACATCTCAAATTAAGAACACATCTCAAATTAAGAACACATCCCAAATTAATAACACATCTCAAATTAAGAACACATCTCAAATTAAGAACACATCTCAAATTAAGAACACATCTCAAATTAAGAACACATCTCAAATTAAGAACACATCCCAAATTAATAACACATCTCAAATTAAGAACACATCTCAAATTAATAACACATCTCAAATTAAGAACACATCTCAAATTAAGAACACATCTCAAATTAAGAACACATCCCAAATTAATAACACATCTCAAATTAAGAACACATCTCAAATTAAGAACACATCCCAAATTAATAACACATCTCAAATTAAGAACACATCTCAAATTAAGAACACATCCCAAATTAATAACACATCTCAAATTAAGAACACATCTCAAATTAAGAACACATCTCAAATTAAGAACACATCTCAAATTAAGAACACATCTCAAATTAAGAACACATCCATCCCAATTAAATCATTATGATAAAAAAGACAATTATTGACAACAGGAGAAGAAAAAACCTAACATACGCAAAATCAGTGAAAACACCAACGTCCCCAGGACCAACTAGTACATAGGTACTAGACCTAATGGTAGGAAACCAGAGCATAGAGATCATTACAATGATCATGTATGCTCACATGGCCAACATGAAGAAGTGTTTTTCAAAGGAACTGAACGCCTCCTGGTAAAAATGGTATCAAGCGGATCCTCTGCTTCTCGGAAAATCCACCTTAAAAGAAGATATTAAAAATAATGAGTGAGGAAACGATACCGAAGAATATAAAGAGAGATAAGATGTGAAGGAAGGAAAGTAAGAAAATAGCACAGTAAAGAAAAATGAAAAAGAACAAGGAGAAAAAAAGGAAGGAAGGTAAAGAGACCCATACTAACGAGTTTTCCTGGGAAAGTGTGAATGATGAAATTCAGAAGGAGGAAGATCGCGAGATTAAACGAGTGAGAGCAAATAATTGGCAAGATAATGAAAGAAAATGACAAAAAATAGTGGAAGGAAGATGTTCGACCAAAGAAAAACAGGCAAATCTTTAATTGTGAGTCGGAAGTTTTGTGTCTAGGAAAATCCTGTGTATGAGAGTTCTTGTGTACGAGCGTGTAATTTAATTGATATATATATATATATATATATATATATATATATATATATATATATTGTTAAAGATCATTGTGTATTTTGCCTAATTAATTTCCTTTGGCAACTTTCTTTTCTTTTAAGTATCTTTTTTATTCCATCGCGTAGATGATGGATCACTTGTCCAGTATTAATCTTTTTTTTAAATGAATGTGTTTTTACCAAACACATTCATTTAAAAAAGATGGAATAAAAAAGATAGAAGAAAAGAAAGTTGCCAAAGGAAGTTAATTAAGGCAAAATACACAATGATCTTTAACAATATATATATATATATATATATATATATATATATATATATATATATATATATATATATATATATATATATATATATATATATATATACATATATATACATATATATTTTATAACCGCAAGTTAAGGAAAACAGAACCTTTACACAACATATTATATAAATGTAATTTTTAAATACAATTATACATTAAAATATAAGTTAATAAAACACAGCCCAAGGAACGATAATAATGTAATATATAGTATACCTTGTTTAGATTGTAATTTATTCTATGTAGGTCAAACTTCTAAAAATATCTCTAATAATTAAGCAACATCAAAATGCAGTATCTAAGGGATATACAAATAATACTTTGGCCGTCCACAGGCTTAAGATGGGTCACCAGATTAACTGGTCAAAAGCAGAGACCATAATGCGTAAAAATGATTTTATTAGCAGAAATATCTTTGAATCGTTCCTAATCTCCAGCACAAAGGAGAGAAATGTAAATATTAGCCCCGGTTTGTTTTCTTTAGATCCAGTCCTATCTTTCTTCATAAAATCAAACTTATCAAAGGTCATAAGAAAATCTGACCATCTGATTTTATGCTTTGTATAAATACAGTGTCTCTTTATTTCCTAAACCATTGTGAGTTTGAAAATGTTATTAAGCCATCGAAAGTACTAGCTCCAATTAATCTTTCTTTTTCCCTACGTGGTACAACCATATATATATATATATATATATATATATATATATATATATATATATTCTTATCTCTACACGTTTCCCTTTTTATTTCTATTCCAATCAAACACAATCAAAGACCCAAATTGTCATAAGTTAGTTAATTAGGGAATTTGTACTAATTTCTAATTTACCGTCTATTATGTTGAGAATAATTTACTTATCGCTACAATTTGTTTGTTTTATTTCCAACATAATATATATTCGTCACATCTTACATTCTCGGATCCATATCTATTTAATACAGGTATAAATATAGAACAAGCAAGATAATTACTTATACAAAATTACAACACTATGTAAGCAAATTTCACCCTTTTTTTATGTTCCTGTGTTAAAATTGGTATTTTCCCAATTCTTTTGTAACTTAATTAAATGAGTAAGTCTATTTTGATCGCAAATTTTGCTTTTGGAGGTTTGGCACTGAATTTCTAAATTTGGTAATTTAGAAAATAACGCTAGGACATGATTAATTTCAGGAAAAAGGTAATAACATATAAAAAGCTTTAATTTTTTATAAAACATGTTAAGAAATTGTAATCTTATTAAAAAAAAAACATTGGAATGTTGCAGAATAATATTTGTTTTAAGGAAACCAAAAAACTTTAGATTTAATAAGAAATTTCTGGAATTTATTAGAATTATATGAATTTTCGATAATGTTTCAGCACTTACCAGAAAACCCTCCTGGAAACTTCTAGAGCCTTCTGAAATATTACTTCAGAAATATTAATGCAGAGATTTTCAGATCTGCTATCATTTCAGCTCTAGCTACCATAGTGAACACATCAAAAGCAAAATGTCATCAAGAGGCTGCAATCATTCTCCAGATGCATTAGGTAATATCTGCAGACAGATCATTAAAGCAAGGTTAAAAAGATTTAGGGTGACACTATCTATGAAAATGTGTGAAGCTTACAAAATATACTTTAGAATGCTAGTTGGGTACCAGGACAAACTATAGCAATGCCTCTGGGTATTCCTATAATAAAAAGCTCCTGGGAAACTGAATATATATATATATATATATATATATATATATATATATATATATATATATATATATATATATATATATATATTATCATTTATTATGTATAAAATTCAATTTTTTTTTCATTTAAATAATTCATGCAATCCTTTAACTTTGTTAATTTAATCTTTCAATTAATTTACTTCAACTTTTGTAAATCAAATCATTTTATGTTAAACTTAATAATTAATTAATTCATTTATTTTCTTGTCAATTCAATTAACGTATACTGTTCTAAACAACATCTTTCAAAATTCACACACAAACAAACAAACACACGCTCCCAGCTCGATCAAACGAGCACGCTATTCCGCCCACTCGTCTGGCTGCTTTCTTCGTATAAAGGTCGGTAATCATTCCTTCCACAATTATTCATTTACTTCCAAAGAAATCATACTGAGTTAATTCCACTCTCACATTCTTTGCAAACGACCATACGAGAGTAAGTCCTAATTATATTTGTTTCTCATTGCAGCCCCAATTCAGTCCATTATAGATACTACATAGATACATTATAGATACTCTAAATTACTACATAGATACTACATTATTTACTTTACATCAAAGATACTCTAATTACTACACTATATCAAGGATACTCTATCAAAGATACTCTAAATTATTTACTATATTATTATTTACTCTATTATTCACTCTATATTGTTTCACCATATTCTTCACCATATTTACTTAACCTTCTTATCTCATTTTACATTCGTTGATTTTATGAATATATTTATATTTGTGTAATTGTCTTTCTTAACGCCCAAGTCATTATTCTAAAATTTACTTCGCTGTCGCCTTTAGGCCTAAAGCTAACGGCAGACATCTTCGATCAAACCAAATTTATGGTTATGGTTTTCGAAACGCTATCTAGGCTGATTTATTAACCGAAGATAAATCACATTTATAACCATACACTATAAAACCCTGGACAACTCATTCTGCTTGTGAGCACTGCGCTAAAACTTTCAAAGATAAGAAAATCGTTTGTTTTGTGAAGAGTAAAATATTAGAAGTCACAATTTGTTTCTTTTGTGACGTAAAGAGTAATAAATTATATATTTTTTACTTTTACCTGATGGTATAGAGGGGAACGAAGAAGCATATGAAATTTGCCATTCCCAGGAATTGGCGTGAACCCATTGACCACTTAAGCAAATGCTCCTTCTTCATGGTAGACCCTTCCAAAATTCGAAGTGGTAAAAATGTACCTGCTCTTTCCTTCCCTCATTTATCCACATCACAAGAAAGTTTTATCGCTGATATACCGAGCCGAAGAAGAAATTGAAGTTGAAATCATCCTGCTAACCGAAGAAAAAATTGAAGTTGAAATCATCCTGCTAACCGAAGAAGAAATTGAAGTTGAAATCATCCTGCTAACCGAAGAAGAAATTGAAGTTGAAATCATCCTGCTAACCGAAGAAGAAATTGAAGTTGAAATCATCCTGCTAACCGAAGAAAAAATTAGAGTCAGACCAGTCTGCTCGTGACGTTAACTAAACTGTTGACTTCACATCTCAGTGGAACTACTTCAGTTCAATTTAATTCTAATCCAGCAACTATTCCAAGGTTTTTCAATCTCTACACTAGTAACCTATAATTCGATAAAGTTCTCCAATTGAAGTCCAACAACCTCTCAGAACCTGATTCATAAAGAGCGGGAAGATCTATCCACTGTTTGTAGACCATATGGCATACGTAGCATTTCTAAATAGCCCAATAGCGGCATGACATCCATCTCTTGGACTTCATTAAGATGAATATGGATCTGGTTGAAGGCACGAACAAGATCGAGACGAGAAAATATTGAACAACCGAAGAGGGAAGAGATGAAATTTGATAAACTCGGAAATTAATATCTATCAGGGATAGTTCGATCATTCAAAATCATTTAAGCCCACATTGCCCTAAAATTACCAGATATAGCTAGCCTTCGCTACGATAAAGAATGGAGCGACCTAAAGATACGTGGCCCTCGAACTATTCCAGCATCAAGCATATACCAAACTCTTATTTTTTTCTAATCCGGTAAACCATACTGTTCCACATGCCTAATTTTAGAATGCGGATGAAAAGGTTCACTGAGGAAGGTGGTGCTAAAAGTGAGGCTGAGCCAGAAAGGAGAAGGACAGACATGGGCTCTCAACTGGGCATTCTATTCACCGAATTTTTCATTGGAACCGTGAAGAATGTCATCTTCAAGAACAATCCCCACTTGAAACCTTCGATCTTCGTCCGATAAATGGATGACATATTCACCAATGCAGATAATCCAAGCCTGGTCCTTACCCCTATTCAAATATTGAAGGAGAATTCATTTGTCAACTTTAATTATGAAACAGAAAATAACTCCACTTTACCAATTATCGACGTCCTCGTCCATTTTCAACAGACACATTTTACGACTAAAGTTTACGTCAAATCAACAAATCTGGCCTTCTGCATTAGCGGATCATCTGAATGTCCTGATTGATATAAAAACTGAGTAATGAAGGCTCTCATCAACAGAGTCTTTCCTCACTCTTGAATTGGATAGCGGTGGATGCAGAATAAAAAAAGTAACTCAGCTGTTCGTCAATAACAGCTACCCACAAACGTCATTTGACAATGTCATAAAGCAGAAGATGGACTCATTCATACCACGACCCAAGACAGTAAAATGAAAAACCGAATACAATAAACCTTTATTACCAAGTATTCATGAACGCAAGATTAAAGGAAGACGGAAAATTTCTCAAACCCATCATTCACCGTGGTTATCCCCACTGATCCAATAAGCCAAATTCCACTAGTAATTTATTACAGACCATCCCCCCCCCCAAAAAAAAAACTCGTGCTCTTGTCATAAATAATAGCTACCATCACACGACAGGCCCCTTGCAGGAATGTAATCTTTTGTACGAATATACATGCAATGTCGGTGACTGTAAGCATCGCACTTCCTCGTTCATTGGGATAATGTCAACACTGTCTCGGTAGCTAATAGCATATAGGTGTGGTCCGAAGGAAAATCCTTGTCAACGCACCTTCCCTTCTGAGATCTCTCCATATAGCAAATCTACTTGGTCCACAATCAACTAATGACAAGTAGGGCAATTGCCTATAATGCCTCACATAAATTGCTATTATGCACCAATCATTAACAACATTTGCTTCTCCTTGTCGATAGATTACAGGAGCTGGGTCAACAGATTGACATTTTTCACAACAGCTAACGACCTTTTTTACAGAATATCTGGTCACATTTGGATTCACTTTTCAAGCTAAGTACAAAGTTCTATGGATTCCCATATGATGCATATAATGCATATCAGTAAGACTCATACTTGAGCCTACCGGAGATGAGATAGTGCAGATACTAGAAGAGATATTCCTTGAGAGAGGACCAGTTAATGAATTATTAATGGATAACAGTACGGCGTTCCGGTAGGAGTTGTTGAAACGGCTATGTTGCAGGTGAAACAATTCTAGGGTGTTTAGAGCAGCTTACATACCAGGTGGAAATGTAATAGTAGAGCGACACCACAGAACAATACAGTCATTAGCTGAAAGAGGAACATATTCACCAAGAGAAGCAATGTTTTGGTATAATATCTCCCTACGATCAGGGGATGATGAAAAGTCTGTTTAATATATACTTATGAATGGCGCTATCCACTAATTACATCTGAAACTTCAAAAAGAGAGCCTGATCATATTCAGATTGGTGATGAATTTGGGTTAAACCTTCATTAGCTCGTTGCACTACTAAATGGAATAAAAAAATATGTTACTGGTTTCAATTCAGACAACAATCTTGATGTCAACAGCATGCCACGTCATGTGTTGGACATTCGATCAGTCATTGTTGCGGTTTCTTCAACGATAAGGATGATGATGAATTACAGAGTGAAGTTGTTTGTGAGACCGATTCTGGTGATGCAAGGCGACGTTCACAGAGAGTAAGAAGACCATCTAACTGGCTATCTGATTATGTCCAATACTGATGGAGTGTTATCGACTGTTTGTAAATATTGTTGCTTAGTGATAATTTCTGTGGGGATATATCTTTTATCTAAATGTAGGTATGTCGTTTGAACGCATTATTGCTTCATTATTTAATTTCATTGTATTTCAATATACATAGTTGTTTTGGTGATCTTAATAATCATGGGAGCGTGTGATTGGGATTCGGAGGAATTGGTCTGTCTGGGGCAATTCGGTGGAACATTCTGGAATGACCACCTTGGCGCGGGTATGCTTGAGATGCACTGGCATTTGATTGGCGAGCGTGGTGAGGGAAGGTTCTGTGTTATTCTCCTTCAAACGTGTTGATTGCCAGCTGGCGTGGCGTGGGTATTCGTATCCTGTAATTGTCTCAGCTCAGTTTGTATAGGTGTGAAATGCTCTAACATAAATACTGTCTGTAGCTGGATGGTCCTTGTATAATGTAAGATTATTCGTACTACTTGATCAAAAACATTTTATTGGTTGAATATCGCCAAAAGATGCATGCGCAAATCGCCTCTGGATCTCAAAATCCCATGTCTTCTAGGTGATTGAATCAATGCGAAAGTTGAAGGAGCTAGGTCGAAAATGACGCAGAAAGATTCGAAGTTCGCAAAATAGCAATATATTTTCGAAAAAATTAACTACATTATTATTAAGTTCCGGAAACTAAAAATGGCATCAGTGAGCACCATTTTTAAAATTAAAAACCTTTAAAAATTATAAATTCGTAAATGTGCTAAAACGAAGCTTTACCCAATTTATTACTGCAAGATTACAAAAACATTGTAATAGAGTGCCAAGCCTTGAATACCTGAGAAGCTACTTTGAAAGCAGAACATACAGTATACAAATGAGAAAATCGTTTTCCCCTAAAAAACTTTTACAAAGAGGAGTCCCCCAGGGAAGTGTGTTGGGTCCGAGTTTGTTTTGTGTATACACTATTGAACTTGCACATTTGCTTAAAAGGCATGGAGTTGATTTTAAATTATATGCTGATGATACTCAATTTTATTTGTAAATGAGTGATGTAGAAAATACTGAGGCCAAGCTGAGCTGAATCATGGAATATGTAGGCAAATGGATGAAGTTTAACATTAAAGTTGAATGAAGATAAAACCGAATGCTTGATTGTTGGGAAGAATAATGATCTCAAGAGGCTTAGATATCTCCAGATTTAAAATTAATGACAGTAGAAAAGGCAGTTAAAGATTTAGTTGGTAATATACTATAATTTATCATTCAAAGATGAGATAAATCAAGTGGTGAGAACAACAGGATACCACCTCAGAAATATTTCATTTGTCAAGAAATACCTGGATGAAAAGACAGTGAAGATGCTTATTTATAACCATGTACTTTATTCACTTTATTATGGCCTACCTAATTATCTGTTGAGGAAACTGCAACTAGTTATGAACAGAGCTGCAAGAATTCTAAAGTGTCTATCTCCGCGTGAGAGAATAACACATGTAGAGAGCATGGCCATGGCGCTAAAAGATTGCACCAGCAAAGTGCCTCCTCATTCCCCCACTAACTCGTGACGGTTACCTTTACCTCCTTGTCATAAAGTGGTGACTTGAACTTCCCTATAAACCCACACTTATAAGCTACCATTCAAGGCACATATAATCTACATAATATATATTTTGACCTATCAACCAATACAATTGGAAAACCTGGATACATAAGGGATCTACTGAAGGATTTTCATTTGGATACTGATGTATTATAGAGGCTTGTATTACAAGTAAGAACAAAATTTGCTAACTTTAACTGCCTCCCTCAAGTTCAAGTTAATGAAAGTGATAAAATGTGTGGCGGGTTTTCATAGGTGTGAAGTTGTTTTCTAGGTTGCTCTGATGTTGAAGGCATCCCTATAGCATTTTTATAGTTTTTTATGTCTGTGATAAAATTGCCTAAGGCGGCCGCGCCTCGCTTCTATCACATATTGAAACTCATGCTTCCCACCTGCATCCTGCGGAAGAGAGAAGAATGGCGTTCTTATCGCCCACCATTCCCAAGTATTATCTTCCCCCGCTTCAAGTTTAATCAAGGAGGTTCAATCCCCCGTTTGCCTCCAGGCGTCGATCTGCCCAGATTGAATTAGGCTTATGCGAAGATAAGATTTTTCCAAGCGCTATCGGGACATTCCATGGAAGTCCCCGACTGTGCCCTACCCCGAGGGGCTGGCTCTGAGTATTTATGCGATAGAATTTCGCGTTTGAAGCAGATCCCGATTATCTTCGCGAGACATCACGCCGATCCGGTCTCCCATGTGCACCTAGGAACTCTACCCCGAGAACCCCCTTATTGTCCAGAAGAGGACAATATCCTTGAGTGCCAAGCTTCGTGCCCCTCGAGACGCCAAGTCAAAAGGGCCCCCCTGTTGTTCAGAAAGAGAACAACTTTAGAACAGTCATTGTTCTTCGAGCCCGTTCGACAAGAAACGGTTCTCACTCCCCTGATATCACGTCAGTGATAATTTACAATTATTCAGAAGAGAACAACTTTAGAACAGTCATTGTTCTTCGAGCCCGTTTGGCAAGAAACGGTTCTCGCTCCCCTGATATCATGTCAGTGGTAATTTAATTCCCCCCTTTTAACGTTCTTCAAGAGAACGCTTGGTTACAGCTAAGACCTCAATTGTTCATCCAGAACATTTCTGGGATCCTGACTCCAGGATCGCTCGTACTTCCGAGCCCCACTTCGCTCTCACTCCTCTAAGTCAGTCCTTCCCCCCTCGTTAAGGACAACCCCCCTAAAAACCCTCCTCCTGGGAAAGAAATCGATAGTCGGACCGAAGCCATTCCTTCAAATCGCCTTCCTCTGCACGACGATCTTATAAATACGTAAGATACGAATTGCATTTAACTATTTAACTTTGTGCCAACGTAACTCCGTGCTTTAACACGGATCTAGCAGCCCCTTTTCCTTCTTGTTTGTTTTGTCATTTTAAATCTCTCCAAATCTTAATCTTCCGCTTAGTCAAATTTATCCGAAGACCTTTTTCATTTCATGTGTATCTCCCATTTTAAATCCCGGTCATGTAAATATTTTCCATGTGTTGTTTTGTTAGATTAATTAATAAAATTCTATTTTATTAATGCTTGCAATATTATTTATCCTTGGGCTCCGTTCCACTTCTTAAGTATATTTAAGATAAATATGCCCTCTCCAGGCTTATTTATTAACGTAGAGTAATTCTCGGCCCTCTGATTAACCCCGCACTCGAATATAGAATAATCCCCACAAAGAATAGATATATAGTATATCGTCGGGAGCCTTTTCTACGACAATGTCTCTTCCTTCTATAGTTTTGATGATCACCCATGACGGTCATGTTCTTTCATATGTTTAAATATTTTAATAACTTTTAGGTAGGTTCCTCCGTCGTAATTTTAAAGCCTTTCAAGTCATATTTTGCTAACTGGTTGTCTCTTCGTTTATTTTTGTTTGTTATTTTATCGTTGGGCATTTCATCTCTTTTATTTAAGCTTTTTATTTTTGTTGTTCCTTTATTCTTTATATTATTTGAGTTTAAATTTTAAATCGGGCACTTTGCCTCATTTTATCTATGTTGTTTATTTTTTGTATTATATAATGTTGGGAATGTTGCCTCTTTTATTAAAGTTCTTTATGTTTGTTGTTTCATTATTCTTTTTCTTATTTTAGTTTAGAAATTTCCATTAAATTTTGGGCACTTCGCGTCTTTTTTATCTATGCTTTTAACTTTTGTTCTTTATTTTTATTTTATTTACAATTTAACTTGGGCACTTCGTATCTTTTTATTAATGTTTATTTACTTCTGTTGTTTTTTTTATATTATTTCCTTTTTTTTGTGTCATATTAACTTGGGCACTTTGCATTTTTTTTAATTATCCTTATTGTCTCGTGTTATTTATATTCACTTTCTCTTTTTTATTGATTTATTTTGGGGTTTACATTCCTAGGTATAGATCGGTCTTATTTCTTCCCTCGCACAGTTTCTTCCGCTGGGGAACAGCGCTGTTCTTTCAACTGTGTGTTGTCTGTGTTGGGGTATAGTGACCACAAGTGGGCACAGTTAATCAAAAAATTAACTTCGTTAACCGTAAATCCGTTAACCCCCAAAATAACTTCGATCATCGTTAATGAGTTAATTCTTCTAAAAGTGTAACGTAAGTTATTGATAAATCGTTAACGTTAATTTTTATTATAGAAAGAAACAAAAAATCAGTTTTTGCTCTAAAACCAAATAAAAACATTTAAAAAAGTGCCAAAACTATAAAATCAGCCTCTTTGGTCTTTTTAACGGCTTTAGAACCCCCAAACTATAGGGTTTTTTTTGCTTTAGAATTAAAAAAGGTTGATTTCATACTTAGTTTTAACTTATAAAAGACCTAAAGAAGGCTGATTTCATAGTTTTGGACCTTTTTAAAGTTTTTAAAGGCCTTTAGAGCCAAAAAGGGTAAAAAAATTAAATGAAACACAATATTAGTAATAAACTAAAAAAAAATATTGCTAAAGTTGCCGAAAGAAATAAACATGAAAAAAAAATGAAAAACACGATAATTAAATTTTTCCTCTTCTCGTTCTCCATTTTATTCATGAGATGCATGTTGCCCTTCATGAAAATTAGCGTGTCAAAGTTTTCATCAGCCAGGGCTCATTACTTGGCCCTCAAGATGTCCTTGCCCATAGAGAACAAACGCTCCCCTGCAGCACAGGAGGGTATGGCTGTGTTGAACTTGATGAACAAGTCCAGCAACACTTGCTCACCCAAGAAGGCAACATCTACCAGCAAGTCCTTGGAGTTGGTCTCCAACTAGATCTTGACCAAGTTCTGGGCCTTGTTCTTAAGTGATCTGTGGCTCCTGCTGCTCTCTTTTGGCTGGATTACACCTCTGAAGAAGTCAACCTCCTCCTCCTCGTTGTTGCTGCTCACTTCGTGAGACTGCTGCCTCAGGGCCTCCTCGACCTTACCCTCCATGCTTTTTCTTACCTTTGCGACCTTGGTGTTGTTATACTTATCCAACCAGATGAGGCGAAACCTGGGGTGGAAGGCAGCAGCCAGCTGGCATTCCTCATCCTCCAGGAGTGTCGATATGGAGTTCTTGCTGGGGTTTAGCATCTTGATCAGCCTCTTGAACGTGTCAGACTCTAGAACGTGGAGTCGTAGCATGTTGGCTACGAACAGGTCCACAATCCTTTGATACACGGCAGCCTGGGGTATGCCACTCTCAGTAGCAGCGATGTCAAAGGACTCGGCAATGGTATGCTGACGTGCTTTCTTGCCAGAAGGAGGTGAAAACAGACTCGATAATTCTGAAGTACTGCTGCCGCTGTTGGAACAGAAGAAAACCTCTTCTTGGCTTTCCCACGAGCTGAACATGCTTTAACCGTCTCCTCAAACTGCATGAACTTGGCTGGGTAGGTCCTCTTGGTATGCTGCTTGAGGTTGTTGAGGCTTGCCATGTGCCCCTTGATTGGCACAGTCCTGAGCAGGCACATCTTGCAGTCGAAAATCAACTTGTCTCCTTTCCTTAACCTGATCAAGAAGTAGTCGTCCAGGTGGTGCCAGGGGTTCTGGGTACTGCCAGTTTCAACCTCGACGACTCAAAAGATTCAAGTTCTTGAGATACCATGATGACTTATAAAATTCAAAATCACACTAGTTATTTATTTATAAGAACTTAAATTAACTATACATGGAAAGAGGTTTATTAAATGAATTTGGACCTACAAAACATCGGAATAGAAAAGTAAACAAGTGCAGGGGACCGTAGCCAGCCTGCGGACAATAGTAGCAATATAATATTTGTAATATTTGTTGTGAAATACGCAGTAATAATAATAAATTAATAATAATATAGATAAGCACTCTATTTTAATTTTAAAGGTATACCCACACCAATATATATTTTATTGAATCATTAATCAACATGCATTTTATATGTATATTAATTAAGTTATATCTCAATTAAAGTCTAAAATCTTAAACAATATAAATATTTGAAACTATTATATAACATGTTGCTAATTAGTAATTAACAAACCGGATCTAACAATATAGAAAATATAATTTGGCTATGCAAATACTAGAATATCAAATGAATGTATGCAAATGTTTAATATATTATAATAATGAAACTTGACTTATTTATTTTCTTTCATTTAACATTAATGGTATCGCCATAATAAAAGATATTTACGTTGTAACCGTAATAGCTCTCCAGGGTGAAGTGAAGCCTCTTTCTACCGGTACTTCCTTTTACGAGGGGCGGTCAATAAGTTTTGCGAATCGGTAGGGCAAAACAGAAGAAGGGGGATGGCTGTTTGTGAAGCTGTTAGGACAAGTTATGACAAGTCAAGACCTGTAGCCGCACGCTCTTCCCTCATCTATTTAAGAAGCAGTAGCTGATCGCAGATCGTCAGTCACAAAGTTTTCAACAATGGAGAAGGTTGAGCACCGCGCAGTGATCAAATTTTTGACCAAGGAAGGCAAGAATGTAAAAGAGCTCCATGAACGCATAGTTGCAGTGTACACCGACACCACCCCTTCCTATGCAACCATTGCTCGCTAGAATAGGGAGTTCCGCCATGGTCGTGAGTCCCTTGAAGATGACCCCCGTCCAGGACGCCCGTCAGACGTGACCAACGAGGACAATGGGGCCCGTGTGGAGAGAAGGATCCTCTAAAATCGACGGGTGAAGGTCGAAGAAATCGAGCGACAACTTGGAATATCACATGGAAGTGTTATCAACATCATCCACGACAATTTGGCCATGACCAATGTCTCTGCCCGTTGGGTCCCTAGAAACCTCACGCCCCATGATCGACTTCAACGTCGTCAAAGTCCACAAGGCCAGAGTTGCACAAGCTGTCCTGCGCGAGTGCGGATTCGAGGAGCTCAACCATCCCCCCTACAGTCTAGATCTGGCCCCTAGCGACTACTTTTTATTACGCCAGCTCAAGGCTGCACTGCGTGGACGCCGGTTTGGGGATGATGAAGATGTCCAGCTCGCCGTCCAGGAGTGGATTGAACAGTAGTCGGGAGATTTCTGGTTGTCACGAATTCGAAGCCTCAGGGACAAGTGGCGCAAGTGCATTGATTTCGAGGGTAGTTATATTGGAAAATAATAAAACACTTTTCCTCATATCTCGTTTCCTTATATCCGAATTGCAAAACTTATTGACCACCCCTCGTATTTATAGCGCTGCGTTGCGTCCTAGGGTTTAATACCTTTTATATATAGCGCTGCGTTGCGTGCTATGGTGCAATATCTTATTTGTTTATTAAATAAACTTTATGTGATCTATTTATAGAAAATAATTGCTTATATATTGATTTCATAAAATGTAATTTTGAACTCACATTTCGAAGTTTGATTGAAAATTTATTTATAATAATAAGTGGCGTTATATCGGGGTTGAAAGAATGACGCATACATTTTTAAATATGATAAGACTACATCAGTATTTAAAATCTGACAATAATAGAAACTTTTAAACGTTTACCGGTTTTGATGAATTTTGGTGGATTAGCGGACTTGAGTTAATTGAAGTTAAATGTTACGGAAGCAAATTAGTCCGATAATTATAATAATTTCCAAAGTTAACTTAAAAGTTAAATCGTTAATGAAAATGTTAACTTCGTTAATTAACGATTTAGTAGCCAGGCTTGATATCTACATTACTGTTGATATTCGGAAGTATTTTTCCTCCACCTTATCCTATGACTTTTTCCCTAGCCTCTGGATCTCCATATTAACTGACTTTAGTCCCACTCTTTCGTGAACTGTCTGGCTAATACGGTCGATCCTTCTTGCGCCTAAAATAAGTAGTGTGGCTATATTCTGTACCCTCTGCATCGTCCTGAGAGAGGTACAGCTGGCTATTTACGTGATCACTCCTGGGTACACCTGGAGGGAGCGTATCAAGGTAGTGTAGAGTTTCTTTTTGTTTGAGGCTTCGGAATCTGTAAAGTTTCTTCAGCTCTCTTTTGGCTAAGGAGACTCTGTTGTTAATGTGGGTCTTATATCCTCATTTGGTGAGTCGTAAGCCCAGGAGTTTTTCCTGGTTAGAGTACGCGTATTGTTCCTCTTCTACGAAAATTTCGTCTACTTTCCGGCCGTTCATTGGAATTACTTGGAATTTCTGGCGGTTTCTATTAATTTTCCACCTTTTTCAAACCTGTTGATATTTTCGATCTCGGCAGCTGTCGCCTTTGCCCGAGCTCCAGTGTTCCTGATGGGACTTGGACAATTAATGTGACGTCCTCTGCAAACGACAGATGCATCGTATCGTCCCGCACTGGAGCATGGAGGTCTATTGTGTACACGAGGTACAGCAACGGACTCAGACAGCTGACTTTTGGAACCTCCGCCTCGAGTTCGAATTCGAGTCCTGTGTAGCTTTCGATTGAAAATTGGGCTCTCCTTTCCATGATAGAGTCATAGAGGACCCTTTTCAGGATTGGATTTAGCCGAAGGTTCACGATCTTGTATTGTAGGCCCCTCAGACAAACCCTATCGAAGGCTTTTTGTACATATCGCAGTACCACGTCTACGTATTTCCGCTCAGCTTTGCTGCTCAAGAGTTTTTCCGTTAGGAGGACGAGGGCGGTTTCCGTTCCCCTTCTCCTACGAAACCTATGATGCTGAAGATTATGAGCTCCTTGCTCGGCCAACTGATCTTAAAGCCGGTTTGAATCCGGTCAACCATGAGCTTCTAGTAGATCTTAGCCCCAAACTCAAGCAGTGAGATTGGCCTGTAATTGACCAGTTGATCAGGGGGCTTACCTCTCTTAATTATAAAGATCCTGGAAAGGATCCTCTTTGACTTTATCATGGATAAAAGGGCATGTATTATGATTGAAGGCTACATAGGACCTGAGTTCTAACTTAGGTCGGGCGTTCCCCAGGGAATCTGCCTGAGCCCATTGCTCTACCTGGTCTTAACAATCGACCTACCAACTCCGGTATACAGGGAAGCGGTGTATCTGCAATTCGCAGATGACATCTTTCAAATCGTCACGTGCTCGGAGAGGAAAGCAAGGGCTCGGGCGACTCGCACGATAGCGGAAATCAACAATATCGACCCTTACGAGAGACGATGGAAGATCAGAACCAATAGGGACAAGTTCAAGATCGCCCCACTGAGTCGCAGGTCGACGTGGCCCATCATCATAGATGGGAGGAGATACTGCTACTTCCCCGAAGGCTCTGTCCTGGGCCTAAAGATCTTCGACCACGGATACTCGAGACACTACACGGAGAGGCGGAACCTTGCAAAGGGAGAAATCTCCAAGCTATTCAGGTTTAGATATTTTAGCTCGGCCAACATTAGGAAAATATACCTGATGTACGTCCGGGATAAACTCATCTTCACTGCAGTAGTGAATCAAGCGTCTAGCAAGGCAACAATGAGAAAACTCCCCAAAATACAGAATATCGCATCCCTAATCATCAATAAAGCCAGAAGGCGAGATCACCTTCGGCAAAGGGATCTGCACAAGAGAAAACGTTTAGACCACATCAATGTCTTTACCCCCAATTGGGAAGAAATGTCTGGGCCATCCTGGCGAATGTTGTCATTCTAGAACTACAGGGAACAGGTGACAGACTCATCATACCTGCAAGGCTACAGGAGAAAGTCTCCCGCAGTTGTCAGTTCCCAAGCACTAAGCTATACTCACAAGCAAACATAACATCATTATATACATAACTAAAACACTAAACACAGTACAACTCAGACCAAACGTGAAGAGAATAAATAATAGTACACTAAAACGATAATAAAAGGGAAATTGCTGAAATGAAAGCTAACAAAGGCTTGAAAGCTTAACAATTACACCAAAAATAATTAACCAAAAAATACGAACACAAACAATAAGAACACGCTAACAGAACAAAAGGAGACACTAACATAAAAAAGGGACAATTAAACAAAGAACAGCACGAAAAAGGCAGATGAAAAGACAACGTAGAGCGACTCCCTTCCTCTTTTTATTTTCACCAGTGGTGGGCAGTCCGTCAGTACCGATGACGGAAGGTCCGTCAGTCCGTCACTGACGGACTCCGGTTTCGCTGACGACTGACGGAAACATTATTTGCCGAAGGTCGTCTTTGCTTTTCAGGTTTGTGACGGTTCGAGTGACTGCCGAAAATCGCTTCCGTCGGCGCTTATTCCGTCAGTGTTTCAAACTTTCCGTCAGTCCGTCAGTGACGGCCTGGGGGACCTTCCGTTATCGGTACTGACGGACTCCCCACCACTGATTTTCACCCACTATCATCTACTACTATCCAAACCATCTTCTAATATTGAGTACACCATATTATTATTCCTTATTGATTGCTCAGACACCATTGAAAAAACAACGCCAATTCATAGGAAAGTTGCCACACGATAGAAGAGGTACATGAAAGGAAAAGCGACGTCAAAAACGTGAAATCTTTTTCACTTTTCCCAATGAGGAATTAAAAGGAGAATAATACATTTGGAGCTATGAATAGGTGACACATCAACATTTTCGTTATTTATTATTCGACTCCTCGGCACTCTTGGACGAACTGTAAGCACCGCCAACCAAATATGACAGTCTAACAGTAAATTCTTATTCACACTTAACAAAGAGATAATACTACAAGTTTACTTCGTTAATAAAGAGATAATACTACAATTTTATTTCGTTAAGAAAGAGATAATACTTAATTTTATTCTAAGAGTTAATAATTAAATAAGTGTTTAATATCTCATTGCTCCCTTTACAACACTTATTGATTTGCTATTATATGGAATGCTACTTTGGTTTACTGTGAACTAATTATCGAATTTTATAAGACTTCAAAATGCTCATCTTTGAGATGGTTTTGAATCAGATGCGATTCTATAATGTGGTTCCAGCACCACAACGCTAAGGGTTTTCAAGCATGGAAGCCACAATAATGCAAGTTGACTCCTGATCATTTTGAAAGTTTAACATAACCTAATTTCACTGATGACAAAAGCCAGAAGGCCCTATCGAAGGTCATCCGCATTCGTCACCCCTCCCCCTAAAACTGCATCCATAGGATTGTGTCAAATCATGCATCTAAAATATACAATTTAAATTATCCAGAGGAATGCGTCAAAAACAAAAGCATCACCATCAAGGGTCGTCAAAATCGAAATCACCCATAATGTACGCTAATAAAAAAACTGCATCCACAGGAATGGGTCCAGACCCCTCCCCCAAGGATGAAATTAGCCCTCCCTCCCCATATATTCATCCAATCTGCGCTTGAAAACATTTAAGTTTGGAGGGAAAAAATATGAAAAGGAATGAAGAAAATGAAATTATTGTAAGAAAAAGACCAAAGAAGTGCCGATACAAATGCAATATGTACTTCCAAACTGAACTGAACTGAACTAAGTTTGTTTTACCCTGAAAATATGGAAATGTCGTGCTGATGCAAATGCAATACCAGACGACATCATCTGATCTGATCTCACATGACATCAACAAACGCTATTGAAACTCCAAATTTTTATTAGGAGAATTATGAAAAACTTAAGAACTTGCTGAATCACTTTAACTGGGATGTAGAATTCAGTGGTAAAAATATTTGCGAGATGTGGAATACTTTTAAGACTATATTAAATGTAGTCCATGAGCAGTGGATTTAAGGGTTATTGAAGAACATATGGAGCAGGCAGCCTTCTCAGACATTCATAGTTCCTGACATTCTTCAAATAATTTCCCAATTTTTGATTTGAATGAATTTATTGACCTTGTATAGACAGTTTGATCATTTAAATTGTTCCATTCATCAATAACTCTTTGACGAAAGGAGAACTTTCTTATATTCAATCTTGATCTATCCTTAAAAATTTTGGTAAATATGTAGACGAGCGGCCCGGCCGATAAGACGTATTATTTTCGTCCATGTTCCAAAATGTCTCACGTTTTTGGAGTACATTTAAGGGGATGGCTCGTGTGGGGGTAAACACAAAGGGGGGACCACACTATGAATATCCTGAGTTTCATTAAGTTGGGGAGGGGTCGGGGGGCACAGCCTCCCAGTATATAATCCTAATTGTTTATAGAATAATGTTCTGACATTTACAGAAGTAAATGCTTTAACTACATCATGTCAGCGCCTTTAATCGTTTTGCGAATTATAATAGGGGTTGCAGGTGGGGTATGATGTCAGAAATGCTTGATTTCAATTTTTTTTTCCACTTAATAGCTTTTTATTATCCTCATTCGGAGTCATTTTTATTTGTCAATATATTTTTCCCACTTTTAATATTTTTATTACCTTTTATACATTTAAATCTAATTAGCTAGCTCGTTTATAGGAACTACTTTTTTTTTAGCCGTTTGTGTATCATAGAGACGTTTTATACGTAGTTTCAAAATCTTATCGGTTGGCAAAGTGTGTCCTTCGTTTATTTCCGAATTATTAACTCTAGTTTCTGATTGAGAAAAATTTGTAACCTTTTTGGACGTTCATAATTTAGTTAAAATTAAAAGCGATTGCGAGATTTGTGGCTGGGCATTAGATGTGGTAAATATGTAGATTAGTGACTCAAACGGCGGGACGTGCTATTTTGTCTGTAGTTCAATCCCTACATATGGAAGAAAAAACGAACAGTTCAACGCCTATCTTGCAAGCTATATTTTGAATAGGACTCAGTGTGTTTCGTTTGTTTTTTTCGGGCAATTTTGGACAAAAAAATGGCCTGCGTAAACAGCATTTTCCGTTTGTTTACTTTCAGGCATTTTTTTTATTAAAGAAATTGCGCCAGCTATAATTCGAAAAGGACTCAAACGCGCATAAATATTCCGACACTGGTGAACAATTATATTTACACAAAATAATTTTTTCCCACCGGCCCGCTTATCTACATGTTTACCAAAATTTTCAGGCCATGACCTCTAGTTCTTCTATCGTCACTCATTGTAAAAAAATCTTCCTTTCTTAATCCTTCATAACCATGCATTATCTTAAAAATCTCTATTAAATCACTTCTATGTCGTCTCCTTTCCAATGTCATAAGATTTCAACTTCTTAATCTATTTTCATATGATTCATTTCTTAAATCAGTAATCATTTTAGTAGTTCTTCTTTGCACTTTTTCTATATTATCTATGTCTTGTTGATTAGTAGGCCTCCATGTCTGTGAACACATTCCAAAATAGGTCTGAGACAGCTTTTGTAAATATTTATAATATTAAATTTTGACTTGTCAATTGTTCTTTTTATTGTCCCCAGAACATAATTTGCTTTATTGATAATTTTGGCTATGTGTTCACTTGGTTTTAAAATATTATGTACTATTATACCTAAATCCTTTTCTGTAACAGCATTTTCAATATCTTCTTGTGCTAGGCTATACGCACCGAGTTTATACTCACTGAGTTTAGGTTTGAGGGGCTAGGTAGCCGAAGCTAATATGCTCCCCCTTTCTATAGAGTATCAAAGGCTTTCTTAAAACTACTTATTGATCGGCAATTCACCACCTTCCCTGGTAATGAATTCCAATCATCTATTATTCTAATGTCAAAATACCCTCCCCTGGCATCACTTCTGTGAGTCTTCCTAGCAATACACAAATTATGACCCGTTCTACCATATGAATGCACCTCACTTTTGAGTGTAAAGAACCTTGCTATATACAGCATTTACATTATTAAATCCTAAATTTACAGTTTTATACTTTCTAACATTGAAAATCATCTGCCAATCCTCTGACCATTTATGAAGTTTTCTTAAGTCTTTCGGAAGCACTCTAATTTCCTCATCATTTGAGCTAGTCCCGAAGATCTTTATATCATCAGCAAATTTTAGAATATTTTATTTAATATTTTTGTCAATATCATTAATAAATACTAGGAATAATGTCGGCCCCAATACTGAACCTTGCGGCACACCACTACTTAACATAACCTAACATAATTTCATGGATGACAAAAGCCACAAGGGCCTATCAAAGGTCATCCGTATCCATCAAATCCCACCCACATAATGCATCCATACGATTTTGTCAGATCATGCATCTACAATATACAATTTAACAATCCATAGGAATGTCCAACCATCCATCTACAATATATAATTCAAAGCCTCCATAGGAGTCTGTCAAAAACAAAATCAAAGTCCCCTAAAATATATAATAAAAAGAAACTGCATCCACAGGAATGAGTCAAGAAACATATCCCCATACCAAAAAGTAAGAAATTAACCCTCCATCCCCATATAATCATCCAATCTGCGCTTGAAAACATTCAAGTTTGGGCTGTCTACAGTCTCAGGTGGCAAACTATTCCAATAATCCACCACTCTGTTAGTGAAAAAATATTTTCTAACATCCAGTCTGCACCTCTGTTTTTTAATCTTTAAGTGGTAGCCTCTAGTTCTATTACTACCTTCTAACTCAAATAACTTGCTGAAATCCAATTTATCCATCCCAGTCCAATTTATCCATCGATTTTAGCCATTCACCTATCCATCTCACTATTCCTTCTCCAAAACCATGCCTCCTCAATTTGAGTAATAATCTCTGATGAGGTACCTTATCAAATGCTTTCGTGAAATCCAGGTATATGATATCTACTGGGTACCCCTCATCAACATATTTAGTTACTTTTTCAAAAAATGTAAGTAGATTTGTCAGACAAGACTTTTTAGGTAAAAAACCATGTTGACTACCTTTAATTATATTCCTTTCCAATAGGTGTTTTAACATATCTAAGTAATTTTTCAAAAACTTTGCTGACTTGGGATGTTAAACTGACTGGTCTATAGGAGTAGGTACACTAGTAAAAGAGGGCTATATGATGTCAGAAGAGGTGGAGCTTAATAAAAGAGCAATCCAGAGGGGATTGGAAGGTAGGCTGTAAACATATAGGGTTATAGGGGCTCGATAACGATTTCTTGTTTTTTGGTAGGCTCCATGACAGGCCCTTGTGGCTTTTGTTATCCGTGAAATTATCAACCGTTTCCTTAGGATAAAGGAAAATAGGTAATTGTGTAGAGTATGGCCGGATCTGAGTCATAGCTTATTTTGGGCTTTTTCTGAGCTGAAATCTATGTGGACGAAGCTTATGGCAATTTCTGATTGAAATCTCAGGATCATCGTAGGCCCATTGTATCTACTAATCATGACAGAATTCAAGAAGTCAACACCTATCCCCCATTTCCCCATTGTGGTCACTGTGTTATCAAGCTCTCACTACTATACCAGAGCGATATCCTCCATGACAGAGCTAAACCCCCCTTATTGGACTGGGCTAGGGGTAAGTATAACAAGATTCACAATGCTCTCAATCTTATTGATTGGGACTTTGAACTTATACTTCAGTACAAACTATTAAGACAGACCTATGGAAGGCTGCACCCCCTAACCCTACAAAAACTCAGTGATCAACGTTGTACTAAACCCAAACTTTTCCACTCATATATTAAGAATAAAAAACTGATCGTCCTAAAGTTGGCCTTCTTATGAGCAATGGTTTCCTCACAGATAATCCCAGCCTAATGTCTGAATTGTTTGTGGAGGCTTTCTCATCAGTCTTCATTCTTGAGACTGGTAAACAAATTCCCTCATCAGATTTGTCATTGCAATCTTACCTCAGTCCAATTCTCCCCCAGGGACGTTGAACTCCAATTGAAAGGCCTAAAAGCGGATAGTGCGATGGGACCCAATCATCTCCACCTTAGAGTCTTAAAGGTATGCCCCTCTGAGCTGGCTTACCCCTTTTCTCACCTTTTTAACTTGTCCATGTCTACTGGAACTCTACCACAGTCATGGAAAATCTCACATGTCTCGCCCATCTTTAAGAAAGGGTCTCGTAGTGAACCCTTAAACTACAGACCTATAAGTTTTAACCTTATACCATGTAAGACAATGGAAAGGATCATTACTAAGTCCTTATTCAGTTTTTTGGATGACCACCAGCTATTTGACAATCATCAATTTGGGTTTAGACCCAATAGATCTGTTACTGACCAGCTCCTTCGGACATACAATTATGTTACCTACTGGTATGACAAAGTAGTAGATCTCATCTTATTTGACTTTAAAAAAGCCTTTGATTGTGTCCACCACGGTATTCTTTTGGACAAACTTGCCTCCATTGGGATCTCTGGTAACCTTCTTAGCTGGATTAGGAGTTTCCTTGTTGGTCGTTATATGAGTGTCTCCATTAGTGGCAGTGTCAGCTCTCCTAGACTGGTCCTAAGTGGGTTGCCTCAGGGCTCTGTCCTGGGTCCCCTTCTATTTCTCATATTCATTAATTACACTTGTTCCCATCTTCAGTGTCAATGCAAAATGTTTGCTGATGACCTAAAGCTGTATCTCCACTTCTCATCTTCTAGTTATTACTTGCCTTCACCTGATCTACAACATAGTATTAACACTCTGTCTGCTACTGCCTCTTCCTGGGATCTTAAATTCCTTGTTGACAAGTGTGGTTACCTCCGTTTTGCTAGACATCTCATTGATAGAAACTCAAATTCTTGCTATCTCCTTGACAACACACCCTTAAACCTCTGCAATACCTATAAAGACCTTGGAGTCATCGTTGTTGACAAGTTAAAGTTTCATCACTGCATCAAAAATTCTGTAGGTAAAGCAGGAGGCATGGCTTCTAATTTGCTAACTGCCACTGTTTGCCATTCTCCTGAGTTTATGTCCTCTCTTCTTGTCTCATATATTAGACCCCTGTTAGACTTTGCATCCCTGGTTTGGCACTCTGGGTATCTTGGGGATCTAAAGCTCCTAGAGTCTGTTCAGTGGAGGTGGACAAAGCAAGTATCAGGCTTAGCTGACTTGCCCTATATTGATAGACTAAGGGTAGGCTACTCAGACATGACATGATTTATTGCTATCGCATTTTCCACAATCTCTGCTCTATCTCTCCTTCTGATATTTTCACTTTATCCCCAGATGTAGCCACTAGAGGTCACATATATAAAATTCAAGTTCAACACTGTCAGTCTGAAGCTCGTAAAAGTTTCTTCTCTTCAAGAGTGGTGGCAAGATGGAATTCTCTGCCCTCGAAGGTAGTTGATGCTCCCAGCCTTCCAGTGTTTAAATTCAAACTGCAACTTTTCTTACACAAGGAACTATTCTCCCTGTAGCAATCAGTTGCCACTCATGTGTCCTTGTTTCCAGTAACCCCACAAGTTCTTTTTCCTGTTTTTTTCCATAGGATGATACACTCAACCAGTCACTTTTGTTATTTTTTTTTTAGTTATTATTACTCGTTGTCTGAGTGGAGTATCTGTCTGTAACTGCGGGGCCTGCCCCCCCTCTGCCCAGCTCTGACTGGGCAATGGCGGTGAGGCCCTACCAGGTAAGAATCTCCCCGACGAGCCGTCCCCAACAATGAGCCGACCCTCAAAATAAGCTAGAATCACATCCGCCCATACTTGCAACATTTACCGGAAAATATATATAGCTAGATTCTTTTATGATAAACCTGAAGATCGGCGGCACGCCTGCAAAAGGGTTTTTCCAGCCGAAATGACACTAAGTTCCGTTTATGTTTCATTCACTCACACATGAATATTCATGTGTATTTGGTTAAATAAAAACATTAGAACATAATTCTATAAACAATTATGATTATATATTTGGGGGGGCTGTGCCCCCCAATTGATTGAAACTCAGGATCATCATAGGGTGCTCCCCCTGCAGTGATATCTCGCCCACAAGCAGTCCCCTTGAATTTATTCAAAAAAGGTGAAACACATTGCAACAGGGTCGAATAAGCTCTGAAATGGTGAACAGATTTGACAACTTCTTTCTTCTTCAATAATAATGATTGCTAACTCCCTTTTTTCCACAAGAATACACCTATATAAATAGTCATTCTATCTACTCAGAATTCTACAAATTTCAACCAATCAGGATTGAGATACATTTAATTGTTATATTTATGTTCATTTTAGAATAACAGTCCTTAGCGTTAACAAATTGACCTATCAGCTTTTAGAGATAAGCACTGCAATAAGTGTCATGCTCAACTGTTTGCATGTAAACACGGCTGAAATCCATTTTCTGAATTTTCCATTTGACTTGCTCAGTCTATATACTTGCTCTCTCACTGCAAACTGGTAAAGGCTATCTCAGGTAAAGGAGGACAAGTTTTAGCAAGGACCTAATAATGCCTTTCTCAAGAAAACTTCAAAATGCTTCCCTTTAAAATAATACCCAACAGAAGGAAAAGATCACCACAATAAGTAGTGCAATGCATATTTACTGATCTGGAAATACCACTAATCAAATATATTGACACACCATCTGGATTCACAGTTATTTACCCAGAAAATAAGAGGCAGAAATTGCTCAAGATAGCAGAGGTGGTCAAATTTAAAGATCACACTTACATTTTCAAGGTTATTTGCAAATCTACTGAAATGGCTTCAAGGATCATCGAACAAGGACTTCTCACTTTCAACTGAACAGGGACTTCTCGTTTTCAATGTGAGAATCCCATCCGCCCACATACAAAAGAGACATCTTCACAAGCATACAGATATGCTTCAGATGTTATGCATTGGAGGAACATACAACTCAAAATTGACCGCCAAAAGACCTAATCATCTGTTCTGAATGTGGAACTGAAGGCCATTCTTGGCGTTAGTGCAACAACAGATAAAAGATGCATTAACTGCCGATGGGGACACAGAACTATGGCCATGATCTGTCCCAGAAGAAGAGAAAAGAAAGAATCAAACAGAAATAATGCTAATATAAATAAAAACTCATATGTATCTGGTAAAAAGTGACCAACAAGGACCAGCAACGCGAAAATACTTACTTGTATATTACATGTCCACGTGATGAACATAGCTAAGCCTGAAAGTTATGCAATAACAGTCAACAGCATGTTACAGGAAAATGGGCTCGAACCTATGAAATTCCCCCCAAAAGTTGACTCATCGGCCATTTTCAAAATCAAAGTCACAGAAAAGACAAAACATGTGTTAATCAAAGAGGCGAAAGGAAACCAACAAGCAGCAGAAACAGAAGAGGTCACAAACAGGGATGATTCGTAAGACTGAAAATACCTCTGATGACACAGAGCAAGAGTGAACACAGGTTACTTGCAGGAAAGCCCAAAGATTTAACATCTAAATCTGCAAGTAAAAGGGGTCCATCACCCAGAGATAAATTACCAGAAGGATCCTCGAATGCAGTCAGCAGAGAAGGAACCTAGGAGAAACACCGATAACTTAACAGATAGGACAAATAAAATGGAAAATTGGACTATGGATATTAAGAAATTAAAAATACTACAAATCAACACATGCAGATGGAAAGACAAGGAAATTATGTACGGAAACTTATTCAGAAAGATTGACCCAGATGTTATACTAATATCAAAACATGGAAGAAACACAGAAAATGAGAAATTAAAGATATGGAACTACAATTTTATTAACACATCCTTCAGGAGAAACACATGACAGAGTGGCAATAGCTGTCAAGCAAGGATTGGAGGATGCATATTTAGCTATAGAAATTAAAATGGAATTAAGTAACATCATTGTCACAACTGGATACTAGGCGCTCCCAATTACCGGTACAAAACTTTACTAAACTGTTCAACTATAGGATACCGGTCATTTTGATGAGCAATTTAAATGCCCATTCCGGGGCTTCTGGGTACAGAAATACAAACAGTCGGAAGACAACTTAACACGCTTATCAATAGACATATACTGCAAAGACTGGGACCCAATTTTCCTACATACTTACGAAGAGAACACAACAAAAGCGGACATCTGCATGGCTAACTTCAATCTGACCTTTAACTATTTTATGGAACCGAAACAGTGGATGTTCCTTGCAGTCACCACACTGCAACTCTAATGCACATAAACAAGAATACTATACAAATCCCTTCAAAGAAATGGAAGGCATACCATAAAGCTGATTGGGATAAGTACAAAGAATTACCTTAGATGTACGTGCCCAGCCAGCTCGGGGAAGCCACTCTAGAGGAAATCGACAGGGAGTTGGATAAGATCAGAGAAGAAATTAAAAGCGCAGAGAAGGGGGCCGTTCCCATTAAACAATTTAGGTGGATAAATAGGTGTGGAAACATCACAAAGGGAATTTTGGAAACATGTCAACAGATTAAAGACAGACAGCAAGGGATAAAATGAAAATTTTGGATGCAGGGTACAACATTTTAGAAGATGAGGAAGAAATAGAGGCATTATTTAGAGAGCACTTGGAGAAATGTATTAAAAATTAGCGAAGAAGAGAATGAGGACTATGACTGATTTCAAACATCAGATCGTGGATGAACTCAATGGAGAGATCAAAAGGACATATCCCTTCCGTTTTGTTGAGGAAAGGAGAAATAACAATGACAGAATAGACCCAATCATTACATCTGAGGAATTAAAAGAAACGATAAAGAACTTCCGACAGAGAGCCCCAGACAGATCGGGACTCACCAGATTAAATTAACTTGAAGCTTCCCTGAACATACTGGAGGGAGTTAGAAACATCTTCAATGCATGCTTGAATACAGGGTAGTTTCCTGATGAACTTAAAGTGGCGAAGATGATATTCATACCCAAGGCGGGAAAATCCCCAGATCAAGTGGTTAACTATGTGCCCCGTCTCACTACTAGATTTCATTGGTAAGGTATTTGAATAAATAATTAATAACACTGTCCAAATACCTCAATGATAATGGCCGGAGAAACAGCTGCCATTTTGGCTTCAGAAAAAAACAAGCACAGATATGGCCCTTGGAGTCATCCTTGATATAAGATAGTGAAAGCAAAGAGAAAAAATGAGCGTAGACATTATATGCCGCGACGTGTCCAAGGCATTCGAGAAAATATGGCAGAAGGATATGCAACTCAAGATACTCAGATTAGGAATGAACAAAAAGATTGAAAGGATTTTATGTGATTAAGTAATGGAGAGACATGCTTATGTGGAAATTGGATGGCATCAGAAATATTCAAGCTCACTGCGGGTTTGCCCCAAGGCGGATGTCTGAGTCCATCTCTTTATTCAATCTACACAGCAGATATACCACCACCAAGAAATGAGGGCTGCTTGAACATCCAATTTGCTAATTACATCACCCAGATCTTAGTTTGCCCCTACAGGAATGGACCAATGCAAGCTAGGATGACTGCAGAAAAGATACGAAGGAAAATGGAAAATTAAAACCAACCAGGTTAAATTTAAAATGGTACCTGTGTACAGGAGGAGCATCTCAGATGTATATGTAGAAGAACAGCGCTACAGATAGGATAAAGAAAGTAAGGTGCTTGGACTAACCATTACAAAGTCAGGTTATAAAAAGCCCTTAACTGAGAGGGTAAATCGAGGGAAGAGCAACCTAGCATTACTGTACAAGTTAGTTAACCTAAGCATGAAAATAAGAGAAAAATGAATCAAGCAATAGTACAGTCTGCGATTATTTATCCAACCATCGCAATGTACATGATCTTGAGAAGTAACCTATTAAGACTCAAAAAAGTCCAAAACAAAGCTATATAGTTAATAACAAACACTAGAAGAGGAGAAAGAAGAAGACTATGAGACCTGGACAGGGAGGGAAAGATAAAGCCACTTAACAAAATAATTGCAAAAAGAGCAAGGAGACTCATAAAAACAAACACAGAATGAAGTAGGAGTTGAATTAACCAACCAAATTGCCCAAAGAGAAGGATGGAGAACACAAAGATTATTCCCAATGATATTAGAAGTAGGAGAAGAGGATGAAGAAGAAACCTACACCAGTTTTTAGTAAGAATAATTACTAATAACAGTTTGAATGCCTCTTAAATACCAATGCTACTTAGACATATTAAAAATAGATACCTAAAAAAAAATAAATAAAAAAATAACACAGCAATATGGGACACTCACGCAAATACAAATTTTATAACTCTATCATGCTAGCTATAACTACCTATAATGGACAGAGATACGCCTGACCTCCAGGCAACTAGCATCTCTTTGCAAACCTTTTAATTCCTTCAGCCTTCAACATCTATTCTTTTTTACTATTACATTTGCACATGGGACTCACAGTAGATACATGGGACAGGATTCATGATAAACTCAAAGTTATAGTTAGAGAAAAGCGACACATTGTGGTTCGGATTCCACATTAAGCTGTAGGTCTCATGACTAAGTAAGTCCACTTTTGTCTCCTACTATTTTCTTTGCTGTCCTATCCTAAAACTTTCTTCTTCTTCTCCCTCTCACTCCTATCTGCCATACTCACAGTGCTTGGAGGCTACTTTGGCTCTAGACAGTGTGACTATGGGGGTCTACAAAGGAGTACCGAGCCTCTTCCCCCTCATAACATAACATAATTTCATGGATGACAAAAGCCACAAGGGCCTATCGAAGGTCATCCGTATCCATCAAATCCCACCCACATAATGAATCCATAGGATTTTGTCAGATCATGCATCTACAATATACAATTTAAACAATCCATAGGATTATGTCAGACCATGCATCTACAATATATAATTCAAAGCCTCCATAGGAGTCTGTCAAAAACAAAATCAAAGTGCCCAAAATATACAATAAAAAGATACTGCATCCACAGGAATGAGTCAAGAAACATACCCTCATACCAAAAAGTAAGAAGTTAACCCTCCATCCCCATATAATCATCCAATCTGCACTTGAAAACATTCAAGTTTGGGCTGTCTACAGTCTCAGGTGGCAAACTATTCCAATAATCCACCACTCTGTAGTGAAAAAAATATTTTCTAACATCCAGTCTGCACCTCTGTTTTTTAACCTTTAAGTGGTGACCTCTAGTCCTATTACTACCTTCTAACTCAAATAAATTGCTGAAATCCGATTTATCCATCCCAGAAAAGATTTTAAAAAGCTCAATCATATCTCCCCTCACACACCTTCTTTCAAATGAAAACATATTTAATACCCTCAGTCTATCTTCATATTCAAGGTGCTTCAGGGATGGTATTATTTTTGTTGCCCTCCTTTGTACTGACTCTAAAATGTGGTGACCATGCTTGTATACAGTACTCTAAATGTGGCCTGACATAAGAGTTATATAGTTTAAGGATAACCTCCTTACTCTTTTGTAGCTAACATTCCTTTTAATGTAACCTAGCACCCTATTTGCTCTATTTTTTGCCTCAATGCACTGCTTTGAAAACTTCAATGACCAATCTACTACTACTCCTAAGTTCTTCTCTTCTTCAACTGAATTAAGCCAATACCCATCCATCTCATAGCTAAATTCCCTATTATCTCTCCCCATGTTAATAACTTTGCATTTATTAAGGTTAAAAGTCATCTGCTACTTCTGAGCCCAAGCTAACAACTTATTTAAGTCACCCTGCACTTTAAAGCTACCCTCAACCTCTTTGACTACAGCTGCCAATTTAGTGTCATCAGCAAAAATTGACACTTTGCTATTTACACCTTGCCCAAGATCATTTACATAGATTATAAATAATAAAGGGCCTAAAACTGATCCCTGAGGTACATCACTAATAACATTCCTCCACTCTGACCTCACTCCATTCAGTACAACTCTCTGTTTCCTATCTTTCAGCCATTCAGTTATCCAATTTAAAACTTTCTCACATATCCCATGCAGCTTTAATTTATGAACTAGTCTTCTATGTGGAACCTTATCAAAAGCTTTGCTGAAATCTAAGTAGATCACATCAACTTTCTCTCCCCTATCTAATTCTTTAGTTACATAATCCATAAAATCCAGTAAATTAGTTAAACCATGCTGAGCATCATTAATTAACCTGCTACTCTCTAGATGATCAGAATTTCCCTTCTTAACTATCTTCTCAAGAATTTTACAGACTATAGAAGTTAAGCTTACCAGTCTAAAGTTATTTGGGTCCTCTTTGCTTCCCTTTTAAAAAATTGGCACTACATTTGCCAATTTCCAATCATTAGGTATTTCTCCAGACTCAAGTGATCTAATAAATATCTTCTCAAGAGCTACCGCAATACTTTCTACACCTTCTTTGAGTATCCTAGAATGAATGTTGTCAGGGCCAGATGCCTTACTAGTATTTAATTCCATTATAAGCCCTTTAATTTCTTCTCTGTCTACATTAATAGAATTTATCAATCACTACTTCCCTTGACCTAGAATTATCATCAATTAATCTAACTGGTTTCTCTTCTGTGAATACTGAAGCAAAATGATCATTAAGGACCCCTACTATTTCCTCATCAGATTCTTTCAAAACCCCTTCATATTTAATAGGCCCTATTTTATCACTGCTAGATTGATTATTGATTCTATAATAGCTAAAGAATTTTTTTTATCTATTATTTTTAGCTAAATTAATTTCTGCTGTCCTTTTGGTCTTCTTAATAATCTTATTTAGTTCATTTCTGGTTGACCTATAATGGTTTAAATTATCTAAACTACTCTCACTTTGTAATCTCTGGTATGCCCTTTTTTCTCTGAAACTTTATTAGCTATCTCTTGATTCCACCATAATGGTTTCCTACATTTCTTCCTAATAGACTTCATTGGAATACACTGTTCCTGAATCATGTTTAATATAGTCTTAAAAATATCCCACATCTCATAAGTATTCTTTCCATGGAATTCTATATCCCACCTAATCTGATTTAGCATGTTGTGTAATTTATCGTAATCTCCCCTATAAAAATTTGGAATTTGTGTGGAGTTTATCGTTGTTCTACCCTTAACTATTTGCAAATTAAACCAAACCATCTGATGATCACTGTTTTCCAATGATTCCCCTACACTCAATCCTTGAACCAAGTGATCATCATTTGAAAGAATTAGATCTAATATATTGGCACCCCTTGTTGGCTTATTAACAAATTGGGTCAAAAAGTTATCCTCAAAACACTCCATAAACTTACAACTTGCTCTATCTCTTCCTATATTAGATTATGAAGCATCCTTGGTCGCTCCATGAGGGCCAAGGGTGGCAGGGCGGGGGGGGGGGGGGGGTCAGAAGAGTTGTTCTTTGTCTCCCACTTCTCTTTTCATTTCATTTCCATCTCCTACTATTTTATATATATATATATATATATATATATATATATGAGTGCAATTGTAATCTTATACATGTGTATATACTTTCCTTTCACAACTTATTATATTCATTTTCCATTTGACTTACTCATTCTGTATGCTTGCTCTTTCGCTGCGAACTAGTAAAGGAGGGAAAGTTTTAGGTAAGACCTAATGACGCCTTTCTTAAGAAAACTTCTAAGAAGAAATATAGACAAGGAAGATTGTCTTCAAATTTATAAGGTTCAATATATGAACCATTTAAATTTTTCATTTGAATGTTTTACTTGGTTTGACCCCCACAGTACTATGGCCCGAGAACACAGTGTGTTTAATACATGAATAATATCTACGCTTCACAATTATAAACAAATATATATATATATATATATATATATATATATATATATATATATATATATATATACAAACATTTTTTTAATATGCTATGGTTAACTGTGAACCAATTATAGAATTTCATAAGACTTCAAAATGTTCGTCTTTGAAGTACTTTTTAGTCATATTCGATTCTATAATGTGGTTCCAGCACCACAGCAGTTCGCTGCGAGAATGTGGATTGTGTTAACATATTATGAATAAACATAGAGGTACTTTAAATGAATTCAGAAGTACTTTATCATGTTTGGACGCAGGAACTGCAGCACTTAAATGCAAACAAAATTATGTTTGCATGCGTAGTAGTGCACCACAACTTTATTATGCCATTCCTTTACTTCTATCATTGGATGCAGTATGTTAATTATATTTCTAAGCGTACCTACAGCTTTGTGCATGCGCCCACAACATTATATACTTGTGGATTTCATTTGTTATTCTTGACTGCATAACATAGATTTCAAAGGGGTCAGCAGTCCTGAGATTCTTTGTATAACCTATTATGCCAAGTGATTTAACAACATTGATTAAAGCGTTCCGCATAAAGTAGCTGCAGTTTTTCGGCGCGAACTAAACTTCTTTTATGCATGTTACTTTGTGTGTAGACACCATACCACTTTCCCTAATTAAACAGAATTAACTTTATATTGATGTATATACTAATATTTTACACACCCAAAATTACTATATTATTCACATTACTGGACCCTTGACTTTTCACTATTTACACTTTTCATTTTTAAAACTAAATAGGCACTGAATATACACTATTAAACTTATTTACACTGGTATTTTTTGCACTATTATGGTATATTAATTTTTAAACTCTTTGCACTTCTGCCCGAAGGAGAGAATAGTCCTCTGATGAAAGGACTGCAGCTAGAAATAGATAGACTGTCTCGGGAGGTAATGCAGCAAAAATATGGTAGAATTTTGTATCCACGTGAATTATCCTTGAGATGTGGAATTGCGCTTCCACAATTTTGAATCCTGCCACTGCTGCTTCATTGAAGACAGGAGGTCTGATTGTGATTGAGTTCGCACACTCCACTTCATGGTGTAGAAAATGAGCAGCTTGGTGATGGCTTGATGCGTCTCTTAGCAAGTTCATTTTATTGTATGATCACATTTCGTTTGAGGAAAAAGGATCACCAGTTTTGGGGGCTCGATAACAATTTCTCTCTCATTATTTGGTAGGCTGGATTATGTGATCAACCGCTTCCTTAGGATAAAGGAAAATATATATATAGCTGGATTCTTTATTCCTTGGTAAATAGCTGGAATAAGCTTCTAAATGGTGAATGGATATGACAACTTCTTTCTTCTTGAATAATAATGATTGCTTACTCTTTTTTCCATAAAAATACACCTATATAAATAGTCATTCTATCTACTCATTCTATAAAATTCAACTAATTAGGATTGAGATACATTTAATTGTTATACTTATGTTCATTTTAGAATAACAGTCCTTAGCATTAACAAATTGACCAATCAGCTTTTCGAGATAAGCACTGCAATAATTGTCCAATCAGTGTCACAATAGATTTACAAAGTTAATAACGCTGCAAACTATTTGCATGTAAACACGGCTGAAATCCATATTCTGAATTTTCCATTTGACATACTCAGTCTGTACGCTTCCTCTCTCACTGTGAACTGGTAAAGGAGCAAAAGTTTAAGGAAGGGCCTAATAACGCCTTTCTCAAGAAAACTTGTAAGAAGAAATACATACTGGGAAGTTTGTCTTCCCATTTATAATGTTCAATGTGTGAACCTTTTAAATTTTTCATTCAAATGTTCTACTTGGTTTGACCCCAACAGGGTTACTTACTTATGTTTACTTTACTTTGTAGAATTTTACCTTTGGCACAGTTAAGGTGGACCTCCACTGTATGCTGGGAGTTCTGCTCTGCTACCGTTTCTTCTCTTGACCAAGGAGTTGTCATTCAAGTTTGGATATCCTGATTAGGTAAACCTGAAGATCCCTGCAACCTTAAGCCCATAAAAATGTATGATTTTAATCTAATTCCAGGTTGACACCCATTATACATAATAACCCTCTCCCCCCAAGCCCTCCCATTTCAGAATTACTTTCAAAATTATATATAATAAAATATAATGCGATTGCAATAACCTAAAAAAAGAAATGATAGGAACAAAAACAATATAAAAACCTACAAACCAAAACACTAAAAAGAAGCATAGATCACATCAGTGGAGGTGCTGCATCAGTAATTTTTTAGCATTGTCTTAATATTGTGTTAAAGGAAATAAATATATAAAAAGAAAATTTATAGATAAACTTGATAAAATCGTAAACAGAACAAAATCAAACATTTTTTACTTAGTAATAGTCTATTATTTTAGATACAATTTCACGGTTCTTTTTAACCTTTGTTATGCTCCTTGATTGAAAGTGTATGCCTTACTAAGTCTCTCCATAATATTTATAGTTCTTTAAAGTGACAGTGAAACCACATTATCAACATCTGCTTTGACTTCTTATGCTTTTCAGTTTTTTCTTTCATTAAGTTTATATTTTTAAAACTATCTTTTGTTTACGCTACATATATCACCTCCAAACAGCAAACATGGGAAGCAAAATGGTGCATTTTTTTACTTCACAACTGCAAAGCCAACTTTTATTGGTATTATTCAGAATTAAAGCTACAAATATATTTCTTGTTGCTTATGCCTGGCTAAGATATTTGAAGATCAGGTGTTGAATGGCCTCTTAGTCTTTTCTTAACTTCAATTTTCTCATGGAGAGACAGCTGTAAAAGCTTAAGCTGTTGAAGTTACAGTCACAGAACTTATTTCTTAGGGATGCAAGAAATGAATTAAATTCTACACTTTATCACATTCAAGAATATAAACACATTTCTAAGCACAATACACATGGAGTAAACAAAATACACTACCTTCCACCAGCACACCAGTATTAGCACTGTTTGAGCCACAGTGTTCTTCCTAGTGTGCAGCTCCCTATCTCAGGTATGTGAGCATGTGCACAACAGCCAAACATGTGTTGCTGGAACTGTGAAGCCACAGTTCTATACAAGTATTTTATTTTTTCCCTTAATTCTTTTTAAAAAATCATGGTGGGGATGTTCTGGAAATTTACTGTAAATGCGTCAGCAAATGTAGGCCTAACTTATTCTGACTACAAACAAAAAGTTAACTTAGCCGGTTGGCTACCCCAGTACTATATATGTCAGGCAGAGGATTATATTATTAAGCTTTAAGGGACAGCTCTTGACTACAGGCATGCCAGTATGTACAAGTGTAATGTTGTTAAAATAAACATAGAGTAGACTGAATTGTGTGCCTTATGTAGAATAGTGTAGATTCTCATGGTGTATTGTTGATTGCTATGGGGTGCCCTAAGCTGAGGGGCGGTCTTATTCTAGCGACGGGGTCAAATAGCCCAGAGGATGGGGATAGACCAATTAATGAGGAGAATGAGCAACAGCTGTTTTCCCATTTAATAAGGCCTTGAAGCAGGGAGATTGAGGAACGTCAGGATATTGAAGTCACCAAAGCAAAAATAGAATTATTATTGAACTATATCTTATTGTACTTTACATAAGTTATTTAATTAAGTTTTTAGCTCTAAGTTATGATATAAATTAAGTTTGAGGTCAAGTGTGGGCACAGTCTAAAGGAGACCGGATGAATAGACCCTTTAAGAGTTATACCTTAATGTCTGCATTATGTACACGACTATATACAAAGATGAATTACGCAAATCTGAGAGATCGGACTGAACCATATATAACACGATAATATTGCTATATAAAAATATTAATCCCTTTTGTTCTGACTTCACACAGTTATATATTCAATTTAAGCCATGCCCTACAAGTTCCCTATCCAACTAAGCCACACTTCCCTCTTATGTACCGGCCTGTTGATTGGTTGGTATTAACATAACTCAACTTTTGATTGGCTACTGCTGAACATATTGATAAGGAAGGCACTCCAACTATTGGGTAAAGTCTTCTGTGGGCGGTGGCATGTTGCCATAGAGACAGCTTCTAATCTGGCTTCTATTTAAGTATCAGGTTTATTCTGGATTCTGCCTTGATTATAATGTTTGCCTAAGATTGCCTTGACCAACTCTAACAGGGATAACTGTGCTCCGTTTACTACCATGTGACATTCTCTAAATGGCGGTAACTTTACTTTATGTGTGTAGCGACTCTCGTGTGTGTCCTATTTTGGATGTACATGCCTGCCGCTACACAGTATGAGGTGTGACATCCATTTAGTGTTAGAGCTAGTTATTATAATCAAATAGGAGTGGACCAAGGCATATGTACAAAGCAGACTTGAATGAGTTGATGGAGTCAAGGGCAGCCACACTATCAGGCAAAGAATTCCAGATCTCAACAAATCTGATGGAGAAAAACCTATGTCTTGCTTCCAAGGAACTGTCAGTGTGATAAATCTTGAACCTATGTCCTCTGGTGCCCAAAGTAGGTGCCAAGGGGAAAATGTCCTCTGGTTTGAAGATTTTTGAATACTTAATTAGGTCAGCCCATAATAATCTACCCTGAACCAAGTACAGGTCATCTTTGAAGCCTGTCACCATAAGAGAGTTGAGCCACACCATCTATTGGTTTAGTCCAGGGGTCACCAAACTTTTTTCACAGTGGGCCAGATAACTGAGAGAATGATGAGCGTGGGCTGCATAGTTTTATTCAATAGTTTTATTCAATACAATATAGTGAATACTCAAAAAATAAAGACCCAACATATTTATTTACCAATATACAAAAAATAAAGACAAACATATTTATTTACCAAAAAGTTATCAAAAAGGCGTCATTAGCAATAAGATAGTATTATCACACCCAGTGTGCACATTTCCAAGTCTCATAAATTAAGAAGCAAATATTTGCTTTGTAATTGTTGTATCTAATCAAGAGAATGGCTTTCAAATGTTCATCAGTCAGCCTCGTTCGATGTGCTGACTTCACATACTTAATTTTGAAAAAGTTTGCTCACAGACATAAGTTGTTCCAAACATTGATGCCATACTAGGGGCAAATTTCTTCAACTTTGCAAATACATCATCAGGTAAGCAGCAATAAAATTCAGCAAGTTTTCCTTCTGTGTGTTTCTTTCAACAAGTCATTTGCTTGCAAATTGATGAGCTCCAACTGTAGTTTGACTAGCATGCATCATCAATATTACAATCAAACGGATTCTGGTAAAGAAGAATGTCACTCTCAATTCTGTCGAGATTTGAAAATCTCTCCCAAAAATGCTTATTTAAATCATGAATAATCTTCTTTGGAAGCTAGAGGTTGACATCTTCAGCGATTCAAGCGCAAAATTCTTTGAAACAATGAAAATGAGAGAAGTTTCCTCCTTCAAACAATGATAGCTTTCTCTAAAATCCTTTGATGATTCTGTAGTGATCACAGATAAAGTTATTCTTTCTTTGAAGTTTCAAGTTAAATTCATTCATATGGGATGTAATGTCAACCCAAAATGACAATTTTGACAGCCAACTATGATCTAACAGAATTGGATCAGCTCTATCCTTTTTGGCGAGAAAAATATCTATTTTCCTTCGGAGCTTATAGAAACAAAACAAACTTTACCGCAGCTGAGACACCTCAATGCTGTGCGATAAGGCAAGTCACAGAATTCAGAATAAATTTATTGAAGAAAAGCTTAGAACTGCTGGTGAAGTGCATGACCCTGAATGAAGTTCACTGCAGAAATGACTGGTTTCAGTACGTAAGAAATATCTCAGTCTTTCTCACAGTGTATTTACTGATGTATAATGCAGTGTATAAACAGAGCACCTGGGAGTTGTAAATCTTCCAACTTAGTCCTAATCGGCCGCCACCAGACCCTTCCTCACACCAGCCATGATTTTTCATCCATCAACTGTAACACATCAAAGCTGATTCCACTGAAGATTAGTCTTGCAAAGTTTTCTCCACTCCAATGAAAATGTCTTCTCCAGTTGAGGTTCCGTGCATGCTGCAAACAGATGCCAATTCTTCAGTGATCTTAAAGTCCAAATGAACACAAGTTGTGCCATACTTGAGAGATCAGTAGACTCATCCAGCACTAGAGAATACCACAAGAAGTTCTTAGCTTTCTTGCGTATATCTCTCACTAAGTTCTCTCCAAGTTCTTATGTTCTCTGCATAACAGAATTTCCTGAAAGTCTGATACTTGGAAACATATTGGCTTTCTCAGGAGCCAAGTCTTTTGCAGCTTCCATCATACAATCTTTGATGAAGTTGTCATCAGTAAAAGGTTTTCCTCTCTCTGCCATATTATGCGCTATTTTGTAACTTGTTCAAGTGACAGATTCATTTTCAGCAAATACTCTTGAGATTCCAAACTAGTTTCATGAACTCAAATTTCTCAGAATGCACCTTTTCAGAAAACTTCAAATATGTTGACATGTTTTGTTTCATAGTGACGCCAAAGATTGTACTCCTCCAAAACGGCAACACTTTCATTGCATATTATGCAACAAGCCTTCTGGTTGTTTGTTTCCACAAAGAAGTACTTTTCTCCCCATTCTTCATTGAAAAGGCAACACTCAGCATCCCCTTTCTTTTTCTAGTAGCCTTAATGATGAGTAAAGAAAACAGGATCTGAAAATGATAAACAGTTGTTTAGAATTTTCATATAAAATATTTTTATTTACAGTGTAAATAAAAAATATTACATGGTGTACTTATGTCTATTCTTACCTAGAAGGATTGAAGCGGCAATCAAATTTTCACCCCATGTTTTTTAACTATTACTTGTAGCCAAAATATTTGGTAAAGATTACTAAAATTACTTATTAAGAATGAATGATCATGTGTACCAAATATAAAGTTCAAATTTTGAAACCTTTTTTACGCCACCAGATAAATTTGACAAGTCAAAATTAAGTTTTATATTGATCAAACTATTTTAAATCTATGTTTTATCTTTAAAACCATCAATGTGAGCATTAAATTCTACTGGGTATAAAAAAAAAGTTTGAGAATTACTGCCTTTTAAAAGAAATTTGTAACATCAAGTAAGCATGTGTAAAGAAGTTTATATTTGAAAATTAAATCTCCTATACAACACAAGACCAGTTACCCTTTTAAGAAAATAAGCATCTAATATAAAAACAACCCTTTAAAATAAAAAAAACATTCAATCATAATTAATAATAAAAGAAAAAACAAACAAAAGCATGCATGTAAAAGTACCTACACAACTTAAGAGAAAAAGAATCAGAGTCCAATATGCCTATAAGTGTACAATATGAAAAATCAAACTCACCTTCATGAACTTAAAGTTAATTAAATTTCAACACTGAATTATTAATTTTTTTTTTCATAAAAATTAATCACAATCTCAGTTTAATAGCACTGTAAAAATGATCAAAAGGGTAAATACAAATGATATTTCTCCTACCACTAGTAAGAATAATTTGTAATGAAAGCAGTATTCTCAATTTTTTTACCAGCCAGAGTTTGTTGTTGTTTTTTTTGTTGTTTTTTGTTGTTTTTTGTTTGTTTTTTCCTTTAGTTGCACGCTCCTGCGCCGGGGGGACCTCTCCCCGACGCACCAGCTTGCTTCCCTTCCCCCTTTTGGGGTGTTTTTTTTTTGTTTTTTTTTTGTTTGTTTTTTTTTTCTCTTTAATTTATTTTAAAGTAGCCTAGAACTAGGCCAGTTTTAATACGGCGACTAATGCCCAAGTAGGCAGTCGCCAGATGAGCTCATAAAAAAAAAAAAAAAAAATACCAGCCAGAGGGATGGAGGTGGGGAAATAGGCGGAGTGATAATAAGTGGCTGTAAGAGGTCGGGGAATAGGAGGAGGGATAAATTTGGGGAGGGAAGCAATAATACCTATAAGTGTTTAGAATTTTACACATTGAATATGCTACTCCAAAAGTTTTAGAAAAATAATAATTTTATGTAATGCATAAGTATATGTACATAATTAGATTTTAACTCATTTATGGCACAGTGCAGCGGTGGGCCGGATGAACTAACCTCGCAGGCCATAGTTTGGAAACCACTGGTCTAGTCCATGATCTCTGTACTAACTCTGACAACCTTTTTTCCCCATTAAAACAAAAGGCAGTGTTCCATACACACGAAACATACTCTACTAGTGGTGAGTTTTGTATAGGGTAAGTATGAAGTAGGGTGATCTACAAAGAGTGCTCCTTAATTGGTTGGCAGAAAGTGAAGAGGCTAATCCAATAGTGAACCTCTTATGCCTATATAGTACAGTTTCTGAGGTAAAATGGAAGAGTTCACTACATCAAAAGCCTTCCAAAAATCAAGACACACATACGAGGGGTGGTCAATAAGTTTCGCAATTCGGGATATAAGGAAACGAGATATGAGGAAAAGTCTTTTATTATTTTTCAATATAACTACCCTTGACTTCAATGCACTTGCGCCACTTGTCCCTGATGCTTTGAATTCCCGACAACCAGAAATCTCCCGACTGCTGTTCAATCCACTCCTGGATGGCGAGCTGGACATCTTCATCATCCCCAAACTGGCATCCATGCAGTGCAGCCTTGAGCTGGCGGAATAAAAAGTAGTCGCTAGGGGCCAGATTTGGACTGTAGGGAGGATGGTTGAGCTCCTTGAATCCGCACTCACGCAGGGCAGCTTGTGCAACTCTGGCCTCGTGGACTTTGACGACGTTGAAGTCGATCATGGGGTGTGAGTTTTCTAGGGACCCAACGGGCAGAGACCTTTGTCATGGCCAAATTGTCACGGATGATGTTGATAACACTTCCATGTGATATTCCAAGTTCTCGCTCAATTTCTTTGACCTTTACCCGTCGATTTGTGAAGATCATCCTCTCCCCACAGGCCACATTGTCCTCGTTGGTCATGTCTGGTGGGTGTCCTGGATGGGAGTCATCTTCAACGGACTCACGACCATGGCGGAACTCCCTATTCCAGCGAGCAATGGTTGCATAGGAAGGGGCAGTGTCAGTGTACACTGCAACCATGCATTCATGGATCTCTTTTGCATTCTTGCCTTCCTTGGTCAAAAATTTGATCACTGCACAGTGCTCAACCTTCTCCATTGTTGAAAACTTTGTGACTGACAATCTGTGATCAGCTACTGCTTCTTAAATAGAGAAGGCAGGAGCGTGCGGCTGCAGGTCCTGATTTGTCATAACTTGTCCTAACACCCCCACAAACAGCCATCCCTCTTCCTCTGTTTTGCCCTACCGATTTTCAAAACTTATTGACCGCCCCTCGTACATTTCTTCAGCTATTATTCTTTCTAGTGTTTTGCAACAAACAGAGGTTAGGCTTATTGGCCTGTAGTTTAGTGGAATAGAGCAAGAACCTTTTTTTTAAATATAGGCACAACCTCGGACAACTTCCACAGGTCTGGAAGGGTACCTATAGGCATAACCTCAGATAACTTCCACAGGTCTGAGAGGGTACCATCATTTATAGAAACCCAGAATAACTTATAGATAGGGTAAGCAATAGCCAAGCATGATTTGAGTAATCTCAGATGAAGATTATCATGTCCCATACTAGTGTTGGTATCAATATTGTTAAGCTTGTGTACCACTTCAGGCATTCAGGCAGGGGTACATCTACTGGGTTGAGGGTGCCCTGGAACACTTGATGAGAAGAGGGAATAGGATTGCCTGTTTTAAAAACAAGCAAAGCGGTCTACAAAAATCTCTGCTATGGCACCACAATCCTCAGTCATGGTACCATCTGGGCACTTAAACAGACCCACAGATGTGTCTCCCACCTTCTTAGATCTGATGTAACCATGGAACTTTTGAGGTTTATCCTTAAGTTTGGCAATGAGGGATTCCTCATAGGATATCTGTACATGACTAAAGTAGTTTTTAAAGTGATTATTAATGCAATCAAAATTTGCCAGTGCCTGGGTACATTCCAATGAGTGATGGCCAAAGAATTCTCTCATATCATAGGACTACCAAGCTGGTTTTCTCACTCTTTCTTAAGAGAGTTTGGAGGGTTCATTACCAATTTCTTTACAGGATGATTGTTTAGGGGTATGTACTCCTCTATAAGAGGATGGATAATTTCTCGGAATCTGTACAGTATTGCATCAACTAAGAGATAACAGAACTCATAATCCCAATCAATTTCTTGAAGTACCTGATTAATCTTACTGTATTTGCCTTTAAACCAGGCTCTTTAGTCGGTACATCTGCCATTCCCAATAGAGTCTGGCTTAAAGCAATATTCAAATAGGATAGGGACATGACCTGTATTTGGGGAGGGGGCACAGCGACTGAATGCTTACAATCCGATCATCCTTTGTAGTTAATACAAGATCTAGAATATTAACAGAGGACAGGGAAAGAGGGAAAGTTCACCCATTGTCACAACCCAATGGAATTAAAACAATTAGTGAAGAGGGAGGTAAGTGCATCATACTCCCTGAACATAGCATCATCCCTTAACCAGTCAATATAGGGTAAATTAAAGTCACCCAAAATAGGAACTTCCTTATTAACACAAAAATATAACAAAGTTAATCAAAGTGACATTTTCCTCCAATAAATTGGAGGGAGAACAGTAGATAACAACAATGTAAAAACCCAAAGAAACCAAAGTCACTACATGCACATTAGAAACCTTTAATTCTAACTGTAGAAGTCTAAATACCGCTTACATAAGTGTACGCAGAAATACTCGACACAAGCTGCATGCCCCTCCAATATTTCTAAATGTCCCAGTCACCTCGAATTCTCTATCACCTCTTTTCGTGCCATCGTAAACTGCAATGTGGCTCGAAGGTGTGAAAGACTTATACTGTCTGCCTGCAGATGAAAAAGGTCTTTCACGTGGTGATACAGATTTTATGAGAATTCGGTGCTCTCTCTCGATTTCTGCTTGTGAGGGAAATAAAAGGAAAACTTCTTCCTGGATTCAGGCAGGAGACCTTGGACCTACATCGAGTGTGTGGAGCCCGATCCGCAAAGGAGACCATTCATCCGCTGCAAGGAAGGAACTTCTCAGGGAATTGGTTGTTGCCATCACGGTGTAGCGGGCCGAAAATATATCTCTAATCCCAATCGATCCAACCCGCTTCCTACACTGTCCGGATGTGAGAAATTGAGAGAGACTGAAACGGATTGTATATACAGTCCCTTTACTTACAAAAGAATACAGTTATATTTACAGCAATTTATATTTACAAGGGAAGTGTGCACACTTCAAAATGAGGCCAAATTCCCCAATCCAAACAAGATACCAAAAGAGAATTTTATAACAGGCGAATACAACAAATTTACTTAAATATATCTACACAAAACATAAAAAACACAACAACAACTGAACGAAAAGGGGCACGCGCTATCACTTGTGTGCTGGAGGTGGGTGGTAGTAGGCTAACATAAAAGGAGGCAGGATTGTCAGCCAATGCGAGTATGGTGGTCCAGGTGTCTAGCAAGGTATGAAAGCCCTCCGTCTCAGGGCTGGGCGGAGCACTCGTCTAGAGAACCCTTCTTGCCGTCCATCCAAGCTTCCACTCTCTGTAGAAGGGATATATCCTCCGTTTATGACCCATTTACTTATACATGGAAGGGAAACTAATAAGTGGGCATTACCCGAGTAAATTTATCGACTAGCTTACCTCTAAATGTATATCTAAACAATCCTCAAAATATAATCTTTTGATAAAAGATTTTAAACAAAGTACTATTTTGTTTTAATTATAGTGATATCAAAACTAGCTACTATCTTTCCAGAATATGGCACCTGGAAAGAAAGAAAAACATGGTAATCATTTTATACATAAAATAAACAAAAACAAAACAACCTATTCCCATTCACACACACACATTCTTACAGAGGGAGGGAGAGGGTACTGAGAAAAGGGGTGGGAGAATGGCCCTTTTACACACACTCACATTCGCTCCACCACACCCTTCCTTCCTTAAGCCATTCGACCAGCCACTCAAAACCCCTTCAATCACTCTTCACAGTACCACTTGTGCTCAATCGCACCCTTCTCCACCCATTCACACTCTTCTACTGGTCCCTGGCTACGCGTAGCAATTAGTCGGGGTTGTTCATCAGTCGTCCTGTCAGTCTCATCGTCACTATTGATCATCTCATCAACCATACTCTTAGCCCTCATTACCAGTTCTCCCAATCTCGCGACAGAATTCTTTCATACTCTTCCGTTCAGAACCCTCACTCTTCATACCCCCATTCATCAGCTCCTCACTCACAGCTCTCATCCAACTCAAGGTACATTCTTGCGAAACAGATAGGTCACTCACATCCCCTGTATTGTCAACAGGCATACCAGAAACCCCTTCGACTGGTTCCCACCAGAAACCTGAAAAATCAGCCACTTCATCATTCACTACATCAAACTCATCCCTACTATTACCATTCGTAAAACCTGAAAAATCAGCCACGCTAGGTTCGTTCTGCCCAAATACACTATCATTCATACTGTTCCCAAAACCAGAGAAATCAGGCACAGGCAGCTCACTCACTCATCTACTTATACCAGCCAAATCACTCACCTGTTTACGCAAAAACTCAATCTCCCTTTCAAGATCCCCCATACAAGAAACACTCTGCCAGACTTACTTTCATTCGTACTTGCATTCTTCCTTTCACTCTTCTTTGTACGCTTTCTACTCCTCGAGACCAAGACAAGCTCTTTCCCAGACAGATCCATACTACCACATTCCTTCTCATCATCATGCACTTTACCCTTCTCTTTGCACAATTCATACACCGGATGGCTCACCAGGTAGTCAGGAGGTTCTCTCCATCTCCTTAACTGACTCTGATGAGCCCGCACTCTCTCAGTCATACTCTCTCCTTTCTCTTTCCACTCAGCCATTCACTCACCTTTCTCCTTAACTGACTCTTATGAGCCCGCACTCTCTCAGTCATACTCTCTCCTTTCTCTTTCCACTCAGCCATTCACTCACCTTTCGCGGGATCGTGTCCAAAAACTTTCTCATGAGTGGTTTACATTCATTTACATCATCATCACCATACCTCGTTCTTGCCATACTCTCAAGCCTATGTGCATACATATTCACACTTTCACTCTTCCCCATTCGAGCCTTCTCAAATTCATTCACCCTTTTATACTTCACACACTCTTTCATTCATTTCACCTGCCCAATCAATCTCTTCTTCACTACATCGTACTTTGGCTCTCCCACACTCGTTATCACTCTTAAGAACTCTTAACACTTTTCCATCCAAACAATCTCCCAGAACACTCACCCAGTGACCCTTGTTCTGCGGGTACTTGAGCTTGCAGTACCGCGTTTGTGTTAAATTTGTTTAACAGGATTTGGACAGAGGGTATCCTCCCAGACTCCTGATGAATGTCTATTGTGCTTGCTTTTTGCAAGTTGATGGAGAAATTGGTAAGTGTTAGACTAATCCTTTTCCCCGGACAGCAGAGGCCATGTGTCTTCTGTACAGTGCGGCTTATGTAAGTTCCACTTAACCTTGGAGGCTCTGCTCTGATTGAAAAATTGGAGTTCTTCTACTGTAGGCAGCACTATGCCATGGTATGTTCTGATCTGGAGAAGGTCTATGATACTGGAAGATGTTCTTGCTACGCTCTACATGGATGACCTTTCAATCTCTTTTGGTGCAGCACAGATACTAACTATGGAGTGTCAACTCCAACAGGCATTGAACCGCATCTATCACTATTCTGAAGCGCACTGGTTTGTTTTCCTTGACCAAGACTAAGGTGGCACACTTCTTCCACCAACCACAGCTCCACACTGACCTAGATTTGTTTCTAAATGGGGTTGGGCTAGAAGTGGTGGATTTGCACCATTTCCTCGATCTTATTTTTTACTGATACCTCAGATGGGAGGCTCATATTCAGAGTCTTAGGCTCTCTTGTACCCAGGCCATGGACATTCTTCGTTCAGTGACATTCATCACCTAGGGTGCTGATAGGGCTACTGCCTTGCTTTTCTATGGATCCTTTGTTCATTCGAAGCTCAACTACGGATGCGAGTTTTATGCATCTGCAGCCAAGTGTGTATTGCGGAAGGTGGACTCAATCCACCACACTGGTCTCCACGTGGTGCCCAGTGCTTTCTGCACATCCCCCATTGACAGCCTACTTGTCGATGCTGGGGAGATGCCACTCCCTCTGCATCATTGTAGAGTGCATGATCCTGGCTCCTCCCTCAGTCACCAATTGCTCTCACTGCATCCACAGCTGATCTCGACGGTGTCTATTCCGCCGAGAGACGCCAGTCATGCCCTAACCCCTTTGGGTTTAAGGCTAGGATTTCCTTTGATAGCTTGTGTCTGGTTCTGGACAGGATGCCACCCTGGAGTGTACCATCTTTGACTATTTGTTATCATGCCTCTTCCCAAAGCTTCCACAGCTCCAGAAGTATTGTGTTCAGACATTTTGGAGCACACTTCATGTCATGCTGGATCCATGGCAGTGTATGTGGATGGGTCCAAGTTCCCAAGAGAGGGTCAGTTTCCATAATGTATCCCCTTTGTTTGAATTCAGAAGGGCTTTACCAAGCACTGTGTCTATCTTCACAGCCAAATTGGTTGCAATACAATGCTCGCTATGGGAGATAATGCATTGTGCCTGGTTCAGAGACCGGATTGTGATCTAAAATGACTCGTAAAGGGCCTTGAGTGCTCTCTTGGCATTAGAATCTCCACACTCCCTGGTTCATGGTATCTGTGATGCCAAAGTCACCTCGAGCCGGGTAAATGTCAAGATCATCATCTGCTTGGTTCAAAGTGACTGGGTGGCCAGACCATCATTTGGCTTTTCTTCACACTAACTACATGGCAGGAAGCAGGGCAGCCGTTGGGTTACTTAGCAATTAAAATGGGAGACATTTGAGGGCAAATTAAAATTGTGTGCCAATGACCTTGCCCTGTAATGCTGCGACAGTTTCAGGTTGCTTTCTGTTGTCTTTGAATTGGGGGCATAGCCATTTGATGGAGCACTTGCCTGCACTTTATTGTGACAACTGCATTGTTCCCCAGGCTGTTCAGCATATCTAGTTGAATGTCCCAGTCTGGGTGATCTTTGTGCATGTTGCTTGTCCCAGTGTTAAGATGAGTGGGATCACTACTGCTTGTCCCTTGTACTCAGCACAGGTTTGTGTACACAGACTTGTAAACTATTTGACCTTTTGTAGGATTGGAGGAGGCTAGCATTCTCCATACTCTTTGATATTCTCTTTGTTGTAGGTCACATATTGCTGTGCCAGAGGGAGTTAGGCTTGCCCCTGATGCCAAAATGTGCTTCCTTCTTATTTTACGGGGCTTTTTTGCCAATTTTAGACTAGCCTACAATTTTAATGTGACATGTGCTTAAAGGAGGTCAAAATGGGTGGGAAAAAAATTCAACTATTTAGGAACTCACTTTTGGTGTCATGTTGGATCCATGCCAGTGTACATCGTTGGCTCTAAGGCTGAAGAAGGAAGTCAGTTTTCACACTGTATCCCCTCTGTTTGTTTTCAGCATGTATCTACCATGCACTGCATCTGTCTCCATGCCCAATCTGATTGTAATACACCTCTCATTAGGGGAGATATTCCATCTTGCCCAGTTCAGAGACTGGATTATGATCTTTAGCAACTCACAAAGTGCCCTGTGTGCTCTCAGGGCATTGGAATCTCTGCACCCCTGGCTTGTGTGGTATCTTTAAAGTCACTGTTGCTATGAGCTAGGAGGTTTCTGGACATGTAAGAATTAGCGGGAATGAGTGCACCAAAGAGCCCCTGACTAGGCAACCAAACTAGTGTTACACTTTTCCTCATTGCTGACTATATGGCAGGAATCACCTCAGCCCTTCAGGCTGCCTGGCAAAGAAATTTAGAGATGGCCAATAGGAACATAAAGTTGTGTGCCATCTTGCTGTCAACGTTCCCATGGAGCTACCTCCTCCCTCCCAATGTCTTGGCAGCTTCAATTTGCTTTATGTTGTCTTTGAATTAGGTCCACTCACAGGATATAGCATGAAGCACTCCCAGGCACCATACTGTGATGACTGCAGTATCTCCCATACTGTCTGGCACATCCTTGTTTTGTTGGTCTGTGAGATCTGGATCCAGGAGGTGGGCATGGCAGCAGGAGTATGCACAATGCCACACAAGCAGGAGGACCCAGTCTTAGCTGTCTTACAATTTCTTTGACTACATCACTGAACATCTGACATACCAACTTCCTAGACTATTATGTGAGGGTGCAGTCTGTATTCATTAGTATGATGACTGTCTCAGGAAAAAGTAAAGGTCTTTTTATCTTTTGAGATATATCAAATTTGCGTCAGTTTGTCTTCATGACATGTTCTGATGCCCTCACTCAATGAACCTGAATGGCCTCAATGACAGCCTCAGGGGAGCTCAAAACTGGTCACAGGTTTTGTCACTACCCCCTGTCATGATATCACCTTCACTGCTGACCATACCTAAGATCTTGATTGTTGTTGGAAATTTAATCTGCTGACTAGGTATGGCCTTGGGTGCAACAGTGAGCCACCTATTGCTCTGGGAGTTGATATTCAGCTTCTTGGTGTGCTTGAGTCACTTTTCCTGCATCGCCTTGGACAGAAATTGTCCCTTCTTCATCTTGTATAAACACTTGTCCCTCATACTCGGGACTGGTTCGTGCATACAGACTTGTGGACTATATGACTTTTTTGAGTCCGCTTTATTTTACTGGGGGTTTTTTTGTAGGTTGCTTGTTCCTGTGCTGGGGGGGGGGGGCTATCCCCAAGGCTAGAGCATGCTTCCTTCTTGTTGACTTTTTGCTTTTTTTATTTGTTGTCATTTTGTTTTTTATCTTTGTTATTTATTATTTATATATTGTTATTTGCTTTTTAATTTAGCCTACTAGTAGGCTTTAGGGCTCTGATTTTTTTTTTATAAAAAGTAGCAAATCACCTTATTACTCCAGAAATCATATAGACTTATGCCTTAAGTCACTTGTGTAATTTTGATATATAAAATACAGGCCTGCTCTCCTTAAGGTAAAATGCCTATTATTGCCATATGTAACCTTCTTTTTGCAGGAGGCATTCTGCATATTGCCATATTTTAATTTCTTTTATTTCTTTCTCTCTCTACTTAATTAAAGCAAAATGCTCTATGGGGTTTTCTTAACCTCCCGATGGTCACAACAATTTAATTAAATTTGAGATGGCATACTAGGGTAAGTATCTGTGTCCTGAAAGGCTGGAGGTGTCTCCAACTGCCACAGAAGCTGCTCCAGCACTGGCTCTTCATCATTGTTTGCTATGTGGAGACTGTGGGTGATGTGATGGACTCTGTGGAGCTTGCAGTTATAGTTAACACAGTTTATCTTGAGAAATTTGAGGTAATCACACAAGTGTCATACTTACTCTGAAGCCCTTGAAACCCTAAGGAATTCTTTATCCAGCCTGCTATAAGGCTGATGTTCACCACCAACTGGCCTCTCGCAGGCAGTCTATTGATGAGTTTTTGCATTCCCATCAAAAGTTCAGCCTGTAGTGCAATTTCTGCAGTGTCCAATCAGCTACAGGAACGAGTGTGTCTGTTATACCTTTATAACTGGCCTGGTCTACAACTGAATCTGTACATAACTACCCTAGAAAATCAAACACTCACTCTAACAAAATGGTTGACCAGGTCAAGCCATGGAAATTTTGAGCAAGACTCAGGCACTATGCCACCCCAATGCGTCGCCTCTGTCATGCCCAATACATCTGGGCAGTCAGACCCAGGGAACTCCTTGGATGCTTCAACTGACTTAAACCATAATACTGTTGCCAACCTTGCTACTTCTTTGGAAGAGCTCTCCATAAGAGTTGTGCTAGATGTCCAGCCAAGGAGGCTGTATGTCGACACTGCAAAAAAAAACAAGGGCACTTTGTGAAGATATGCAGGTTAAATATGAGGGTGGCTAAACAATCAGGTAACCCTGGCAAACAAGTTGTGACACAAATTGGCACCTTGGCTTCTATGCCCTCCTCACTCCTGGACTCATATATGAAGGTGGTCATCGCCGGGCTGACACAGATAGTCTTGCTGGACTGGACAAAAGGAACTTGTATAATATATATATATTTTCACTATACTCAGCATTGACCACTTTTCTCTCTATAGCACCAATTGTACTGCATTTCTATTTCCTAAGCCTTTCAGATTTAGGACTAAGAAAGTCCTTCAGAAAGTTTGGTATAACTCTTGGGCCAATGGTACCATTGGTTCTACCCCAGATGCTAGCAATGGTGGATCTCGCCTAACATTTGCTACCATGCATCTGCTTTTAAAGCACTGGGAGTGTTGCTATCATATTTCTTAGCACAGATTGTGATGGGAAAGTGCCGGGCGATTTGCACACACAGACATTAATTGGACTGCACTTTGCTCTTTCCTACTCTGACTAGATGGCAGGAACCTGGAGAAAGAACCCTTCTCATTGAATTTCAAAGATGAGAGTTGGCAGATGGGAATTTAAAGTTGTCCACCTTTTTTCATCATAGAACTTAATTGCTATTGCGCTTTTAATTTAAAAAAAAAGTATGTGCTATTGGGAAACTTGGATGCAGCATTTGCAATGTGTTTATTATATGTAAGGCTGAAACTAAGATATTTGAATGGATTGTTTTGAGATTATTTCTTCTTGATATTTTATTTTTAATGAGATTTTCTTGATTATTCATATTGCACTGAAGTTGTTTTTTTTTTTGACCACCCAGTATTTGTATTTTTTAGATCATACATTTTCAGATGGAAATATTGCACTAAATTTATGCCTTTCTTTCAATTTAGAGTTTAATGAAGGCACATAACAACTAAGAGCTGTTATAATTTTATGATAAAATTACATAAGGTTTTGAAGAGCCTTCTCATATATTGTTTTAGTCTGTTTTGCTAAATTTATCATGAATATTCACATTCCCAATATGCCCCTTAAAGTAAGTATCTTACCCTTTTATATCTAAATTATAATTTTGAAGTATATTGATGAGATTTTGTTAGTTAACTAAGAAATTGTTCCAAAAGTTAGGTGAAAATTGGTTTTTGATGACCTAAGTAATCCAAAGGCAGTTGTAAGGTACACTTTCATGAAAGGGGGCACTGATTCTGTGGGAGAACCATGTTAAAAGGAAGAACTAAAGTATAGTAAGAATAATTTGTACTATGGTAGTGATTTGTGAGGTGGTTGAGTAGTGATGAAGATATAGTATGTGGGAGCCATTCTTCCCCATTTTCTCTTTCGGTTTCCACCACTCTGCCTTTGCCCTTATCCTCTGCCTCTGCGTTAATGAGGAAATTGAGTGAAAGGGTTAGCAGAGGGAAAAGTTGTATCACAACCTGGTAAAACCTTCCTCCAGTACATAAGGTGGCTACACTGGCACTATCCTTTATGGTCAAAGCTTGAGGACCATTTCACCTGAATAGCAGGACATGTTGGCAAAGCCCATCAATGCAGGACCCATGGACTGAGTCTGTGTAAATGATAACATTCTTGAATTTTCTATGACCTCCCAAGGCATTGGGAGATCATAGTATCTACTTAGCATGTACACCGTTTTCTCCTTTTTAGCAAGTAGGGTTACAATAAAAGGCAATAGTGGGAAAGTGCATGGAGATCTGCCTCCAAACGTAGCCTCACCCTCCTAAGGTGTCGGGAGGACAAGGAAAATCAAGACACCCCTTTGACTGGTGGAGGAGCTCCCCTTTCACTATCTCCATGTATTTAGGGGGCTTTCCCTTTGCCATCTTTGGAGCAGCTCTCAGGCAGTTCCCCCATGAAAAGCTGGCGCCTCCCCTGTGCTTTCTTAGGGGTCCCACCTCAAACCCTCTTTTACTGGAGAGGAGGTTTACTCCTAGGCCAGGGCAAGTTGCTGCAGGACCCCCTTTCCATTCTCCAGGACAATGGAACTACAATCTTGGACCATGCATCTATGACAGTCTTTCATGACCACTTTCTCTCCATTCTCTAGTTGGGATGCTGCTCCACCTGCAATTAATACACGTTGTTGATATTACTGAAGATCACTCAACCTTGGCCAGTTTCCAGCCAATATCTCTAATCTCCTGCATGTGCAAGTTGATGGAGAAATTAGTAAATGTTACGCTAGCCTTTTTCCTCAACAGCATAGGCCACCCAACTTCCACACAGTGTGGCTTCAATCTCCCCTGTCCCCCCCCCCCCAGTTTGCAGTATCTCTGATGCCATGAGCCAGGTGGATGTTGGATTATCTTGGACATGTGAGAATGAGGGTGCTAAAATGTCCATGAGGACTGGGTAACCTAGCATTTTGCTCTTCCTTACACTGACTGCATGGCAGGATCCTGGGCTGCTTGACAAAGAAGATGGGAGATGGCCAATGGGAACTTAAAGTTGCGTGCCATTGCCCCATGACTCTTCTCATCCACGTCTTCAATTGGGCACCTAGGCATGCTTCATATTGTTTATTTTTATGTAGCTTGTAATCAAATAGTTTTCAGCAGTTTCATGCATAAGGTTGGGTTTCTTTTAATATGCAATTGACACCATAGTGATGACATTATTACTTCCTCACTATAAGCAATGAAATCCAATGTATTTTAAATACATCAATGAGAATATCTCCCAGATGATGATGTACTAATCCACACTACTGCATTGATTATAAACTGGCTGATTGAACACAGAACTAGAATATTTGCATCAGGCATTATCCAAAACTTGTATGAATTCATTCCTTGATAGATAAATGGTAATTTCTGCAAAAGGAGCGCCAACTCCACATTAATGATCAACCTGTCTTAATAGAATATTGGCTTTTGATTTATCCAGGTTTATAATTAAAATTTATTTAAAAGAAACCCAGAATAAGGCATTTTAGATTGTCCAGTTTTGATTCATAGCAAATTGATTAGGAATTAAATGAGAAGTAGTGCATAGACTTATATTTTAGACTAAGCAATGTTGTTAATTGCAGTTTCTGAGTCCCAAGGTTTTTGAGACATGTACAACTTATTGAAAAATTAATGTCACCAGAGGCTAAGTATGATCCTTACAAAAGTATAAACTTTTTGCATTTGTATTTATCATTTTTTATTTTTTATATTGTGCTGACCATTGGTAGCTTAAAGATTTGATTTTCATGAGTACAAAAGGGGTAAATTTTGATTTACAACATTTGTTGGGTTTTTTTCAATTTTTAATTGAGAAATATTTTTTTCTGTATTTTTTAAGTTTGTAATTTATTAATAGTTTGTAAGTAAAGAGTGAAAATCCTCTTCAAAATAAACCATTTATACAACCATTTATACAACATCACTTCTCAAATGTATTTAAATAAAAATTCATATACATACTATAACTAATGAAGAATATAAAACTTGTCTTAATTAGCTATTCTATTTATTAATATTCTAGGTTTTATGCGACTGATTTTGTTAAGTTTGAAGGTTAGAAAGATGTATCAAATTTTCCATATTTAGTTGAAAGAGCATTAGTAAGATTAATAATAGCATGAAAGCAGCTAATTTAGTAAGAACTAAATTATAATTTTATGAAAATAAATTTCTTTTTTCTTCTACAGGCAACCTTCTTTGGACATCTTATATTGTGCATTTGGTATGTAGACAATTCAAGCCTTAAAATGGCAACAGGATTCTTTAATTTGTTTATTTTTCTGTTTATTAAACTTCATTCTTTCCCTTTTCTGCCCTTTAAAGTCACTTATTCATTCAAATTTCATCTAAATTAAGTGCTCACTTATCATACAGAACATTCTTTGCTATTTACGGGTCTTACAGAACTCAAATAAAAGATCTCATTCATTGGTTCCAACCAAAATAATAACAAATCATCTTACTTCTCATCATCTTCACTTGTTTTAAATCAAGAAAAATCTGCTTCCATTTACCTCTTATATTTTTCTTTCATCATTTACTCTTTTATCGCATTACAATCAGCATTTCATTCCCATTCAAATCTACTTGTTTCTTTTCACTCACTGGGTTCATTCATTCTTTCCTTCCCATCTTTGTAAGTGGGTGTATTCTTTTATACCTGGCAATTGGACGTTAATCCACACTCTCAGCCCCAGTACCCCGGCAGTCTCACACTAGATTGAGACTACCTGCGCTTTATTTCTATTAGACCTTTCCATTTTACTCTTTTTCACCAGTTTAGTTACAAGCCTTTTCACTCCTATTTTCATGGTCAGAGCCCAAATTGGGGTAAAATGACTGCATTCTTCTTGCCTCCTTTCTCTTTCTAATACAAACCCCTCCCATCTCCTTATATATCCTTTCACACCCCCAAGGGGTTGTCAGATGTACTATCAATAACCTTGCTGCAGCTGACATCTAGATTGTGTCCCTGCAGGAGGTTACTCTGCGTAGCCTGTTACACTTGGTACGCACAGGAGCTGCAAATCCCCCTGCCCGGGTGCAATTTAGGGAAGCCCTGTCACTGGGTTGATGCGAGCTCTCTGATGGGGCCTGGGAGCATTGGTGCATTTGCCCCTTGCCCCCACTCAGCACACTTTCATTCTCTTACCAGCATTTAGTTGAGTGGTATTGTATACTGTAAGGACCCTGACTGCTGCTTGGCCTGAAAGCCCCACTGGCTGAGGGCAGTATTGGGTTTGCTGGGGCATTGACTCTACTCACTGCCTTCCAGTACATATATAGGGTGGCTACATTGGTACCGTCCTTTATGGTCATAGCTCAAGGACAAATATACCCGGATGGCAAGCTGGGTTGTCAAGGCCCATCTTAGCTTGAACATGCGGGCAGAGTATATGGAATTTTACGATCCTATGAAGACTTTTCTCTTAACCTCCCAAGTCATTGGGAGGTCATAGTATCTATCTTCTATGCAACTGGATTTTTTTTTATATACATCATAGCTACAGCAGAGAAAGTGACCAACCACAGACACATGAGGATCTGACTCTAAGTGCAGCCTCACCTTCCCTAGGTGTCAGGTAGGATGAAAGAATGCAAGACACCCCTTTGACCAGTGCAGGGGCTCCTCTCTCATCACTTATATGCAGCAAAGATACTTCCTGCAGTTCCATCTCATAAAAAGGTAGGAGTCTCCTATGCATTATGCATTTTCAGGAGCCCCTCCCAACTTCCTTTTAGCAAACGGGAGGTTTACCTTTCTCATAAGCCTTTGAGTGAGGCGGCTTCCTCCTAACCCCCCTTTTTATAGTTACTCTTGGATGAGCCCATCTCTGCACCAGCTTTGGTCCCTCCCTTTCCTCTCACAGGGGACTGCCAAGAGAATATGTGTGCTGCCCAGAATTGATAGGAACAACCTCCTTAGAGGAGCAAGAGATAGTAGGACCCACCAGGCCATGCCCCTTACTGTCCTACTGGCATGCATTGTGAGCTTGTAGGGGGAGGCTATGTTCCTGCCCTCCTCTGAAAGAATATCCTCTGTGCAGACCGTGTAGGCAGCAAGGTGGCACACAGCGCCCCTGAAAGTGCAATGTGTTATAACTGTAAACTTGAAAATTTTCACCTTTTTTTATTGAAACATAACCAAAGATCAACAGAAGTGAGTGAGAAAGTAAACAACTATAGAAATTAAGGAAATCATCAATAAATATGAAAAGTACCTCAGTAAACTATAGAATGGCAAAATCATCAATCAACATGTCCTAAAAAAAGAGGATGATCTAAAGGTTGTTAAAGTGGCTAAAGATTTAAACTTTTATGTGCAGGAGTAAAATATGTTACTTTGTGTGAGGGGTGGGGTCTGGCAGGCATTTTTTTCTAGTAACAAGTATTTTAATGATTTGAATAATAAACCATTTGATTAAAACTGAGGCACTGGAACAGATTACTTTTATATATCAAAACCCTACTGTATTTTTTTTTGTGTATAAGTGTAACATTCCTTTTTGTATGTTTGTCTATTTGTTTTGTTTTTCTAATATATAATATTTCACAGTTCTTGTTTAAAGAATTCTCAAATTTCTGTATGAAAGATGAATTGCCATACTATTGAAATTATTTGTGGATTATGGCAAGTTTAATTTTTAAAGCAAACTATATAAGATAGAAATTGTATTGACTTTTTGATGTTTTTCTTTGTGAATATTTACTAAAAGTTTATAATTTAATATGATTGTAAAACTTGTATGCATATGTTTCAAATTCCTCTAAAATTTGATACTCACTATATGGCATGTCATTTGAAACCTTTGGCTTGACTTTTTCTGTCACACCCCGTAAGGGGCGCGGTGATTTGCCATCCTGGCCGCCGTGCTGACGGGATCCAGCGCTCCGTCCGGCCCCAGCTTAGCCTCTCTTACTTCCTTCAGATAGCCCGATTTCTCCCCTACCTCGTCGCTTTTCATACAACCTCTCCCACAACTTTCTCTGGTCAGCCTCTAATTTCACAGGGTAGAATGCTGACCTTCTTCTCAAGCCAACCACCCCGGATCGGGGCTGGGGGGGGGGGGAGGGGACATTGTTCCCTAACCCCTCAGCTCCGGTTCGGGATGGTTTTTTTTTAACAACCTGCTTCATCCCCACCCATACCTTCCTCACATCCCTTTTCCTCTCCTCTTCACAACCTATATTTTTTACGCCGTGTTCAAGGTGGAGCCGCCAGGCCACCAGGCGGGAGGGGTGGTCCCGAATGGCGGCGCCTGGCTCTGCCGGGCTTGTAAGCACCTCTCGCAGTGCGGGCAACTGCAAGAGGTGATGAGCTATTGCGTCCCGTATTAAAAAGAGGGTCACCATGCCCATGTATGACAAAAAAAAACAAAAAACCCAACCCCCAACTTCCCCAAGAAAATCAATGGAGCCGCCCTCGGGCAGCTCCACCGAGAAAATGGAGGTCTCCCCCCTTGTGCTTGCGCAAGGGACCCTCCATAATTCCTTAACCGGAGAGGAGGCTTACTCCTCTCCTACGCCTACGGGTGTAGGGGTCTCCCCCTCACCCCCTTCTCTGGAGGTGCTTTCGGGCACCTCCCTATCTCCAGCGGCAGTCCCTCCTTTGCTTTCTAAGGGGACTGCCAAGAAAGCCAGCAGGCAGCCCATTGCCGACCGCCCCTCGTGCAAGCGGCTCGGTAGGGCAAACCCCCTTAGGGGGGAGAGGGAAGCCAGGCCCCTTCGGTCGCTTCCCTCAAAAGACCTGCTGGCAAGAATTTTAAACCTTGCTGGGGTCAAGGCCTGTGCCTCCCCACACAAGACTGGCGACACTGCCAAGGGGACCTGCGATGTCCTGGGAGGAGATGGCCAAATGGAGGCCCCTCCTGTGATAAACATGGTCCTTGAGGAGACCCAGCCTCAGACGGTAGGGCCTTCCATGGGGGAAAATTCGGGCTCGGCGCCAAGCACCGAACCCGAATCCGCCCCTATGCAAGGTCCTCCTCAAATGGCTGAGGGCTCCGAGGCAGTAAAAGGAGGGGAGGGATCTCCTCCGACAGGTGCCCCTACGACAACCAGGACCTTCTCCATTTCGGAGAGGGACCTGGCTGAGGCCGGTCCATCTGGCCTAAGGGCTTCTGCCAGCGGAGGTGAAAAGCGGGTTCATTCCCCGCCCTCCTCTCCAAAAAAGAAAAAGACAAAGAAGACTAAAAAGACGAAAAAGACTCATGGCTCCTCTCCATCCGCGGGGGCTGCGGGGACGGATGGGTCTGCTACCACTTTGGTAGGCGACCAAGCCAAGATCGGCACATCCGGCCCCTCTACCCAAGACTAACACCAAGAGTGCACAGGGCGGAGCCTCGATGACATCGGGGCCCCTCATTCAGAGGTTACCTGGCGTTTTCGAGCCCGCTGGCTTCAAACGCTTCCTCGTTATTCGCTCCACTGATGGCACCATGTTGTTCAAGGGCAACATGATCCATCAGAGGAGAGGATTAGCTAGTGCAATTGGTAGAGAGCCAAAGGTGACCCGTTTCTCGGACGGCAGCCTTCTGGCGAATGCGGCGAATCCCGCCGAGGCGGCCAAGATAAGTGCTCTTCGGACTCTTCATGGCACCCCGGTGAGTGTGACGCCGCACTCTACCATGAACTTTGTGAAAGGAGTAGTTTATGCGAGGGAACTCGTTGACTACTCCATTGAGGACATCACCCTAGAGCTGGCCGACCATGGGGCGGTCAAGGTCGAACGTGTGATGAGAAAACAGGGAGGGGCTTCGAGACCTACCCCTACACTCTTCGTCACGTTCGACTGTGACAAGCTCCCTGAGTCGGTGCGTGCCGGTTGGTACCGCTACCGCGTGAAGGCATTCGTGCCACTGCCGCGGTGGTGCTATTACTGTCACCGCTTCGGCCATACGAATCGCTCATGTAGACGTGCAAAGTCGGGGTCACCCAAAGTCTGTGTAAATTGCTCCAAGGTCGCACACGATAAGTCCAAATCGTGTGTGGCCAAGTGTGTCAATTGCGGAGAGCCGCACCCTGCTTCTTCGAAGCAATGTGGTGCATATCTCCTGGAGAAAGAAATCTTGGCCATTCAGGCCCAGGATCGACTCTCATTCCGCGAGGCTAAGGACTTGGTCCTGGCGCGCCCAGCTCTGCCTGGGACGTCATATGCCTCAGTAGTTCGAAAGGCACCCTCTGCTCCTGGCCCATCCAGGCCAACGAGCACGGTTGTTTCCGCGCCCATTCGGAGCCCTTCTGCGGGCTCTACCCAACCCGGGCGCTCCCCTGGTAAAGCTGGCGGCAAAAAGGGTTCATACCCAGCCCCGGCTAAAACCAGGGCTCCCCCCTCTTCCCCCAGCGTGACCGTTTCCCGCAAGGCGAAACGGCCACGCGCCTCCACCGAGTCGTTAGACTCACAGGAGGCAACACCCCTGAAGATGGTCGCTAGGCCATCTTCAGGGGTTCCTAAAGCTGTCCCCCGAAAGGAGGACAGCAACAAAGGAGCTTCGGCTCCTTCGCCCACGCCCCGAGGTGGAGCGAGTGGCTCGGAGACGGTGGTTCCTCGAAAAGAGGCCCCCCCGCCTCCGAAGCCGCAGCGCCCACCTAAGGTTTCGAGGCGGAGGGAGGAAAAGACTCGCATGGCGAGCCCAACCTCCCCCAATAAGTCCTCGAAGGCGACAGCGCTTTGTCCGGCCAACAGCGCCCGGGGTTCTGCCCCCGGGAAGCGTATGGCCATTCCCGTGAGGGTCTTCAATTCGAGGAGGGCCCCCGCGTCTCCTCCGAGCTAGGCCTGGAGGGCATATTCCTTCAATGGAATTGCCGTGGACTCCGGGCCAACTGGGAGGAGCTGCGGAGGCTCGCCTCGTCCCGTTCCCCGTTAGCTATTTTTTTGCAGGAGACCATGCTAGGCGCGTGCCCGCTGCCTGCCCTCCCGGGGTATAAGGGTCTTGCGACCCCACCACCGCGGGATGGCCGGGCTGGGGGATGCGCGGTTTACACCCGGCATGATGTCTCCGTTCTTCCTTTCTCTTTAGATACCTCCTTTCAGGCAGTGGCTGTGCAGCTGCACCTGGATAGGAGGTATACTATCATTTCTGCGTACATTCCACCGTCAGCTGACTTCGACGCGGGGGACTTCCGCCGCGTCGTGGCACGGTTGCCGAGGCCCTATCTCTTGCTTGGAGATCTGAACGGCAGGCATCCTCTCTGGGGAGATTACTCCATAAATCCCAGGGTACAAGTCCTTGCCGATCTGATCGAAGAGCTTGAGATGGGTGTCCTAAACGTGGATGAGTTTACGCATCACTGTCCGAGAACCACTTCATTTTCTTGCCTTGACCTATCTTTGTGCTCTTCGGATGCACAGCCTGATTTTGATTGGGAGGTGGTCGATGACCTCCATGGTAGTGATCACTTTCCCATTCAAATATCATTTTCAGGGCAACTGCCGCCTGAGAGACCACCTCGGTGGTGCTTGGCGCGGGCGTGGTGGCCTGCATTTCAGGAAATGACTGAATTCTCTATCTCAGTCGAGGAGTTTACGTCGGTAGATGAGGCCGTTGAGTTCTTCTCCGGCAACCTCATCACTGTGGGCCTGACTACTATTCCTAGGACGTCTGGCCGTTTTGCACGCCGACCACTCCCATGGTGGTCGTCCGAGTGTGAGACGGCCCTCAAACAGAAGCGTTATGCCTACATGCGCTATAAGCGCCGCCCGAACGATTTCACTGTCGCTGAATTTCGTCGGGCTAGGGCTAGGTTCCGGTATATTTCGAAGCACGCCCGCCGCTCTTCTTGGCGGGCATACGTGTCTTCACTTAACGGGAAGACCCCTTTAGCTGAGGTGTGGAAGCGAGTCAAAAGGATTCGGGGCAAGTTCTCGCAGGACCCCCCTCCCGTTCTCCAGGAGAATGGGACCGCAATCTCGGACCCCGCGTCCGTGGCGGAATCCTTTGCGACCGCTTTTTCCGCATTCTCTAGCCGTGATGCTGCTCTGCCAGCATTCAATGCACGTCGTGATGTCGCGGAAGGCCGCCGGCTGGACTTTACCTCCAGAGGCGGAGAACCCTTCAACGACAAGTTTACTGTGAGTGAGTTGCGTTCCGCTCTCGCTTCGTGCGCGGACACCGCCCATGGTCCGGACGATGTCCCGTACGCCATGCTTCGACACCTGGGGGAGCGAGGCATGGCCTTTCTGTTAGATTTGTTTAACAGGATCTGGGTGGAAGGTCTTCTCCCAGACTCCTGGCGAATCGCTACTGTGCTCGCCTTTCGCAAGCCGGGGAGAGATCACTCTACTCCGACCGGTTTCCGCCCAATCTCTCTACTCCGACCGGTTTCCGCCCAATCTCTCTACTCCGACCGGTTTCCGCCCAATCTCTCTAACCTCTTGCGTGTGCAAGTTGATGGAGAAATTGGTAAATGTTAGATTAGCCTATTTCCTGGACAGCGGAGGCCATCTGTCTTCTGCACAGTGCGGCTTCCGTAAGTTCCACTCCACGTCGGATGCTCTGCTCCGACTGGAAAATGCCGTCTGCGAGGCTTTCCTTCGTAGACAGCACTACGCCACGGTGTTTTTTGATCTGGAGAAGGCCTATGATACCGCATGGCGATACGGTATCATGGAGACTCTCCACACGATGGGGGCGAGGGCACGCCTCCCAATGTTTATATCTGAATTTTTGCGAGATCGTCGATTCCGCGTACGGGTGGGGGGAGCCCTCTCCGGCCCAAAGGAGCAGGAAGAGGGTGTCCCGCAGGGAAGTGTCCTCAGTGTCACACTCTTTGCCCTGAGCATCAACGGCATCACCTCGGTGCTGCCGGAAGATGTTCTCGCTACGCTCTACGTGTACGACCTTTCGATCTCTTTTGGCGCGGCCCAGATGCCAACTCTGGAGCGTCGACTCCAACAGGCATTGAACCGCGTCTCTCGCTATGCCGAAGCGCACAGGTTTCGGTTTTCTTTGGCCAAGACTAAGGTGGTGCACTTCTGCCGCCATCCACGGCTTCACCCCGACCCAGATTTGTTTTTTAATGGGGTGCGCCTGGATGTGGTTGAGTCGCACCGTTTCCTTGGTCTTGTATTCGACCGACGCCTCACCTGGGAGGCTCATATTCGCAGCCTTAGGGTCTCTTGTACCCGCGCCATGGACATTCTCCGTTCCGTGACGTTCAGCGCTTGGGGCGCTGATAGGGCTACCGCCTTACTTTTTTATCGATCCTTTGTTCGCTCGAAGCTCGACTACGGATGCGAGTTTTATGCATCCGCAGCCGAGCGTTTATTGCGGAAGGTGGATTCGATCCACCACACCGGCCTTCGCCTTGCGACCGGTGCCTTCCGCACTTCCCCCATTGAGAGCCTGTTGGTCGATGCTGGGGAGATGCCACTCACTCTGCGCCGCGTGCAGTGCATCACCCGCCTGTACGCGCGAGCCCGGCGCCTCCCTCAGTCGCCAACAGCTCTCACTGCATCCGCAGCTGATCTCGATGGTGCCTATGCCGCCGAGAGACGCCAGTCATACCCTAAGCCCTTTGGGTTTAGGGCCAGGAAACTCCTTCGAGAGGTAGATATAGCTCTCGGGCCGGTGGCGCCCCTGGTTCTGCCCAGGACGCCACCCTGGAGGGTACCAAATTTGGCTATTTGTCGCCACGCCTCTGCTCCCAAAGCTTGTACTGCGCCGGGAGTATTGCGTTCGATCTTTTTGGAGCACACATCGTGTCACGCTGGTACCGTGCCAGTGTATACGGATGGCCATAAGTCCCAAGAGGGCGTCGGCTTCCACGCCGTATCCCCTCTGTTTGAAGTCAGCGGGGCTCTACCAGGCGCTGCGTCTGTCTTCACGGCTGAGCTGGTGGCAATACACCACTCGGTACGGGAGATTACGCGACGTGCCCGGTTCGGAGACCGGATTGTGATCTATAGCGACTCACAAAGCGCCCTGAGTGCTCTCGGGGCATTGGAATCTCCGCATCCCCTGGTTCGCGATATCCGTGACGCCACGGTTTTGGCGAGCCGGGCAGATGTCGAGATTATCTTCTGCTGGGTTCCTGGACATGTAGGAATTGCGGGGAATGTGCGCGCCGATGAGGGCGCCAAAGAGTCCGCGAGGACTCTGCGACCGGACCAGCGTTTCGCTCTTCCTCACACCGACTACATGGCAGGAATACGGGCAGCTCTTCGGACTGCTTGGCAAAGAAGATGGGAGACGGTCGAAGGGAACTTAAAGTTGCGTGCCATTGCGCCGCGACTGTTCCCATGGACCTATCCACCAATGCCGCGGCGGCTTCAGGTTGCTTTCTGTCGTCTCCGAATCGGACACACTCGTGTGACGCATCGCTATTTGATGGAGCGCTCGCCTGCGCCCTATTGCAACGACTGCGTCGTCCCCCAGACTGTTCGGCACATTCTTGTCGAATGTCCCAGTCTGGGTGATCTTCGCGCACGATACCTGTCCCAATACCGGGATGGGCGGGGTCGCTACCGCCTGTCCCTTGTGCTCGGGACAGATTCGTGCACATTGACTTGTGGACTTGTTGACTTCTTGGGAGAGGCCGGCCTTCTCCCTATTATTTAAGCAAGGTTTTTTGGGGGGTTTTTTTGTGTTTTTTTCCTTTAGTTGCACGCTCCTGCGCCGGGGGGGACCTCTCCCCGACGCACCAGCTTGCTTCCTTTCCCCCTTTTGGGGTGTTGTTGTTTTTTTCTCTCTTTAATTTTATTTTAAAGTAGCCTAGAACTAAGCGAGTTTTAATACGGCGACTAATGCCCAAGTAGGCAGTCGCCAGATGAGCTCTTAAAAAAAAAAAAAAAAAAAAATTCTGTCACACTGACCTCATTTAATTTGCTGATCTGTCACAGTTTATAAAGATTCTCATTTCTCAAAGGCTGTCAGATTGTCAATCATTTTAAAATTCTTCATCTTTCTACTGATTATGCCCTAAATAGATGGTATTGGATTGCTTTTTCCTGGATCATACCTGACTAACTCTTGGATGCTTTATCTCTCACATTTCCTCCTATTCCTTCTCAGAGCATATGATCTTAGTCTTGGATCTTTGCTCATGGGTTCCTAATTCTCAATGAATAACTTCATTTTCTTTTCCTCTCAAAACTTCATTTCTTACCTCTCAAAACTTCATTTCTTTCCTCTCAAAACTTCATTTCTTTCCTCTCAAAACATCATTTCTTTCTTCTCAAAACTTTATTTCTTTCCTCTCAAAACTTCATTTCTTTCCTCTCAAAACTTAATTTCTTTCCTTTCAAAACTTAATTTCTTTCCTCTCAAAACTTCATTTCTTTCCTCTCAAAACTTCATTTCTTTCCTCTCAGACCCACTCACTTTCACCATCATTCTTTTCCCATTATAAACAAAAGCCTTGTGTAAATAATTTAAGGTTCAGCTGGGAAGTGGGAAACTGCTTGTGTAAGCCACTTCAGGCTTTTCTAAACTAAATATTCCTTATTTTCCAAAATATTGAGTTTTAGGAAATATTGAGGCAGGTAATAAACTAAAAACTTTGCTGGGTAATTGTTGATGCCTACTTGTGCCTAGGTGTTATATGCAAAAGTTTTTAGTTTTCATATACAAATAATTTAATTAGACATTTGTGACTTGATAAGTATTAATATTCCTTTTTGCATTACTGATAAAAATGAACTAATTCAGTTAACTAATACAGGGCAACACAGAATAAATGGATTCCTATTTCGTACCTGTTCTACAACAGCATATTTCTATTCACCATACTTTGGACAATTCATCTACGTGATTCTGAAGAGGGACCATTTATGGTAAGATTATGGAAAGACCAAGTCAGTTTTATATTGTACTATATAAAAATCTTTGTCATTAGTTTGTTTTTTAGATAATTGAGTGTAAGAACAAATTGGAAACCACCTACCTTCCCCTTCCAGATATACAAGTACAATACTCCAAAGTGTCCAAAGTTGACAAGATATGCTGCTACAATTAAATGACTACATCTGCATTAAGCAAAAGTGGTTTTTGGTATTTAATATAAAAATTTGATAAAAAATCTAAAGGAAAAAATTGTAAGGGCTTTACTCCTGGTCTATACTCATTTAAGGCCTTTTATTTCTCAGTGGAGACCTATAGTTTAATGTGCATTCTGAACATTGGATTGGATATCTACAGCATATGTCAGTTGCTGTAAGGCAACCAGAATCAGGACTCCATCCATTGGCTTAATTAACTTCGCTGTAATATGAAGTGTTTTCACTCAACTAAACCCCTAAAATATCAGAGCAAATATATTTAAATACCTAAGGAGACATGGTGAAATGAGAGTTGTTTCACACTAAATCTAATCAGATTTTTATTAGTTTAGGAGAAAACATTTTTCTTAAGCCTTTATGCCCCACTGTGATGAATTCGTCACATAGAAAATAAAGGCTTATAGCGAGAAAAATTACATGCATGGAGTCTAGCAAGCGAGTGTAACGAGTACAACACATATTCTGTTTAGGTTCACAAAAGAGTTGCATCAGATTTATGCACCATTTGCCACTTTTATCACTTAATAGAGACAATAAAAGTAATTAATATATTTTTTATTTTTTTAAACATTAATTCAGGCCATAAAGGGATGATACTAAGGAAAATTATGGTTTAGTTTAATGCAAATCCTTTCAATCATAATACCTACATTATTTAACCACAATATCTGCTCATTAAGGTAGCTGGTACAAATATGGTTGCTTTGTGAAATTTTACTTTACTGCTACTATAAATATATAGTTTCAATAACATTACTCATCTATGCTCACATTGGTGTAAATTAGGGATGTGCCCAAGTATTGGTATTGGCTTGTATCGGTCATTTTGGCAGTATCAGTAACCGTAGAAATTGGCCGATACTTTGAAAAAATAGGCATATATTCTATTGCTATATACAACAATATCTTAATACAATAAATTTATCTTGACAAATATGTATATGTCACAGAGTGAAAGAAAAAACATGTTAAATATATCATTTGAAGCAAGGTAAGAATTTAAAAAATACACCCCCAAAACAAAACCACTTAAAACCATCTTGTTTTTTTTTATTTTGTAAATAATAACATTGCCAACAAATAACATTTGCCAACCCTGATTTAAAGCAATGATAAAGGTCTCAAGAACATATTCACTGTATTTTTTTTATTTGCAGGAAAAATATGGCTCTTATATTGCATAAAAGTGTAGTTTGGCATTTTTATACAATGTTATTGATGGTCCTACCAAAGCAAAATGTAATTTATGTTGCAAATGCATTTCAAGGGGTGGAAAAGATGAAAAAATACATAATACAACTGACATGAATCAACACTTGAAATCACAACACAAGGAAGAGTTAAAAAAAAAGAAGCATAATGAAGATGAACAGAAACATCTATCAGAGAAAAGAATGAAACTTTATCAGTACTTTGCGTCTTCTAACAAGAAACAAAAAAAGCATCCTGATGATGCAGATGCTTCAACTAGTTCTTCAACTAGTAATGGTATGTACGATGTACCCTACTATGACTTTTCACATGTAAAACAATTGCATAGAGATGATAAGGCATACAAAAAATAAATTAGTTCTATTAGGGTACAGTGACTGTACTAGGATAATATTATTAGTTTTAATTGTATTCCAAAATGTTGATAATTGAATTCACACTCCTGCATTTTATTTCAAATCAAACAAGGTTTTTAAAGTTATAAATCTTGCATTGCAACACTACTAGTGTTGCAATGCAATAGATTTTTGTTAAGGTTTTCATTAGTTATAAATAGGCCCAAAACACCTCTAAAAATGTAAGAAAATTGTGTGTATACCTAGTCTAGGATTTTATCTAAAATTCATATATTTTGTTAATCTAATTTATGCATTAAAGTCCTACGGTCTGTCATCAGGGCTCAGAGGATTGGACCTACTGCTTTGACAGAGTTTGGCAGAGAAAAAAAGTGGTTCCACAGGGACGCACATCCCGATTTACTGACATACACAATTTTCTACCATTTCTTACCATCCTTACCTCCCTCTCCATATTCTGCGCTTTTATCTCTCTCATCACTCCATCCATGTCAATATTTTTTACTAATGTAAGTACTGTACTATATATAATTTTTCTGTTCTCATTGCAGTTGTCAATCTGAACATTGGTCCTGTCCCAATATACAGCTAACTATGCAAGAAACTTTGAATCTCAAGAAGATGTGGGATATAAATAGTGCCCAGGCTATAGCAATACACTATGCGGTAGGTGAAATGATAGCAGTTGACAATCAGCCAATTTCTGTGGTTGAAGACATGGGATTTATGAGATTGCTGCAAAAACTTAAACCTAATTATGAACCTCCCAGCAGAAAGTATTTTACTAACACTATTATTCCATCTATTCATTTATCAATCACAAAGTTGTGAATATACATCAGAAATCTCAGTTTATTAGTTTCACTACTGACATTTGGACCAATGTATCAAATAAGGCTTTCATTAGTCTCACAGACCATTGTATAGATAAAACCTTCAATGTGCAAATAGTTGTGTTCAAGAAGCATTACAAGAATATGACATCTCCACTCACAAAATTCATGTGATTGTGTGTGATAATGGTGCAAATATTGTAAAAGTTATTGAAGAAACTGGTTATGATGGTTTAGCTTGCTTTTCCCATACACTACAGCTTGTGATAAGTGACAGCATTCTTGAGCAAAGAATTATTATAGACATTATTGCTTCCTGCAAATATAATGACACACTTCAAGCATTCTCCTGCAGCCTGCAATAAACTCAAGAAGCTTCAAGAAGAGAACCAACTACCCAAGCACAAGCTGATTCAGAATATCCCAACATGATGGAATAGCACATACCATATGCTAGAGTGAGAAAGCCATTGGAATATATGTGTCAAATGAGGTAACAAATCTTCCATTTCTTGATGGAAACAAATGGAGTCTCATTGGAAAGGTGTCTTCTTTATTGAAAGTGTTTCATAAAACAACTGTATGTCTGAGTGAAAGACAGTCTAGCATCAGATATCTTGCCTCAAATACAGTTTCTGAATTTGTTCAGCAACAAAGCTTCCAATGACCAAAGATACTCAGGGCTTGGTAGTTCTTTATCTGCTCTCAAAGCTTCACTGTCAACAAGGTTTGAGAGATACTCAAATAACTACATTACCATTCTTACCACCTTTCTTGATCCTCGCTACAAAAATAGGTCCTTTGAAAACAGCTCAGATGAAGAAGAGATGTGCAAGACTAACGACAACATTGTGAAAGAGTTAAAAGGAACAGAAGGTTAAAGCAGTTAAAGCTAGGTGAAAGCTCAAATCCACTATTGCTTCAGCCAGCAGCACTGATTCTGGTGATGAAAGTGAAGGGTTTCATGAGTCTCCTGATGATCTTTGTTACGTGGACTTTGATATGTGTTCTGCTGAAGTAATAGCTAGTAGCAAGGGCCAATCATCAACTCACTTTGGTTCAAAATCTTTTAAATCATCATCTTCATGATCTTATGCCAAAGTCAAGCAAAACAGCTCTTTTTGAGCAATGCTCTCAGTAATGAGATTGACAAATATTTGGCAATGGATTTAATTAGTTCAAAGGAAGATCCTATGAAGTGGTGGGAGAACAATGTCCTGCTTTTGCCATGTTTATCAAATTTACCTCACCTAAATCTTCTATTGAGAGCGAAGGAGGAAATATTTACATACCACAGAGAAATAGGCTATCAACAGATCATGGAGAAATGCTCATGTTTCTCAATTATAATCTTAGAATTTTTGACTTAAAATACTAATACTCTCAGTACTATGGAAGTAGTTGTAGCTAGACTTTTGTGATATGCCATTTATTTTAAACAACCTAGCTAATTATTTTTTACACATGTAGAAATCTTGATTAGTTTTTATTTCATTATAAATAAATTTTCTTTCAGCTTTCTTTTCATTCAATCACTTTAAATCTTAGACCTCACGAATGAGATGCTAATTTCTATAGATTTGCACTTTGCAGCTAAAGGAAGTTTAAATAAATCTATAAATCTCTATGGGTGACTACCTTTTTTTATACCAGTTAATGGTATGAGTATGAGAAGATTGGAGGCAACAGTATGTGTTTTTTGAGGTGGATGTTGCCAATACTATGGATGGATTGAGTTATCAATGAAGTTCTGAGGAGGGCAGGGGCAGAGAGACAGATAATAGGGAATATAAGGAGTAGATAATTGAAGTTTTGGGGACATATATTGAGGTAGAGAGAATTAGAGAGTGATTGTCTGTTGGGAAGAGTGGAGTGGAGAAGAGCGAGTGAGGACAGAGGATGAAATTTATGAATAGCTTACGGAAAGACTTGGGAAGACACTGCAGCATGGTGGACTTGGTCAAGATGTCTTGAGACAAACGTCATTGGAAGTGCCTGGTTAAAAATATCACATGACTGGTACGTCAGTAAGGTAAGGATAAGAAAAATAGTAAAAGTAAAGCTATCTGTAATGAGTATCTGCCTTTCTGGGTATTGGTATCAGCCAAATATCTGCTATCATCCCTTCCCTAGTGTAAATATTTTGCACGTATAAATAGCCTCAATTTAGTGTTTTTTTATAACTTTATTTTGATGCAGAAATTTAACAATTTCTAATTGATTATAATTGAATATTTTGTATCAATAAAAGAATATTAAAAATAGTAAATTATTCTCAAGCTTGGAACAACTTAGGTTCCCTAGAGATGTTATGTTGAAGATTTTCTGAAAGTGGCAAGCTAACAGGATAGTAGGAGATTGGTAGTATTTTTGAGTAGCGCGACCTTGCCGGAGCGCAGTTGGGAGTGGAAAGTTGTTTTTTTGTGTGTGTGTAGGGAGGGCTTGTGTCTTGAATGTAGATAGGCTGAAAAACTCTGGTTTAGCAATCTATAGTTGAAATGAGCGTGTGTATTATTATGTTCTGGTTGTGTGGTTGAGGGAAGTTTTACTAATAATTGGGTGTAGTGGTGTGGTTTTGAGGTTAGGGATGGAAATATAGAGGATGTGAATGGCATCGCAGCTTGCTAAAGAATTTATGTGTAACAGTATCATTATTATGTAGTCTCCGATGGAGAGATTTTTTGCTTCAGTGTGGAGGTGGTTTATGTGCTGCCAGTTACAATGATGGAGAGTCCACTTTTGTATCTTGTGTAAGTTTGTATTAGATTTGGTTGATACTCAGGCTGGGGATAATTTAGTGTGATGTAGGGGACTGTCTATATAGAATGTTCTTTCTGTGTCTTATTCCAAAGTTGGTGTTTGTGAGTGTTCTGACATGTTGAGTTTAGTTATAACTTTTGAGGTAATGTTGTTTGTTGATGTGCAAGTCTAGCATGGTACCTAATAGTGTGGGCTTATGCTTGACTTAAGAGAAGTCAGCTGTGGAGCATTGCTCATGGGCTGTGATATGATTTTCACCTTGCTGGTGTGAAGAGGGGAATTTCATTTTAGGGAGGGGGAGGGCCAGACATTCTATTTAATGTAAAACAGTTTTGTAGGTGTTTAGGGTTTTGGAAGCTGTGCTTACGGATGTAGATGTGGATGTAATGGGGTTTCTTCAAATCAGCTTTGAAATTTATTGAAAAGATTTTCATATTCATCAAAGTATTCCTTGGTTGATTTGGGGAATGTGTGAAAGTTATTTTTTAATTGTGTAATAAATAAATGCATTGATTGAAAGCTTTTGAGCCACCATGCTGATGGACTGCCAGGCTACCAGGCAGGAGGGGTGGTCTTGAATGGCGGCAGCTGGCTCTGCCAGGCCTGTACGCACCCCTTGCAGGGCGGGCTACTGCAAGGGGTGAAGAGCGATGGCTTCCTGTACAAAAAATAGGGTCACCATGCCCAATGATGAGAAAATAAAAAATCTCCCCTCAATTTGCCCTTTTCCATCATTGGAGCCGCCCTCAAGCAGCTCCGCAGAAAAAATGGAGGTCCCCGCACTCTTGTGCTTGCGCAGGACACCCTCCAAATTTCTATCACCAGAGAGGAGGCTTACTCCTCTACTTCGCCTCCAGGTGTATCTCCAGATGTCTGGAGATACCTTCGGGCACCTCCCTCTTTCCACCCCACCTTAGCCTCTCTTCCTTCCTTCAGATAGCCTGTATTTCTCCCCTACTCGGTCGCTTTTCATACAACCTCTCCCACAACTTTCTCTGGTCAGCCTCTAATTTCACAGGGTAGATGCTGACCTTCTTCTCAGCCAATCATCCCGGATCGGGGCTGAGGGGGGAGGGGACAACGTTTCCTAATCCCTGAGCTCCAGTTCGGGATGGTTTTTTTTAACAACCTGCTATAGCCTCACCCATACCTTCCTCACATCCCTTTTCCTTTCCTCTTCACACTCAGTTTTACGCCATGTCCAAGGTGGAGCTGCCATGACGATGGACTGCCAGGCCACCAGGCGGGAGGGGTGGTCCCAAATGGCGGTGCCTGGCTCTGCCAGGCTTGTAAGTACCTCTTGCAGTGCGGGCAACTGTGAGAGGTGATGAGCTATTGCGTCCCATGGTAAAAATAGGGTCACCGTGCCCATGGATGAGTAAAAAACCCAAACCCCATTAACTCCGCCTGAAACAGGCGACCCGCCATATTTCTCTAACCGGGGAGGCTTACTCCTCTCCATCGCCTACGGGTGCAGGGGACTCGCCCTCACCCCCTTCTCTGGAGGTGCTTTCAGGCACCTCCCTTTTTCCAGCGGCAGTTCCCTCTTTTCTTTCCAAGGGGACTGCCAAGAAAGCCAGCAGGCAGCCCATAGCCAGTCGCTCCCCATCGAAGCGGCTTGGTAGGGCAAAACCCCTTAGGGGGGAGAGGGAAGCCAGGCCCCTTCGGTCGCTTCCCTCAAAAGACCTGCTGGCAAGAATACTAAACCTTGCCGGGGTCAAGGCCTGTGCCTCCCCACACAAGACTGGTGACACTGCCAAGGGGACCTGCGATGTCCTGGGAGGGGATAGCCAACTGGAGGCCCCTCCTGTGATAGACATGGTCCTTTAGGAAACCTAGCCTCAGACGGTAGGGCCTTTCATGGGGAGGAATCCGGGATCGGCGCAAAACACCGAACCTGAATCCGCCCCTATGCAAGGTCCTCCTCAAATGGCTAGGGTTTCTGAGGCAGTACAAGGAGGGGAGAGATATCCTACGACTACCAGGACCTTCTCCATTTAGGAGAAAGACCTGGCTGAGGCCGGTCCATCTGGCCTGGGGCTTCTGCCGGTGGAGGTAAGAAGCGGGTTCATTCCATGCCCTCCTCTCCAAAGAAGAAAAGGACAAAAAGACTAAAAAGACTCTGGGCTCCTCTCCATCCGCAGGGGCTGCGGGGACGGATGGGTCTGCTGCCACTTTAGCAAGCGACCAAGCCAAGATCGGCACATCCGGCCCCTCTGCCCCCCCGGGTGCGACCCCCTGACTATGACAAAGACCAAAAGTGCACAGGGCGGAGTCTCGATAACATCGGGGCCCCTCATTCAGAGGTTACCTGGCGTTTTCGAGCCTGCGTGCTTCAAACGCTTCCTCGTTATTCACTCCACTGATGGCACCATTTGGCCAAGGGCAACATGATCCATCAGAAGAGAGCATTAGCTAGTGCAATTGGTAGAGAGCCGAAGGTGACCCGTTTCTCGGACGGGAGCCTTCTGGCGAATGCGGCGAATCCCGCCGAGGCGGCCAAGATAAGTGCTCTTGGGACACTTCATGGCACCCCGGTGAGTGTGACGCCGCACTCTACTATGAACTTTGTGAAAGGAGTAGTTTATGCGAGGCAACTCGTTGACTACTCCATTGAAGACATTACCTTAGAGCTGGCCGACCATGGGGCGGTCAAGGTCGAACGTGTGATGAGAAAACAGGGAGGGGCCTCGAGACCCACCCCTACACTCTTCGTCACGTTCGACTGTGACAAGTTTCCTGAGTCGGTGCGTGCCGGTTGGTACCGCTACCGCGTGAAGGCATTCGTGCCACTGCCGCGGCGGTGCTATTACTGTCACCGCTTCGGCCATACGAATCGTTCTTGTAGATCTGCAAAGTCGGGGTCACCCGAAGTTTGTGTAAATTACTCCAAGGCCGCACACAAGTCTAAATCGTGTGTCAATTGCGGAGAGCCGCACCCCGCTTATTCGAAGCAATGTGGTGCATATCTCGAGAAAGAAATCCTGGCCGTTGAGGCCCAGGATCGACTCTCATTCCGCGAGGCTAAGGACTTGGTCCTGGCGCGCCCAGCTCTGCCTGGGGCGTCATATGCCTCAATAGTTAGAAAGGCACCCTCTGCTCCTGGCCCATCCAGGCCAACGAGCACGGTTGTTTCCGCGCCCATTCGGATCCCTTTTTCGGGCTCTACTCAACCCGGGCGCTCCCCTGGTAAAGCTGGCGGCAAAAAGGGTTCATACCCAGCCCCGGCTAAAACCAGGGCACTTCCCTCTTCCCCCAGCGTGACCGTTTCCCGTAAGGCGAAACGGCCACGCGCCTCCACCGAGTCGTTAGACTCACAGGGGGCAACACCCCTGAAGTTGGTCGCTTGGCCATCTTCCGGGGTTCCTAAAGCTGTCCCCCGAAAGGAGGACAGCAACAAAGGAGCTTCGGTTCCTTCGCCCACGCCTAGTGGTGGAGCGATGGGCTCGGAGACGGTTGTTCATCGAAAAGAGGGCCCCCCGCCTCCGAAGCCACAACGCCCGCCTAAGGTCTCGAGGTGGAGGGAGGAAAAGACTCGCATGGCGAGCCTAACCTCCCCCAATAAATCTTCGAAGGCGAGAGCGCTTTGTCCGACCAACTGCGCCCGGGGTCCTGCCTCCGGAAAGCGTACGGCCATTCCCATAAGGGTTTTCTGTTCGAGGAGGACCCCCGCGTCTCCTCCGAGCTAGGCCTGGAGGGTATATTCCTTCAATGGAATTGCCATGGACTCCGGGCCAACTGGGAGGAGCTGCGGAGGCTCGTCTCTTCCCGTTTCCCGTTAGCTATCTTTCTGCAGGAGACCATGCTAGGCGCGTGCTCCCTGCCCGCCCTCCCGGGGTATAAGGGTCTTGCGACCCCACCACCACGAGATGGCCGGGCTGGGGGATGCGCGGTTTATACAAGGCATGATGTCTCCGTTCTTCCTTTCTCTTAAGATACCTCCTTTCAAGCAGTGGCTGTGCAGCTGCACCTGAATAGGAGGTATACTATCATTTCTGTGTACATTCCACCGTCAGCTGATTTCAACGCTGGGGACTTCCGCCGCGTCTTGGCACGGTTGCCGAAGCCATTTCTCTTGCTTGGAGATCTGAACGGCAGGCATCCTCTCTGGGGAGATTACTTAATAAATCCCAGGGGACAAGTCCTTACCGATCTGATCGAAGAGCTTGAGATAGGTGTCCTAAACGTGGATGAGTTACGCATCACTGTCCGAGAACCGCTTCATTTGCTTGCCTTGATCTATCTTTGTGTTCTTTGGATGCACAGCCTGATTTTGATTGGGGGGTGGTCGATGACCTCCATGGTAGTGATCACTTTCCCATTCAAATATCATTTTCAGGGCAACTGCCGCCTGAGAGCCCACCTCGGTGGTGCTTGGCGCGGGCGCGGTGGCCTGCATTTCAGGAAATGACTGAATTCTCTATCTCAGTCGAGGAGTTTAGGTCGGTAGATGAGGCCGTTGAGTTCTTCTCCGGCAACTTCATCGCCATGGGCCTGACTACTATTCCTAGGACGTCTGGTGGTCGGCCAAGTGTGAGACGGCCCTCAAACAGAAGCGTTATGCCTACATGCGCTATAAGCGCCGCCCGAACGATTTCACTGTCGCTGAATTTCGTCGGGCTAGGGCTAGGTTCCGGTATATTTCGGAGCACGCCCGCCGCTCTTCTTGGCGGGCATACGTGTCTTCACTTAACGGGAAGACCCCTTTAGCAGAGGTGTGGAAGCGAGTCAAAAGGATTCGGGGCAAGTTCTCGCAGGACGCCCCTCCCGTTCTCCAGGAGAATGGGACCCTAATCTCGGACCCCGCGTCCGTGGCGGAATCCTTAGCCACCGCTTTTTCAGCATTCTCTAGCCGGGATGCTGCTCCGCCAGCATTCAATGCACGTCGTCATGTCTCCGAAGGACGCTGGCTGGACTTTGCCTCAAGAGGCTGAGAACCCTTCAAAGACAGGTTTGCTGTGAGTGGGTTGCGCTCCGCTCTTGCTTCGTGCGCGGACACCGCCCATGGTCCGGACGATGTCCCGTACGCCATGCTTCGACACCTCCCCGTAAGGGGCGCGGCGATTTGCCATCCTGGCCGCCGTGCTGAAGGGATCCAGCGCCCCGTCCGGCCCCAGCTTAGCCTCTCTTCCTTCCTTCAGATAGCCTGTATTCCTATCCTACCTCGTCGCTTTTCATACAACCTCTCCCACAACTTTCTCTGGTCAGCCTCTAATTTCACAGGTTAGAAGCTGACCTTCTTCTCAGCCAATCGTCCCGGATCAGGGCTGAGGGGGTAGGGGTCAATGTCCCCTAACCCCTGAGGTCCGGTCTGGGGTGGTTGGCTTTTAACAACCTGCTTCATCCCCACCCATACCTTCCTCACATCCCTTTTCCTCTCGTCTTCAGAATCTATCTTTTTTACGCCGTGTTCAAGGTGGAGCTGCCATGCCGAAGGACTGCCAGGCCACCAGGCGGGAGGGGTGGTCCCAAATGGCGGCGCCTGGCTCTGCCGGGCCTGTAAGCACCTCTTGCAGTGTGGGCTACTGCAAGAGGTGGTAAGCGATTGCGTCCCGTAAAACAAAGAGGGTCACCATGCCCAATGATTTAAATAAAAAAAAAACCCAACCCCCAACTTCCCCAAGAACATCAATGGAGCCTCCCTCGGGCAGCTCCACCAAGAAAATGGAGGTCCTCCCCCTTGTGCTTGCACAGGGGACCCTCCATACTTCTTTAACCGGAGAGGAGGCTTACGCCTACGGGTGTAGGGGACTCCCCCTCACCCTCTTCTCTGGAGGTGCTTTCGGGCACCTCCCTATCTCCAGCGGCAGTCCCTCCTTTGCTTTCTAAGGGGACTGCCAAGAAAGCCAGCAGGCAGCCCATTGCCGACCGCCCCTCGTGCAAGCGGCTTGGTAGGGCAAACCCCCTTAGGGGGGAGAGGGAAGCCAGGCCCCTTCGGTCGCTTCCCTCAAAAGACCTGCAGGCAAGAATACTAAACCTTGCCGGGGTCAAGGCCTATGCCTCCTCACTAAAGACTTATGACGCTGCCAAAGGGACCTGCGATGTCCTGGGAGGGGATGGCCAACTGGAGGGTCCTCCTGTGATAGACATGGTCCTTGAGGAAAACCAGCCTCAGACGGTAGGGCCTTCCATGGGGGGGAATCCGGGCTCCGCGCCAAGCACCGAACCCGAATCCGCCCCTATGCAAGGTCCTCCTCAAACGGCTGGGGATTCTCAGGCAGTACAAGGAGGGAAGGGATCTCCTCCGGATGATGCCCCTGCGACCAGCAGGACCTTCTCCATTTCGGAGAAGGACCTGGCTGAGGCCGGTCCATCTGGCGGGGGTGAGAAGCGGGTTCATTCGCCGCCCTCCTCTCCAAAAAAGAAAAGGACGAAAAAGACCCAAAAGACCACGAAGACTTGAGGCTCCTCTCCATCCGCGGGGGCTACGGGGATGGATGGGTCTGCTGCCACTTTGGCAAGCGACCAAGCCAAGATCGGCACATCCGGCCCCTCTGCCCCCCCCGGGTACAGAGCTGCTGACCATGACAAAGACCAAAAGTGCACAGGGCGGAGCCTCGATGACATCGGGGCCCCTCATTCAGAGGTTACCTGGCGTTTTCGAGCCCGCGTGCTTCAAACGCTTTCTCGTTATTCGCTCCACTGATGGCAGCATGTTGTCCAAGGGCAACATGATCCATCAGAGGAGAGGATGTGCTAGTGCAATTGGTAAAGAGCCGAATGTAACCGATTTCTCGGACGGGAGCCTTCTGGCGAATGCGGCGAATCCCGCCGAGGCGGCCAAGATAAGTGCTCTTCGGACACTTCATGGCACCCCGGTGAGTGTGACGCCGCACTCTACCATGAACTTTGTGAAAGGAGTAGTTTATACGAGGGAACTCGTTGACTTTTCCATTGAGGACATCACCCTAGAGCTGGCCAACCATGGGGCGGTCAAGGTCGAATGTGTGATGAGAAAACAGGGAGGGGCCTCGAGACCCACCCCTACACTCTTCGTCACGTTCGACTGTGACAAGCTCCCTGAGTCCGTGCGTGCCGGTTGGTACCGCTACCGCGTGAAGGCATTCGTGCCACTGCCGCGGCGGTGCTATTACTGTCACCGCTTCGGCCATACGAATCGCTCATGTAGACGTGTAAAGTCGAGGTCACCCGAAGTCTGTGTAAATTGCTCCAAGGTCGCACACGATAAGTCCAAATCGTGTGTGGCCAAGTGTGTCAATTGCGGAGAGCCGCACCTTGCTTCTTCGAAGCAATGTGGTGCATATCTCCTTGAGAAAGAAATCCGGGCCTTTCAGGCCCAGGATCGACTCTCATTCCGCGAGGCTAAGGACTTGGTCCTGGCGCGCCCAGCTCTGCTTGGGACGTCATATGCCTCAATAGTTAGAAAGGCACCCTCTGCTCCTGGCCCATCCAGGCCAACAAGCACGGTTGTTTCCGCGCCCATTCGGAGCCCTTCTGCGGGCTCTTCCCAACCCGGGCGCTCCCCTGGTAAAGCTGGCGGCAAAAAGGGTTCATACCCTGCCCCGGCTAAAACCAGGGCTTTCCCCTCTTCCCCCAGCGTGACCGTTTCCCGTAAGGCGAAACGGCCACGCGCCTCCACCGAGCCGTTAGACTCACAGGAGGCAACACCCCTGAAGATGGTTGCTAGGCCATCTTTCGGGGTTCCTAAAGCTGTTCCCCGAAAGGATGGCAGCAACAAAGGAGCTTCGGCCCCTTCGCCCACGCCCCGAGGTGGAGCGATGGGCTCGGAGACGGTGGTTCCTCGAAAAGAGGGTCCCCCGCCTCCGAAGCCGCAACGCCCGCCTAAGGTTTCGAGGCGGAGAGAGAAAAAGACTCGCATGGCGAGCCCAACCTTCCCCAATAAGTCCTCGAAGGCGACAGCGCCTGGGGTTCTGCCCTTGGGAAGCGTACGGCGATTCCCGTGAAGGTCTTCAGTTCGAGGAGGGCCCCCCCGTCTCCTCCGAGCTAGGCCTGGAGGGCATATTCCTTCAATGGAATTGCCGTGGACTCCGAGCCAACTGGGAGGAGCTGCGGACGCTCGTCTCATCTCGTTCCCCGTTAGCTTTCGTTTTGCAGGAGACCATGCTAGGCGCATGCCCCCTGCCCGCCCTTTCGGGGTATAAGGGTCTTGCGACCACCACTGCGGGATGGCCGGGCTGGGATATGCGCGGTTTCCACGTGGCATTTTTCTCCGTTCTTCCTTTCTCTTTAGATACCTCTTTTCAGGCAGTGGCTGTGCTGCTGCACCTGGATAGGAGGTATACTATCATTTCTGCGTACATTCCACCGTCAGCTGACTTCGACGCGGGGGACTTCCGCCGCGTCGTGGCACGGTTGCCGAGGCCCTATCTCTTGCTTGGAGATCTGAACGGCAGGCATCCTCTCTGGGGAGATTACTCCATAAATCCCAGGGGACAAGTCCTTGCCGATCTGATCGAAGAGCTTGAGATAGGTGTCCTAAACGTGGATGAGTTTACGCATCACTGTCCGAGAACCGCTTCATTTGCTTGCCTTGATCTATCTTTGTGTTCTTTGGATGCACAGCCTGATTTTGATTAGGGGTGGTCGATGACCTCCATGGTAGTGATCACTTTCCCATTCAAATATCATTTTCAGGGCAACTGCCGCCTGAGATCCCACCTCGGTGGTGCTTGGCGCGGGCGCGGTGGCCTGCATTTCAGGAAATGACTGAATTCTCTATCTCAGTCGAGGAGTTTAGGTCGGTAGATGAGGCCGTTGAGTTCTTCTCCTGCAACCTCATCGCCGTGGGCCTGACTACTATTCCTAGGACGTCTGGCCGTTTTGCACGCCGACCACTCCCATGGTGGTCGGCCGAGTGTTAGACGGCCCTCAAACAGAAGCGTTATGCCAACATGCGCTATAAGCGCCGCCCGAACGATTTCACTGTCGCTGAATTTCGTCGGGCTAGGGCTAGGTTCCGGTATATTTCGAAGCACGTCCGCCGCTCTTCTTGGCTGGCATACGTGTCTTCACTTAACGGGAAGACCCCTTTAGCTGAGGTGTGGAAGCGTGTCAAAAGGATTCGGGGCAAGTTCTCGCAGGACCCCAATCCCGTTCTTCAGGAGAATGGAACCGCAATCTCGGACCCCGCGTCCGTGGCGGAATCCTTAGCGACCGCTTTTTCCGCATTCTCTAGCCGGGATGCTGCTCCACCAGCATTCAATGCACGTCGTGATGTCGCGGAAGGCCGCCGGCTGGACTTTACCTCCAGAGGCGGAGAACCCTTCAACGACAAGTTTACTGTGAGTGAGTTGCGTTCCGCTCTCGCTTCGTGCGCGGACCGCGCCCATGGTCCGGACGATGTCCCGTACGCCATGCTTCGACACCTGGGTGAGCGATGCATGGCCTTTCTGTTAGATTTGTTCAACAGGATCTGGGTGGAAGGTCTTCTTCCAGACTCCTGGCGAATCACTACTGTGCTCGCCTTTCGCAAACTGGGGAGAGATCACTCTACTCCAACCGGTTTCCGCCCAATCTCTCTAACCTCTTGCGTGTGCAAGTTGATGGAGAAATTGGTAAATGTTAGATTAGCCTTTTTCCTGGAAAGCGGAGGCTATCTGTCTTCCGCACAGTGCGGCTTCCACAAGTTTCACTCCACGTCGGATGCTCTGCTCCGACTGGAAAATGCCGTCTGCGAGGCTTTCCTTCGTAGACAGCACTACGCCTCGGTGTTTTTCGATCTGGAGAAGGCCTATGATACCGCATGGCGATACGGTATCATGGAGACTCTCCACACGATGGGGGCGAGAGGATGCCTCCCAATGTTTATATCTGAATTTTTGCGAGATCGTCGATTCCGCGTACGGCTGGGAGCCCTCTCTGGCCCAAAGGAGCAGGAAGAGGGTGTCCCGCAGGGAAGTGTCCTCAGTGTCACACTCTTTGCCCTGAGCATCAACGGCATCACCTCGGTGCTGCCGGAAGATGTTCTCGCTACGCTCTACGTGGACGACCTTTCGATCTCTTTTGGCGTGGCCCAGATGCCAACTCTGCAGAGTCGACTCCAACAGGCATTGAACCGCGTCTCTCGCTATGCCGAAGCGCACAGGTTTCGGTTTTCTTTGGCCAAGACTAAGGTGGTGCACTTCTGCCGCCATCCACGGCTTCACCCCGACCCAGATTTGTTTCTTAATGGGGTGCGCCTGGATGTGGTTAAGTCGCACCGTTTCCTTGGTCTTGTATTCGACCGACGCCTCACCTGGGAGGCTCATATTCGCAGCCTTAGGGTCTCTTGTACCCGCGCCATGGACATTCTCTGTTCCGTGACGTTCAGTGCTTGGGGCGCTGATAGGGCTACTGCCTTACTTTTTTATCGATCCTTTGTTCGCTCGAAGCTCGACTACGGATGCAAGTTTTATGCATCCGCAGCCGAGCGTTTATTGCGGAAGGTGGATTCGATCCACCACACCGGCCTTCGCCTTGCGACCGGTGCCTTCCGCACTTCCCCCATTGAGAGCCTGTTGGTCGATGCTGGGGAGATGCCACTCGCTCTGCGCCGCGTGCAGTGCATCACTCGCCTGCACGCGCGAGCCCGGCGCCTCCCTCAGTCGCTAACAGCTCTCACTGCATCCGCAGCTGATCTCGATGGTGCCTATGCCGCCGAGAGACGCCAGTCATACCCTAAGCCCTTTGGGTTTAGGGCCAGGAAACTCCTTCGAGAGGTAGATATAGCTCTCGGGCCGGTGGCGCCCCTGGTTCTGCCCAGGACGCCACCCTGGAGGGTACCACATTTGGCTATTTTTCGCCACGCCTCTGCTCCCAAAGCTTGTACTGTGCCGGGAGTATTGCGTTCGACCTTTTTGGAGCACACATCGTGTCACGCTGGTACCGTGCCAGTGTATACGGATGGCTCCAAGTCCCAAGAGGGGGTCGGCTTCCACGCCGTATCCCCTCTGTTTGAAGTCAGCGGGGTTCTACCAGGCGCTGCGTCTGTCTTCACGGCCGAGCTGGTGGCAATACACCACTCGGTACGGGAGATTACGCGACGTGCCCGGTTCGGAGACCGGATTGTGATCTATAGCGACTCACAAAGCGCCCTGAGTGCTCTCGGGGTATTGGAATCTTCGCATCCCCTGGTTCGCGAAATCCGTAACGCCACGGTTTTGGCGAGCCGGGCAAATGTCGAGATTATCTTCTGCTGGGTTCCTGGACATGTAGGAATTGCGGGGAATGAGCGCGCCAAAGAGTCCGCGAGGACTCTGCGACCGGACCAGCGTTTCGCTCTTCCTCACACCGACTACATGGCAGGAATACGGGCAACTCTTCGGACTGCTTGGCAAAGAAGATGGGAGACGGTCGAAGGGAACCTAAAGTTGCGTGCCATTGCGCCGCGACTGTTCCCATGGATCTATCCCTCAATGCCGCGGCGGCTTCAGGTTGCTTTCTGTCGTCTCCGAATCGGGCACACTCGTGTGATGCATCGCTATTTGGTGGAGCGCTCGCCTGCGCCCTATTGCAACGACTGCGTCGTCCCCCAGACTGCTCGGCACATTATTGTCGAATGTCCCAGTCTGGGTGATCTTCGCGCACGACACCTGTCCCGGTACCGGGATGGGCGGGGTCGCTACCGCCTGTCCCTTGTACTCGGGACGAGTGCGTGCACTTTGACTGGTGGACTTGTTGACTTCTTGGGGGAGGCCGGCCTTCTCCCTTTCATTTAACCAGGTTTAATTGTTGTTTTTGTTATTGTTTTGTCATTGTTATTGTTATTTCTTTTTATTGTTGTTTCCTGTTCAATTTTTTAAAGTAGCCTAGAATTAGGCTGTTTGTTTACGGCGACCTATGCCTAAGTCGGCAGTCGCCAGATAGCCCCTTAAAAAAAAAAAAAATGCTTCCACACCTGGGTGAGCGAGGCATGGCCTTTCTGTTAGATTTGTTCAACAGGATCTGGGTGGAAGGTCTTCTCCCAGACTCTTGGTGAATCGCTACTGTGCTCGCCTTTCGCAAGCTGGGGAGAGATCACTCTACTCCGACCGGTTTCAGCCCAATCTCTCTAACCTCTTGTGTGTGCAAGTTGATGGAGAAATTGGTAAATGTTAGACTATCCTTTTTCCTGGACAGCGGAGGCCATCTGTCTTCTGTACAGTGCGGCTGGAAAATGCCGTCTGCGAGGCTTTCCTTCGTTGACAGCACTACACCACGGTCTTTTTCGATCTGGAGAAGGCCTATGATACCGCATGGCGATACGGTATCATGGAGACTCTCCACACGATGGGGGCGAGGGGACGCCTCCCAATGTTTATATCTGAATTTTTGCGAGATCGTCGATTTCGCGTACGGGTGGGGGGAGCCCTCTCCGGCCCAATGGAGCAGGAAGAGGGTGTCCCGCAGGAAAGTGCCCTCAGTGTCACACTCTTTGCCCTGAGCATCAACGGCATCACCTCGGTGCTGCCGGAAGATGCTCTCGCCACGCTCTACGTGGACGACCTTTCGATCTCTTTTGGCGCGGCCCAGATGCCAACTCTGGAGCGTCGACTCCAACAGGAATTGATCCGCGTCTCTCGCTTTGCCGAAGCGCACAGGTTTCGGTTTTCCTTGGCCAAGACTAAGGTGGTGCACTTCTGCCGCCATCCACGGCTCCACCCCGACCCAGATTTGTTTTTTAATGGGGTGCGCCTGGAAGTGGTTGAATCGCACCGTTTCCTTGCTCTTGTATTTGACCGACGCCTCACCTGGGAGGCTCATATTCGCAGCCTTAAGGTCTCTTGTACCCGCGCCATGGATATTCGCTCCGTGACGTTCAGCGCGCTTGGGGCGCTGATAGGGCTACTGCCTTACTTTTTTATCGATCCTTTGTTCATTCGAAGCTCGACTACGGATGCGAATTTTATGCATCCGCAGCCGAGCGTTTATTGTGGAAGGTGGACTCGATCCACCACACCGCCCTTCTCCTGGCGACCGGTGCCTTCCGCACTTCCCCCATTGAGAGCCAGTTGGTCGATGCTGGGGAGATGCCACTCGCTCTGCGCCGCGTGCAGTGCATCACTCGCCTTTACGCGCGATCCCGGCGCCTCCCTCAGTCACCAACAGCTCTCACTGCTTCCGCAGCTGATCTCGATGGTGCGTATGCGGCCGAGAGACGCCAGTCATACCCTCAGCCCATTGGGTTTAGGGCCAGGAAACTGTTCGGCACATTCTTGTTGAATGTCCCAGTCTGGGTGATCTTCGCACACGTTACCCTTCCCGGTACCGGGACGGGTGGGGTTGCTACCGCCTGTCCCTTGTACTCGGGACGAGTGCGTGCTCATTGACTGGTAGACTTTTTTTCTGGGGGGGGGGAGGCCGGCCTTCTCGATTTTTGTTTTATTATTGTTGTTTTCTTTGTAGGTCGTACGCTCCTGCGCCTGGGGGAGGGGGACCTCCCCCCGACCTCGGAGCTTGCTTCCTAATTGTTATCTTCCCTTTTTATCGTTTTTTTGTTTTCATATTTTTATTTTAAAGTAGCCTAGAGCTAGGCTGTGTGATTGCTGCGACTTATGCCCAAGTGGACAGTCGCCAGAAGGTAGCCTTCTAAAAAAAAAAAAAAAACCCCAACCCCGCTCTACCTCACACCGACTGTATAGCAAGAATCAGGGCAGCCCGTATTGCGCCGCGACTGTTCCTATGGACCTACCCAGTGCCGCGACGGCTTCAGGTCGTTTTTCTGTCGTCTTTATATACCCTAGTCGTAGGCTGTATTGAGTACGGCGACTTATGCCCAAGTAGGCAGTCGCCAGATGGGCTCCTATAATAAAAAAATAAAAATAATCGTCTTTGAATTGGGCATAACTTGCCGGACGCACCGCCATTTTATGGAACGCTACCCTGTGCCTTACTGCGACGGATGCCGTGTCCCCCAGACTGTTCGGCATATTCTCGTTGAATGTCCCATTCTGGGTGATCTTCGCTACCGCTTGTTCCTTGTACTCGGGGACTGGTTCGTGCACACAGACTTGCGGACTATATGACTTTTTGGAGAGCGTTTCCTTCTTGTTGCCTCTTTGCTTGTTTTTTGTTTTTATTTGTTGTTGTTTAGCTTGTGTCTTAGCCTATTTTCCTTTTTTACCTTTGTTATTTACATGTTGTTACTTGTTTTTTAATCTAGCTTAGTATTAGGCTGTAGCGTGAGTACAGCGACTTTTGCCCTAGTTGGCAGTCGCCAGATGGGCTCTTAAAATTTTTTTTAAAAAATTCTACTATTCTAATTCCAGTTTACGGTGCAATCACCTCGCAGTGAGCACCAAGGGACTCGTAAATAATCGATCAATCCAAATCCAGCTATGCTTCTGTCTATTGCCACCTCTACTGTTCAAAATACTAAGAAAACTAATGATGCAGGCAACCAGTTAACTTTGCAATGCAAAGGCATCAAGGCAAAAAGTATGAATGGTAATAAATCAAGAGGGCTGCATAGTTTTAATCTTTTTGTAGGTGTAGGGTAAGCAGATGATGATAAAATTACCACCCAATGAAAATATGACTTCTCTTTCAGGCTGTGTGTGTAAATATCATCTCAATCTTATTGGACATTGTAACATTATCAATGAATTGGCCATCAGATGGATGGGGTAAGTTTGTCTTTCAAACTCTGAATTTATCCGCAGTGCTTCTTTACATAATGACTGATGGTCATTTTTCTTAGCAGTGCAATCACGGTTTGGTGTTGTGTGCGCATTGTCCAACCTTGTTCTGCGAATGGTTTCAAGTGTCATCCTCTATAGGTTATTCCTTGATAGAGCTGGAACCTACGGCAATTTCATTATGCCTTCTGGCATTGATTCACTTTTTGGTACGTCTCAAAATGTTTTGAAAGATTTTATTTTTCTATTTGGTATAAAGAAACAGAATAAGAATTTAGACCACATATTTAATGAGAAATGCCATTTCATCAGGTGCAACACGAAGAGCTCCCTATGAAGACATTGATCAAGCAGCTCAAACATCGAACAATGGCATTGAAGAGCAAACTCAGAAAGAGATGGGTTCTCCTGAATCTCTGTTCGCATCTTAGGTGATGAAATTGTGGCATACCTGAATTGTAGTACTTCCTGCCTTAATTGAAGAAATATTGCCATTCTCTTAAATTGATTTTGTCCATAGTTTAACAATATAATGCCATAGATAAAAATTCTGCTATGATATTGCAGAGAGTAAATATCTCGTATACTTCAACACTAGTCAAATCACCAAATTTTTTCTTTCTGGGCTTTCTTCTATTACGTTTAAGCTATTGTGTTCATTTTTGCGTTTAAAGATTTTTAAATTCATATTTATTAGTTAAATACCCAATGGAAATAGTTAGTTCATTAGTGAAGATGAACAAGATAATATCTCATTGTATACTCTAAAACTAGTCATCCCCCAATTTTATGTCTGATTATTCTTTTTAGCGTTTTAGCTTTTATTCATCTTGATTCTTAAATACCTATTAGTTATATATGATAGTCATTTTGTATCAAGCATTATTGTGCATATTAGGTTTGCATTATGATATTTAAGATTTTTACAATTTTACATTCCACATTTTATATTTTTTAACCAGTTTATTTTTCCGTTAAATATTTTTCTCAGTATTAAGAATCGTTGGATTTACATTCCGTTTAGTACCAATTCTTCTGTTTAATGAAAATAATAATATTTAGATTAAATTCTTAAGTTTTCATTTTTAATTGCAATGGCTTCCAGCAACCTGGTGATGGTGATGTATAATATCATTTTCCTAGCTTCTAAGCTTTTCCCTGATCAACTTAATGGAGTATCTTTGCCGGTTTGAGTCAAAAAGTTTTGTTTTAGAACCCTCAGCTGGAAGGTTCAGATTTGTTCTTATGCTTTTTATTGAATCTGCTCTGAGGGCTTTTGTATGCACGTTTCACTGCTGACATCTTGGGGGTGGAAGAACCTTGATATGGAAATCCATCTCATATTTGCTATTTTTTTTCGCTATGAACCAGTCTATTCGCTTTTTGTTTTCTCTCCTTTGTCTGCTGTCTTCTATTGATTCAATACATTATCATTGTTTTGCAGGAGTTTTGTCTTTATTAATGCTTAGCCATCTTGCACCCTTATCCTCATAGCCGGCGACTTCGTTGCATGCTCATGGGCTGCCTTTTGGAATCCCCTGTTCTCTCTCACTTGTTTCTCCCCTCTCTATACCCCGTCTGCACGAGTTGGTTTGTAGATTTTTGGCCATCCTAAAACACTGCTTGATCTTGATCTCTCCTCGGACCCTGCTTTGATCTTCCTTAAACCTGCCCTGAAACCCCTATGAAGACAACTTGAATCATCCTCGGACTTTTTCTAGACCCTCCTCGACCTCTTCTCGCCCTCCGCTCGGACCTTCGCTCATTCAACCGTCCTCGACTTCCTTCCTCTCCGTTCACGCTAACCCTCCTCGCTGAGCAGGGTGCACGAGCTAGCATCAATGGACCCCTCATAATCTTGTCTCGTTAGAAAAATTAGCAACTTCCAGAATGTATTATGGTAATTCGAAAATAATTATATTTTTTTACCCACTCATAATTTGTAGGGGTTTTTTTGCCCTGTTATCCTAGTTAGGTTTTCTGTTGTAGGCTTGTGTATTTTTGTTGCTTTTCAACAATTCTGGATTTGGTTTTCGCAATTTTTCTTATTGCTTCTGTCATAAATGCTCTCTTGAGTGAACTTATAATTTGATTGCTCCATTTAACAATTTTCAGTAATTAAAAAAAAAATGAGGTTTTCCTAAATTAATGTAAAGATTTTAACGACAAACAATAAAAACTTATAAAATATAATTTTTATGTTAACATAACTGGTGGGTTTAGAGGGTCTTTGGTAAGATATACGGCACTCATATTCTCTGAACAGTTTATATGAAGATGATCACTAAAATACATTTTCTTTAACAATTTTTATGTCAGTTTCCGTGAACTGTATGTATATTATGTCCCCCCAACTGTGCCACGGGAACAAAAATACCCCCCGCAATGGTGTCAGTTGTGCATCATTGAAGATGACTAAATATGACTGCACTCATGCCTTGAATTGAGCATCCTCTTTGTTCATAGTTCGAAACCCGCTTTTGATCCCATGAGCGTGGTCAATAACTTGGGATATTTTGAGCTGCCTTAAAATGGCATATTTTATCTTTCATTAAATTATGGCATAAATCCATGTTATGTCTTGCCTCAGAGCATCGACTGTGGAGATTATTGATGCTGACTAGTTTTGGTAATATGGCACCATAGGAGATAGTTTGGTGTTATAGGTTGCAAATAGGTCATCTTAATCCAGATCGAATGGGGCAAGTCTTCCTCCTCGCGCAAAAGTCCTATAATAAATTCGGGGGATTATTTTATAAGAGTTTATTCCCATCCCTGCATCACCGTTCATTTCACTCACGGGTGCCGTCGCATTTAGTCATCTTTTATGACGTTCACATGACTTCCCGGTGACTATATTATTATTCCTCCCACCACGAAAAAAATGATAACCATCAAGGTAGCGATAATATTGGTCAAGAAAAGTAGCGATCATGCGACAATAATCATCATCATTCACAGTAACTGGAACTCCCGCCGGTCACTGACTAGACTTTGATCTTACCTTCTCCCTTTCAACTAGAGCCTCTCCTACAAAGGGGAAAATGGTGTGCCGGGAATAAAGCGCAATGAAACCTGGAGGAGTGGCGTCGGGCTAAGGTAAGAGGTATGTGATCATCTACCCTAGTTTTTAGTGGACCCGTTTCTCACTCTTCCTTATTATCTACCACACTAAATAACAAGAGAAAAGGTTGGGAAGTGTAGAGGTTCGGTTGGGTGAGCGCGCTTCAGCCTTGCATTCAAGTCTAGTCCATTGGTAGGGTACGCTGCTAGGTCCCTACCTGCTCAAACACCGAAAACTCGATTTCTTCTGGGGTTTGAGAGGTGCGGAGTGTACTAGGCTGCCGACTGTTAGCTTCTTCCAATGCACGTATAAGGTAACTTCGGTTCCTTTCTTTATGGGGCAAAAACAAACCGGGTTCTCAAGATTGATTCCACCTTACAACTGCTGTCAAGAATGTGTAAATAATCATACTCTGAGTAGTTCTGATCCTATGGAGACTTATCCCAGTGGATTGAAAGGCCATACTATCCTACTTCCATGGACTTTCTTTCTTTAAAGTCTATAGTATGGCCACCACAGGAGGAAATAAAGCCGTAGATCATCCCACCTTCTTCCGAGGGAGAAACCACAGGGCAGTCGCCAGATAGTCTCTTAAAAAAGAAAATGACTGGTGTAGGGACTTCCCTCCCAGCATCGCTAACTGGCAAAGGGGTTCCTTCTTTATCTTCTGAGCTGCCCGCAACCAGCTAATCCCGTGATGAGACGGCCCTAATTAAGCTTTCTTTAGGGCCTCTATAAACATCTGCGATAGTTCTGGATAAAATGATTTACCCCTTGCGTTGCCACCCCCAGACGACTCTGTCGCTATTGTGCCTACCCACTTTTACTTTCTCGAAGCCACAACAAAGAAATCACTGTGGTAGAAGTGGTTTCTCCCAAGGAGAATCTAGAGACCTGAGGTCGACTCGGCGGCAGAACTCATTGGGTTCTACACACTTTTCTAGACCCGCGAATCTCTTGACATTCTTAAGGACTAGCGCGCTTGCTCCCCGAATCTTCCTATTAGGTGCCTCCCTCCCAGACGGCCCACCAGTAAGGCACGTGCCTGAGAAATGCCGTGGTTGGATTAAAAGGAGAGGGAACAGCCGCAAGGTGTTCCCCGCCCCATTCGGCAGAGTCTTTCCCATGAGAGGATGGGTTCGGCGGGAAACACCCCTGAACCTAACCTCTCCCGCGCAGGATCTTTGCAAGGGGATTGGGCCCTCAATAACTTAAAAGAAGAGAAGGGTTCTATACCCCAGCGTCTCCGCAGGCAGTCTAGTTTTTTTCATCTGAGAGGAAACATGCCAAGTCGGGCCTCTTCAGGAGAGGAAAAGAGGGTGAATCCCCACTTCCCAAAGAAAAAAAAATAAAGACGAGGAGGATTTCCTTCCGTAAGTATTGCGGGGACGAATAACAAGGCCGAGGCTTATACGTCCTTGGGACCCCCGAAGATGGAGGAGTTGGAAAAACGAACTAATGCATCGAGCAAGACAGATCAGCTCTCTCTCGAAGATATCAGGTCCCATCATCGAGATGGCGCCGGGCCTCTTTTAGCCCAGCGACTTCGAGCGTTTCTTGGTTATTCTTTCTTTGAATTAGAGCAGCTGGTCCAACGGACACTAGGAAGAAGAAACCTCCACGAAGGTAGCATTGGTCACCCCCTTGGGTACTTCCTAGACTGCTTCCCGAAAGGAGGGCAACACCAGGGGACTCTTGGCTCCCTCGCTCCTGCCCGAAGCTAGACAGGATGCAATTGGAGGTTACTTTTCCCCAATGAGAGGACCCCCAAACACAAAGGCACCTCGCCATCAGAAAGATTTGTGGCAGAAGTCTTGTCTCCGAGCGGCCTACATACATGCCAGTGAGGATCTTCTGTTCAAAGAAGGCCTCCACAGTTCTTGCTAAAGAAGCCTGTAGGGCATTTTCAGACGAGGAAATCAGCGTTAACTCTCCCCTTTATAAAAATAAAGTAAAGAAGAACAAGGAAAGGCATTCAAAATGACGATACCGAAATAAAATATAATTTTAAAAGTTACTTAATAATCAACCTGTAAATCCGAGCATAAACGATAAGCCGAACGGAGAAAGATCAGAGTAATCAAGATTAGAATTGGATATTTAAATTTCACCCTATGTAATTCCCGGATGTTTTAAGTAAAAGTTTGAAATTAACCAAGTGCCAAGTGTAGGCCATGAATGGTCTTTTGCAGTCTCCTTCTTTTCTTATGTTCTTAAATCACAAGATCACAAAATGAATAAAATAAAAGTATATCACGACCAGCCGACAATTGAATCAAAATGGGCGAATGAAGGAATTGAATTATGGTAAATAATAGGCGAATAATTAACTAATTAAAATGGCTGATTAAATTCTCAGCAACCTTTGGTCAGATCTCTTCAACCCTGCCGTAACCCTGTGACTCGAAGACGGCTATCGTTATGCCTTTCTTAAAAGCTGTTAAGGATGGCCTATCCCCAGCTCATATCGGTCCATTGCCCTCACGAGTTGTCAGAAAACTTATGGAGAAGATGGTTAACGCGCAGTAGTGGTATTTGGAGTCCCAAAGCTTATTGACACTTTGCTAGTAGGGCTTTCACCAGAAACAAAAACTACCAATGATGCTTTTGCTTAGGCTGGAGAGTACTGTATGGGAAGCCTTTGCTTGCATAAAACATATTTAGGTGGTATTGTTCGATATTAAGAAGTCTTGCGATACTATATGGCGGTGTGGTATTCTACGCCACATTATGGTATTTATTAGTGTGATTGATTTTAGTTAATAAATCATCCTAGATAGCTATTTGAAAACCATCACCATAAATTTGTTGAATTGGATGGAATAGTCGTCTGCTAATATTTAGACGATAAACAAAATAGATATTTACAAAATCAACGAATGCACAATGAGAGAATTGAATTTGGAAATAACAAGTGAGAGAAAATTACAATTATTCGAATAAATGAGATAATTAAATTAAGAATTGTTAAGGAATACAAAGTAAATATAATTGAAATATGGATTGAAGGATGAGATTATAGGATGGTATTACAGGTATAATTGACTTGTAAAAAGGATGGGAAGTGTAGGATAGTATGTTTGACCTGTGCGGAAGGCAGTGAAATATAACAACGTAATGAAATGTATGAAAGTAGTAAAATGTAAGATATGGTAACTATGATGGACTGTAAATTGGTATCTTGATTCGAAGTAAAGTGGAGCACGAGTGAGTGGTGACTGCTTCAAAGCGGGCAGCTAAAGGCGTGCGTTTGTTTGTGTGTGTTGGTGTAAGCAAAAATCTTTTACTAGAGGGATTTTTGTGGAATACATTTTGAAAGTAAATTGGTTTCTCGTTTATGTTGAGAAGGGTTACAATTTGTAAATATATATATATATATATATATATATATATATATATATATATATATATATATATTGATTAAATCATCGTGATTATTTGATTGGAGAACATTTTAATGTAATAAAATTCCCTGGGAATCTTGCCATTATAGCAATGCCCCAAAGGGCATTGCTATAACACTTCCCCCTTAAGAAAGTTACCCCAATTTTCCAAAAGAGTACTACCAGTCCGAGTAACGCCGATGTCTTCTTACGACGCGACCGGAGCGTGTGACAGTGCCATTGGTTAGCCTGCGGGGGCACAGATTCGCTGTTGCAGTGCCAGTAGCATTGGACGAGGCACCGACACCTGTGAAGGTTGATGGAGCGAAGGTGATACGCTTGCTGGTTCCTTCCAAGACGGCGTCAAGCGGAACGTGGGAGGCTTGAGTCCTGTTCTCTGCTGACGGGGTGACTAGTGGTGGAGAGATTTGCTCCTGACTGACCAACGCTGCCGATGAGGTTTCTTGCAACACCAGAGGAGGAGGCAGCAACACGGAAGGTGGTGTTTGAGTAGTAGGGGTGGGTTGAAGATTGTTTTGGGGGGTTACTAGAACATAAAGGGTTATAGTGAGAGAAGAATGAGGTAAAGTGCGTTCTAGGTGAACGTTTTCTATATAGGCGGGTTTTAGGCCGTCTATGGAGACAGTATCTTGCCTGGTGGCAAGCTGAAGGACAAAAAATTCGGCTTCCTGAAGATGACGAGAAAGGGTCCATCATAGACAGGTTGCAATGAAGTGCGAGTTGAATCACAAAGGTTTTATCATTGGCAGGCACTCTAAGGGTGGTTGGTTTGTAGTATACAATAACTGCACAGAGAGAGAGAGAGAGAAGGACAAATACACATTTTGCCAGGTCGAAGTATCAAAGATGGAATGGTAGAAGCAATAAAATAAGGTCGTTTGGAGACAGTTTGTTAATCAGCGGAATCTGATTAGAACGTCTGGTTTGAAACCCGACCACAATGTAAAGCTATCGCACCCGAGTGTGAGAGCAGATAGGCAAACATAATAATTAGAGCTGTCTAGAATGGGAACAGAATTGGCGACAAGATGTTTCGCTTTTATGTAAAATTTGATAAGGTCATCTTAGCTTTAAGCAAACGGAGATCCGGTGATACCCTCGCAGGGGAAAGACCCCCAAAGTAAGATACGAAGTGGAGAATTTCAGCCAATCACAGGCTAGACTCCAACCAATCACAGGCTCCGCTGGGCTGACAGGTAGCTAAGCACCACATTTGCTACCAAAGGAAGGCGGAGCTACACGTCGCCGACAAAATGATGCCTGGTATAAATAAGAGAACATTTTCATTCAAAGATCATTATCATAATTATTATTATTATAGATTATTATTAACCTATTCATTGATTGATTATTAGACTCTGAATTCACCGCTCTGCGAATCTCCATTATTCTTGCTCTTGCCATTATAACCCGACTTAAAATATTCCGTTGCGCAAATTAAATCTTTACCGTAAGTGTAAACATTTCAAAGTGGTATAAAAATACAAGTGTTTAATTCCTTGCACAAAGGAGCCTTTTACTTACAAATCTTGATCGGTTAATACCCCTCGGACCGTATGTCAAGAAACCTGTAAGCAAGCCACTTTACCAAACTTTATAGGATCGCCTTGCAATCAAAACAAGGCCTACTTACACCAAACCTATAACTGGCGACCTATAGGTTTGACTTCAACCATCACCTGCACAAAATTGTGTACGTATGAAGCAGGATCGAGGAGAGATGGTCAGAAGATAAAAATTGACCAGGAAGACGAAATTGAGTACCGTAAACTAATTCCGCTGCAGAGCAATCCTAATCCTCTCTTAAGGACGAGCGAATACCTATTAGAATCAAAGTTAGCTTGTCCACCCAAGTGATATTTGGATCGGTGGAGTGTACTCGTAAGCTTGCTTTGATGGTCCTATGTAGATGTTCCACTGTAAAGTTGCTCTGGGGATTGTAGCTTGTGGTACGAAGGCGGAAGGAGCCAAGCACTGACATGAGTGCATCCCACTGTTGGGATTCAAATTGGCTGCCACGATCAGTCATGATAGTTGAGGGAACACTAAAACGACCGACCCATCCTGAGACGAAGGCTTGAGTGACAGTGAAAGCTCTGATGTCCGAGATAGGAACATTCTCTGACCAACGGGTGAAACGATCGATCATGGTGAGAACATAATTGCAACCATGAGAGTAACGTAGTGGACCTACTAGATCGACGTGAATGGCGTCAAAACGTGACGAAGGAAGAGGAAAAGGGACCAGAGTAGTTTTTGTGCGACGATGGACTTTAGCGCGCTGGCATGGCAGGCATGGGCGAATCCATTTGGCCACATCGGCATTCATACCTGGCATGCGAAGCGTTGTGAAACGAGCTTGCGTGTGGCATTGACGCCAGGATGAGAGAGATCGTGAATTTGGTCGAAAATGTGCCGACGGTTAGAGAGAGAGGAGTGAAAGGACGAGGACAGTTAAGTAATGAATAGTCGACCAGGATGCGCCCGGAAGGACTGTCTGGTAAGTCGATCTCGTGAAAGAACGAGTTGATAAGAGTAGAGTAACGCAGTTTTTGCGTGTCTTCATCTTGTTCCTGGGCTAGCGCTATTGTCGCATGATCGATGGGCGTAGTGTGAGAGAGAGGCGTGCCCGAAATCGGGGAAAGCGCATCCAGTAAGACGTTTGAAAAACCAGGAACATAGCGAATATCGTCCGTCATCTGCAGTGTGTACTGACGAAGTACTACGAGACGAACAAGCACCGACCAAAGGCTTATGGTCCGTAAAAATAGTGGATTCACGCCCTTCCAAATGATGGCGGAAGTGGCGGACAGCGAGATATATTCTGAGGAGTTCTCGAGAGAACGTTGAATATCTCTTTTGAGAGTTAGAAAGAGACCGAGAGAAGAAAGCAAGAGGTTGCCATTGGTAACCAATCTTTTGTTGCAAGGTTGCACCTACATGAGTTGAAGGTGCATCTGAGGAGACGCTGATGGGGGCTCCTGGAGAAGGATAAGCCAATTCCACAGCGCGGACAATAGCCTCTTTGGTGCGAGAGAACGAATCGCACGCCTCAGTAGACCATTCAAGAGGAGAGTTCTTTTTGGTCTTGGTGAACATTGAACTGATAGGTTGCATGACCTGGGCACAGTTCGGAATGAACTTGTGGTAGAAGTTGATCATATCACATAAACGTCTGAGTTGCTTGCGTGATGTGAGTCGAGAAAAATTGCTCATCACGCTAACTTTATCTTTGAGTGGGCCAATCCGGACACTCGAGACATGGTGTTCCAAGAAGGAGAGTTGGGAGACACCAAAAAGACACTTATAAGTGTTGAGTACAATACCGTACTCTTGAAGGCAAGAAAAGACCTGACGAATGTGAGGAAGGTGTTCTTCCAGCGAGGAAGATGCTATTAGGAGGTCATGGATGTAGCAAAATATAAAAGGAAGACCCCTAAGGACTTGGTTCATAAAACGCCTTAAAGATTGACCAGAATTGCGCAATCCATAAGTCATTTTGACCATTTCAAAGGAGCCAAACAGAGTGGTGTTTTTAGTCTTTGAAACATCGTCTGGGTAAATAGGGATCTAGTTGAAAGCACGAACCAGATCTAGGCGAGAAAAGAGAGTACAGCCTGAGAGAGAGATGAGTGAAATCGTCTATGAAAGGCAATTGATATCTGTCAGGGATTGTAATAGCGTTTAGAGCTCTGTAATCCCAACTGCTGAATTCCCCCGACATGGATTTGGGCACAATGTTGAGCGGAGAGGCCCATGGAGAAGAGGAAGGACTACAAATGCCTGTATCCATCATGAATTGAAATTCATCACGCATAACAGACAGTTTATCTGGAACTAGATGGCGTGGTCGGGAAAATACAGGACCTCTTGTTGTCTCGATACGATGCACCACACTATGTTTTATGGGCCTATCCTTCGAAGGTGGAAGGGTGAGTTTAAGAAACTCCTGAAGAAGGCGCTGAAGTGGTGTCTCTGTGGGTGGGAGACAAATAGAAAGGAGGGAACTCTGAGAAGGTGAGTACGAATTTGAAACTGTGAGTAGAGTTTTGCGGTCAACAAGCTTTCGGTGTCGAGAATCGACCAAAAGGTCGTGAGCCGAAAGAAAATCGAGGCCCACTATTGAACAATCTACCCCCCCCCCCTTCCCTTCCCTTAACGAAAGTCCATCGAAAAACTCGACGGAGACCGAGTGAGAGTTGAATATTATGCTTTCCATAGGTCCTAATATTGGTCGAATTGACTGCCTTCAGAACTAAATCTGAGGGAACAGAGGCTTTGTCGGCCGTAGAAATTGGTATGACACTGCATTCAGTACTAGTGTCTACCAGAAATAAGAAACCACAAAGTGGGTCAAAAATACGAAAAGGAGGACCAACCTGAGGAAATGAGGTGTAGGCAGGGGATATAGACCCGTTTATCCCTTGCCTTGTTAGTTTAAAGTTTGTGATTGAGAGGCTGGATTGAGAGGAATGCGGGAATTTGGAGGTTGGGAAATTGAAGTTTGAGGATTTGGAGAAAGTGGTTGAATTGGGTGAAGTGAGAAAACTGGAGGGTTGAGGCTAGAAGAAGGTACTGGTTCCAAATATGTGCACGGTTGCAAGCATTTTAGAGCTTGTGCACCATATTTGTTGTGGTATCATCACAACTGAGTTGAATAGAGGAAAAGGAAACGTTATGCTTTGGGAGACTACTTGGCGCCGTATGTGAAGAAGCATAACAGTGGCTACAAGGCTGTGTACAGTATACAGCGTTCTGCTTGTAACTTTGATGATACCAGCATAGACCCTGATGGTGTGGAAGGTTATAAGAATAGGCGGAAGAATGAGGTTGAAAAATTTTCTGCCTCTCACCTTTCGCAGTGGGATGCCCTCGTTGGTTTCTCGTATGGGAACCAGAGCGAGATCTGCGTCTCCGATCGCCAAATCCGTGTCCGTGCTCGCTCTGTGATTCCTGCTGCAGCTTTAGCTGCTGGATGTCGGCTTCCATCCTCCGTATTGTAGCTTCAAGGTCCCTCAATAGAGAAGATGGAGCCCTCGAACGCTCCGACCGGTCGTCTGAGGAGCTAGTCGTTCCCTGAACCTGAGAAATTGAAAGATAATTGTTAAATGGGCCGTGAGTTTGGCCGTTGCCCCAATTCACATAAGGACTCCTGTATAATTTGTCTGCGGCTATAGCAATCTCCTCAATGCTCGTGGGCTCGAGCCTAGGATCAGTGGCCTGATTCCCTCTGTGACTCCTCTCATGAAAAACTTAGTGAGGAGAGGGCTAAAAAGTTCGGTTTGAGCACCTTTTACCCTGATTAGGTCCTTCAGATGCTTTAGGAAAGAAGTAGGACTCTTATCTCCCATTTCCTGAGTGTTCAGGAGCTATCTCAGGTCGTCTATTTGAGACCTGCCGTATTTGCTGAGGAAAGCCTCCTTCAGGCGGTCTAGAACGCCAGCCTGTTCCTCGTTATTTAGAACTTCCCTGAAATGTATAAAGATACTTATTGGCAAACGCTGAATTATTGCTACAATTTTATCTTCTTCGGTGATGCTCTGAGGTTTGAGGATGCGGAACGAGACTTCCAACCATGCAATTGGGTTTGCAGGATCATATACGGGAAGCGAGAGGTACGTATGCGGCTGCCTGTGTGTGGACTGGGAATTCGAGGCAGTCGGTTGGTTATGATGATCAGGTTGGCCGCTAACAGATGTCCTTATTTGTTGTGGTTGTTCCATCATAGTTACTATGTTTTATGTGTACTTGTGCTGGTTGAATGAATGTGTTGATGTGAGTGAAGTAGCTGTGGTTGTATGCACGTGTGTGTGTGTGGAAATTATTCACGAGCACAGGAATGTAAAGAAATGAAAAATAATTATGAGAAATAAAGGAAATTGTTCACTAGTTGTATATAGGGGATAGTATCAAATTAAAATTATATGAATTATGACAATTGGAAGAAGGATGCTAAAGATAACACGCGATATTAAAAATGAACACGTGAATCAAAATGCTGTTCTAACGATGTTAGCAGAGAAATGACGCGCGGAATTCGAGAAATTATTTTAACGTTTGGAGTTATTTATTGATTGACGGGAGATTATTAAATTCTGGGCACCATTTTATGGTATTGGTTATTAGTAGGATTGATTTTAGTTAATAAATCAGCCTAGCTAGTTATTTGATGGGAAGTGTAGGATACTATGGTTGACTTGTGAGGAAGGCAGTGAAATATAACATTACGTAATGAAATGTATGAAAGTAGTGAAAAGTATGGAGTGAAATGTAAGATAAGGTAAGATAAGGTAAGCTGAGGTATGGTAACTATGATGGACTGTGAATAGGGATCTTGATTCGAAGTAAAGTGGAGCACGAGTGATTGGGTGACTGCTTCAAAGTGGGCAGCTAAAGGCGTGCGTTCGTTTGTGTGTTAGTGTAAGGGAAAATCTTTTACTAGAGGGATTTTTGTGGAATACATTTTGAAAGTAAAATTGGTTTCCCTTTTATGTTGAGATGGGTTACAATTTGAATATATATACATTGAGTAAGTCATCGTGATTATTTGATTGGAGAACATTTTAATATAATAAAATTCCCTGGGATTCTTGCCATTATAGGAATGCCCTAGAGGGCATTGCTATATATTATTATGGAGATGGTTGCGATGATTTTACCTGGTTTTATCCTAAGGTTCTTATCTGGCCGTCAATTTCGTGTTAGAGTTGGCTCAGCATAGTGTTCTAATTGTTGCATGATATGTTATATCCATGAATAGCTTAGTTTCTTCGCTCCTTGAAGGTATGTCAGCGACCTTGTTTATCGACAATCTGGCACTTTTCTGTCCGTCTCTCGTTTGCTTTTGCTGCTCGACGCCTTCAGCTGACGGTTTACGGCCTATATGCCCGGACGCTGCAAAGGGGCTCTAGATTTCCATTCACTAAGACCAAGGCTATGTAATTTTTGCCGACTGCAAGGTGTTCAGAAATGACCCTTCCCTTTATTTTTCCAGAACGTGTCTATTGACTATGATCGGAGGTCCGTTTGGGGGGCATCATATTAGATTCCAGTCTCCCTGGGTGCCTCCACCTTCGGGACTAGAATCGGAAATGTTTATGGGTGATAGATCTTTTGAAAATGCTCTCACACCTTTTGAGGTAGTGACAGAAGGACCCTTTGAAAATTATACTCTCCTCTTGTCTAGTCTAAGCTCAACTGTGAGCGCGAGGAGTAGAGTTGGTCTTGATCTTTATGCAGGTTTGACTATGTGCGTAATCTTGTTGTTCGATTATCTGGTGGTGCTTTTCGCACCTCTATGTGTATAGTCTCTATTCAGAGAGTACTTACCCTCCTTTTCATCGTCGTCAGATTTGTTTTCAGTACGTTCACTGCATCCAACAACTTCCGACTTCGAAAGTTTACAAGGGCCTTTGTAGCCGAATCAGTGGCTGATTTGGATAGGCTCTTTGTTAAGATTCTAGGCTTATTGCGGCAACAATTGAAAATAAATTAATTGAACAGGCAAATACCGTCCCCATGCCCAAATCAGTTTTGTGAAGGGTAAGTTGGTGTGGTCAAGAAACAGAGTACATGTTACCTGGGGGAAAACAGGGCTTGACCTGAAAAATCGCTCTGTTTTCTCCCTCTCCTTGTTTTTAAAATTCACTCTTGGCTGGCTAAGAACTCAATCCGTTACTAGATAGAATTTTGTTGGAGTCCCGAGCAATGAACGGGCAGACCGCGCTGCTCGGGACCCCGTTGCTTCCTTTTAAGGATTTCTACCCCTTGGAATGGGATGACTGCTTGGGAATTAAGCTTCGTAGTATAAAGCTATCTGCACAAACGTGGGCTATTAGAAACTTCTCCAAGGTATCAGGTGGAGCTTTATCGCTTCTGGACTGGCCCCTCGCGCCTTACTCACGGGCACCTGATGAAGGCCAAGGACCCTCAGAATACCCCAATTTGATACGTTTGCTCTTTCCCTTCCTTATTTGGCACCGTCTTATAAATTGGCCTTCCTAGTAGGCACTTCGTTGTGAATTCTTTCCAGTCTTATCACGCATTTCAGATGATGGTGACTTGGCTTTATTAAGCGGATGGCCCTTTCTTTCGCCCAGGATCCCTTTTTAAACTGTATAGGCCATTCTGGGCTCGTGTTTTGGGGGTTTTTTTTCGCGGGCGACTCTACATCTCACTATGTCGGTCGGTCGGTCCCCATTTTGCATTTTGTTGTTTTTGTAATAACATTGTAACTATTGGGCCGATTTTAACGGAAATTGAAACCATTATGTTGTTTTACATTCTCTTTTGAATGATATAATTGCCTAAGTCCTCCCAAAGTTAGCCTAGAAATTATTTTGTTTTGGCAATAACATTATAACTATTCAGCCGATTCTAACAAAATTTGAAACCCTTATGTTGTTTTACATCCTCTTTCGAATGATATAATTGTCAAAGTCCTTCCAAGGTTAGCCCGCAAATTATTTTGTTCTGGCAATAACATTATAACTATTCAGCCGATTCAACAAAATTTGAAACCCATATATTGTTTTACATTCTCTTTCGAATAATATAATTGCAAAGGTCCTCCCAAGGTTAGCCCGCGGATAATTTTGTTTTGGTAGTAACATCCTAGCTATTTGAAGGATTCTAACAAAATTTGAAACCCTTATGTTGTTTTGCATTCTCTTTCGAATGATAGAATTGCTAAAGTCCTCTCAAGGTTAGTCTGCGAATTATTAAAAGTTTTGAAGGCGGTAAGGTCATAAGTCAAAATCTGTGAGAGCACGCGACTTTTGGTCAGCAGACCTTGTTTTTACCTTGGCTTGATTTATATTTGATCAATTTCTTCCACATAATTTTTTAATTGTGTTGCTTTAAATTTTTATCTCTACATTTTAACTTTCTATTAATTCCTTTAGAGTTTTGCGAAGTGCTACTAATATAGTCCGTTTGAACTGTTGCAGCAGGTTTCGTCGGCTCCTTCAATATAATACAAACAAGCCATACTTCGTATTCTTTCTTACAGAAAGAACTTGGTTCCACAAACACCCCTTCGGCGTTTGGCCTACGGCCTATTTGCTATTCTAAACCGCCTTTTTTAATCCCCTTTATAGACTCTTTATTTTAACACCCTGAACACCTTTTTCAACATAGATACCCTGAAACATTTTTTTAAAGTTATTTCGCCTTTTATAATATTGTCTTTATCCCCTAAAGATTTATATATAGTTGAGAATTTTCCCAACACTTTTTTCAACATAGACACCCTGAAACCTTTTTTTAAAGTTATTTCACCCGGTTTGATATTTAGAAAAACCTTCGTCAGATCTTTTTTCATCTAAATTTGTTTTATATACGAAATGATAGTAAAAAAGCGCCAAAGCCCTAATTTTAATACATTTTTTGAGCTTCACGATTTGTATGTCTTTTCATTCCAAATCATTCGATAATTATATTTATTTTTTTCTGAACTCTTAGAAAGAACTTTGATAAAAGCTCGAAACATACAAAAAACAGCGCTGCGAATAAAAGTTTCAAATAAATCTAAACTCAAAAACATGAAAGGTTACTTGTCCACTAAGCAAAGAAAACATTTTCAAAAATTTCAAAAACTCACCAAGTTAAATTATAGAGTTAAGGATAATTCCCAACAATCAGAACTTTTAAGGAGTTTCGGGACGAAAATGACACAATCAGGATACACACGATGAATAGGAAACAATTGGAAATTCCTACTCGCAGCTAAGATGACTGACCGCTTGAGTTATGTGTGAAAGCAAACAAGCTAAACTGCGTGACTCGTTATATAGAAGAATGAATTATGCTAGATTAAATGGATAATTGGAATATACTGAGTGTGGTGGGTAATGTTTGGTTGTTGGTACCTGAATTCCGCCTATGAGTACATATCATATCGCGCCGGTTCTCTTATATTGTCATAGTAGACTCGGTTATGCATAATCTGTGAAGTAATGAATACCATGGTTGAATTCACTCCTCGAAAAAATGGAAAAAAATAGTTGTGCTGCTTGATATTCACATCGGGAGCTTCAATGTGAAGATCTCCGAGTGCTCGGGTATCATTCCGAGGATGATACAGAGGATCGGGAAAAGGTTGTAGGGGTTCAGGCTAGGATTTCGAGGGTACGGTGGCTCGGAAAGCTCACTCTACGCGTTCTGATACGAAATAAACTCCATTTGTCGCGGAGATCCAGGCCATCATTGACAACGATCCCAACAAGTCAATGACGTCCATAGCAAGGGGCAAGGGAGAGTCAGAGTCTCTCATCAAGAAGTTAATGTATGGAGCCATCCCACTACTAATCATTTAAGATGAGAAAGGGCCAACTTCTGTCTAAGAAGATGAAGGACAAGCGGAAGGAACGTGCTGAAAAGCTTATGGACAAACTCAAGCATATTTTCAAGCCTGACATGTTCTGGTTCTTCTCATAGAAGAAGAATTTCTGACAGCATCAGGTGGTGAACTTGCATAACAACCGCTAGATTGCTGTCCTCCAAAGGTATATCAAAAGTCCTAAAGACCAAGTTCCCTGTCCACATCATGATGTTTGAGGTGGTCACTGGCGAGAGCCGCGTAATGCTCCCTAGGGCTACATTAAGTGCTTGTGAAGAAGTTGGTGTTGCCCTGGATCCAGATGGTCATTGGAATGCCGTGCTTCTGGCAACAGGATTGCACCATACCACACAAATAGGATAACCCAGTTTAGCTGTCAGATAATTTCTTTGACTGCATCACTCCGAACAGCTGACTTACTAACTCCACAGGCTGCAAACCCCTGGGACGTGGTTGAAAGAGAGAGATCACCAAATCCCAGTGTATCATCAAAGTGAAGCTTAGGTCTATAATTAATCAGCACAGTTTTCACCCAGTTAAACATGAGGACCGTCAAGAAGGCATGCAACAGGTTCCGATCAAGTCTTTAACATGGAACTTTAGTAAATACCTTTAGAAATGAATTATCTGTATTATTTTCTTTTATTTTCAATTTAGGCGACAAATTACCGGCCTTACCATGCATATTGTACCCAGGGCTGTTTTGGACATAAACCTAGTATTATTTGTTTACTGAATTAAAGGGTTTACGTACATTTGTGTAAAATATAAAAGAGAACACCAAAGATACTTCTTAATTGCCTATAACAAAAGGTACTGAGATTGCTCGCTCTTTAAGGTCAAACAGAGTTGCACAATTTGTGTTTTCGGCTACTAGCTTATTCTACTGTATATCATAATATGTGCGTTATACTTTTTATTTTGACTATTAAAAAAGTTAATGGGTTTTATATAGAATACAAAATATAACTAGGTTAACATTAAGAGAAAGGAATACAATAAGATAATCCAAATCTGCAACACTCCCGTTCTGCATTAGCCGTTTCTCTCAACGAGACCATGTTGGTAGAGTCTCTCTTCCCACTCTCCTGGCTAAAAGGGCTTTATATACCCGGCACGGGATGGAGGCCGGGTAGGTGGATGCGCAATATATACCCAATGTGATGTGTTACTTCGCTCCTTCGCTTTAAATACTTTTCAGGAAGTGCAGTGCAGCTTTACCTACACACTAGGTACTCTAGTTATATACCACGGTCAGCTTTCTCAATGAGGCAAACTTCCGTCGTGTCTCCGCATGCTTATCGATGCCCCTTCTCATCATCGACGACCTGAACAATATGCACCCCCTCTAGCGAAACTCCAAGTTGAATCCCAGAACCGCTTTATTTCCCGTCCTCGGTGTTTCCTGTACTCTTAGATGCACAAACAAACTTTGGCTGGGAGATTGTCAACAACTCTCATAGTATCGAAAATTTTCTCTATCGCTATGGGCCTGAATTCTATTCCTCAAACATCTTGTCGTTTTGCACGCCGTCCGCTTCCCTGTTTTATCGGCCGAGTTCAAACCGGCCTTCAGAGAGAAGCGCTATACCTATAAGCGCTACAAGCGCCGCCCGAACGACTTCACCCTGTAGGAATTTTGACGTACAAGGGCTAAATTCTAGTTCTTTTCCAAGCACGCTTGGCACTCTTAAAGGCATAGCTACGTATCTTCACTTAATAGAATGACCCTTTTTACAGAGCTGTGAAAACGTGTCAAGATAACTCGAGACAAGTTCTCCAGGAAGACAAGTTCTCCAGGAAGACGAAAGGACCATCTCGGATCCAACGTCCGTAATGAGATCCTTTGCGATCGCTTCCTCAACATTCTCTAGCTGGGATCCTGCCTTGTCAGAATTCAAAGCACGCCGAAGGCTGCCGATTGAACCTCACACTCAGAGGCGGGGAACCCTTCATCGACCTGTATAAGCTAAGTGAGCTGCGAGGCCTTTCTTCATGCATATCATTTCGGTCCACTATTCCTTGGTTTAGAGAAGGCCTATGATACTACGTGGCAATAGGACTTTATGGACACTCTCCATACCGTGGGCTCAAGAAAACGTATAAAACTTTCTTGATCTGAGTTTCTAAGAAATCATCCATTCCATGTACATGTGGGGAGACCTTCCTCTGAAGAAAAAGGCCAGGAAGAGGGCGTCCCGCAGGGAAGTGTCTTGAGTATCACGTTACCGTGAGCATCCTCTGTATCACGTCGGTGCTACCACAAAATTTTCCTACCACACACTATGTAGCCGACATTTCGATATCCTTTTTTACCTCTCAGATTCTTACATTGGAGTACCCCCTCTAACATGATCTGAACCACACCTCTCGTTATTCCAAAGTGCACATGTAACGATTTTTTGTTTCCTTTTTGTTACGACTAAGATGGTGTTCTTATTCCACCGTCCACAGCTTTTCCCCCCACTCGGACCCGTTTGTAAATAAGCTTCGCCCGGATGTTTCAGGTCGCATCATTTCTTCAGTTTTATTTTGACGGACGACTCAGGTGGGGGAAGCATATTCGCAGCCTTAGAGTTTCTTGTAGCAGTGCTATGAGCATTGTCGAGGAATAGGCCGAGGGGTGGTTGGAGTTTTCCCTGACTCTTATATATATATATATATATATATATATATATATATATATATATATATATATATATATATATATATATATATATATATATATATATATACGAGGGGTGGTCAATAAGTTTTGCGAATCGGTAGGGCAAAACAGAGGAAAGGGGATGGCTGTTTGTGGGGGTGTTAGGACAAGTTATGATAAGTCAGGACCTGCAGCCGCACGCTCCTGCCTCGTCTATTTAAGAAGCAGTAGCTGATCGCAGATCGCAGATCGTCAGTCAGAAATTTTCAACAATGGAGAAGGTTGAGCACCGCGCAGTGATCAAATTTTTGACCAAGGAAGGCAAGAATGCAAAAGATATCCATGAACGCATGGTTGCAGTGTACACCGACACCACCCCTTCCTATTCAACCATTGCTCACTGAAATAGGGAGTTCTGTCATGGTCGTGAGTCCCTTGAAGATGACCCCCGTCCAGGACGCCCGTCAGACGTGACCAACGAGAACAATGTGGCTCATGTGGAGAGGATGATCCTCGTTGATCGACGGGGGAAGGTCGAAGAAATCGAGCGAGAACTTGGAATATCACATGGAAGTGTTATCAACATCATCCACGACAATTTGGCCATGACCAAGGTCTCTGCCCGTTAGGTCTCTAGAAACCTCACGCCCTATGATCGACTTCAACGTCGTCAAAGTCCACAAGGCCAGAGTTGCACAAGCTGCCCTGCGTGAGTGCGGATTCAAAGAGCTCAACCATCCCCCCTACAGTCCAGATCTGGTTCCTAGCGACTACTTTTTATTCCGCCAGCTCAAGGCTGCACTGCGTGGACGCCGGTTTGAGGACGATGAAGATGTCCAGCTCGCCGTCCAGGAGTAGATTGAACAGCAGTCGGGAGATTTCTGGTTGTCAGGAATTCGAAGCCTCAGGGACAAGTGGCGCAAGTGCATTGAAGTCGAGGGTAGTTATATTGAAAAATAATAAAACACTTTTCCTCATATCTCGTTTCCTTATAGGCGAATTGCAAAACTTATTGACCTTCCCTCGTATATATATATATATATATATATATATATATATATATATATATATATATATATATATATATATATATATATATATATATATATATATATATATATATATATATCCTATTATCCCGAATGCGGAGGAGGAGTCGTACTACTACTTATACTTCGTTCGGCCCGTGTCCTAAATGGGTTTATTGACTTAGATTGCTTAGAGGTTGGCTACGGAGGGATTGGAATGAACTTTGCCAGCAAGCAACCCAAAGGAAGTTAGATACACAACAATATGAAAATAAAGTTTTAATGAACACTAAACAAGAATATATATATATATATATATATATATATATATATATATATATATATATATATATATATATATATAATGTGCTTTGAGAGATAAATCAATAAGTGAATCTCGGATATCTCACTTGACTTGTCAATAACTATTCACTACGTAAATCCCTATACACTTGTAATGTTGGTAAGCTTCGCGGTGAAGTTAGGGAATGTGAAAGGGAAGAGTTACCTTGGAACCTGATGTTCGGGTGGTGCTGGTGAGTGAAGGTGGTGAGATAAGGGGTGGAGACGATGAGGTAGGTTCTCCAGGGACCGACCTGATCCCACAGTTCCGTCGCGATTCTGCTGGAAGAAGGCGGTGACGGGAGCTTCTTGTTAAAGAGGGCCCCATGCTCGTGAACATCGAGGAATCTTGGGTGCCTCAATGAGTAGGGGGGGGGGCAGAGTGACCTTGTCGACGCGTAGGGGGACGGAGAAAAGCCAGGACGTAGATTTCTCGCTTAGGGAACCAGAGTGAGGCCGTTTGTAGCTTCGGCTCTGAAAATTTGAGTACGAGCCTGGGTCCGCACTGACTTGCAGACCGATCTCCTCTCTGAAGACTTGGTGCTTCGACGATTTACCACTACACCGAGACATATGACAATTCCTGCCCCGCCAGACGCTGTGCAAGCTCTACTACCGAGGGCTAAAAGAATTTATCTTTTATACCCGAAACTCGGGAGAGGATCACATGGCGCCGGAAGTAGAGTTGATATAAAGTGCCCTTCTTCGGGTGAGAGAGGCTTGATTATCTCGTCCATTTCGTCCTTTGCAAACTTCCGGGAACCACCGAAAGCCAAGATGGGCTCCCATCTATCGATAACCAGCCGAGAAAGGAACGCGGTGGTTAGCTAAAATGATCGGCGGGTTCTTCCGGTGAGAGACCATCAGATATCGGGCTGGAAGGGAAAGGTGTGATAACCAGTCCGCCCGGAAGGGAGGTGGGGAAATGTGGGTACATTATGCTATTCTCCTACTAGCATTCTTTAACCTGTGACGTTCAACACCTGGTGTGCTAATGGGCCTTTCTTTTGATGATATACCTTGCTTTGTTTGCTCTTAGCTATACTATAGATGTGAGTTCTACTCATTTGTAGCCAAGCGTCCATTGCATAGTGTGGATTCAATCTCCCACTCCGGTTTCCATTTGGCGACAGGTGCCTTTCGCATGTCACCTGCTACTCAGAAGGGTACCCTGCGTAAACTGCCACGCCTTTTACCATGGAAGCGACACTTTCTCCGAGCTCGAGTGCTCAATGCTAAGTAACATCTGGCAGCCTTTCAGCTTCAGTGCCCGCAGTTGCGTGCCATCCTTGCCCACTGCATACATGTCGTTCGGTGTTATACCTTTCACTACATTAACTCTTGTCTACATTCACCATTTTCTTCAGATCTCTCCGTACTAAGGTCTGAACAGCAAAGTGGTGGGCGGTGTAGTGTGTGTTTTTGGTGGAGGGGGAGAGGTAATATCCTTGCTACAACTGAACCCCGCATAGGGGTAACTGCTACCCTGGTATCTAGATGAGTGCACGTTCTTATGGCCCGAATACTCGTAAAGAAGGCCTGGCTCACAATTAACTTTAACTCGTTGTCCGCGACTGTGGAAGCTAATACGGGCTCACAGTCGTCTAGGAACCCCTTATTTTCTCTAAGACTATCCACTCTTTTTCCCTTTGTTATCTCTTCATCTATCTAGTCTTTAGGTCCTGACCAGCTACCTCATGCCGTATTAAAAGAGAAGATTTGGAACTTCTTTAAATAATGCCTTTTAACAGCCGCAGCTTGCAAGATACCAGGCTTGAAGGATTCCTGGGCGTCTGAGTACAAATAATGGAATATCTAGGTTTGCCTGAATCACCTCTTCCCTGTGCCTAATAGACTGACCACCTACTAGCGTCTTCTTTCGGTTGCATAAGTCTGCCCCTGCCTATGGGGACCAGCTTTACTGCTTTGTGCGCTGCCATGGCAACTAAAAAGTCTTGGGTCCAATCTCTGAATCTGCCACGTGATATCTTCAGATTTTAGCCATCTTGTGTACCTCTTGGTAAGGGATTCCAATCTGTCACACCTGGTTCTATTACTGCTCAGGTGAGAGTTGTGGCCTTTGGGGAGTGACCGTCCACTGGGTATCTCCCGTTCAGTGTTAACTTAGCACAGACATTAACATCAGCCTTTAACGCACCCAAATTTAGACTCCCTGAAAGTTCAATAGGCGGGAATTACTGGACGCCATATATAACCACCACACCTTCTTTTTATCTCAAATTTATCACAAACCTCGGAATTTCGGTCACGTTCGCTAATAAAATTCAGCAAACACAAAAAAAGCGAAACCTCCTCGCCCCATTTTATTTTGATAAGGACGATGACCTCCGATAACACACCTCTCTCTGGTTGGGATTCTCAATGCACTTACTTTCAATTTGTAAAATAATTTCGCCTTTCTCACCTTCATGGGCAACCCCAGTTAGCTCCATTTAAAAGAGGAGATTGCCTCCCCGCTTTTATGCTTTCACTGGGTTCTCTCCCAACCTGTCATGTCTCCAGCTAAGGTTTTTCCGCCTTAACCCTCCTTTCCCTCTATAGTTCTCCTTGGGGAACTCAATATCTAAGGTGGATGTGCCTGCTCCCTTTGCTTTCTCAGGGGCCCAAAGAGTGAGGCAAAATTGACTCGCTCGCTCCTGATGGGAGCCGTCAGCCAGAAAAGATCCATTCAAAGGGAGAAGGGACTGCGGAGTACAAGTGTTAGTTCCCCACTCTTCGATCAGAGAAGTGTCACTCTCTTAGGCCACGTTTTTCTTTTTTTTTAGAGGCAGCACTCGATCTCTCCAGACTTGTATAACAGCATTAAGCTATTGCATGATCGATTGGAATCCCAGACCCCTATAGAGGACATAGTCAAATGGACTCCCGACTGGGATTAAGGCGCCCTCAAGGGGCTCTCAGTGTGTTATACCCACGAGCTTGAGTCTACTCCTGAGTGAAATCTACCAAAGGGGACACAGGCGCCTAAGGACTCAAAGGGAGAAAGGGCTCTCCTAGTTCCGTTGGAGCTCCAAGACGGCCGGTGATTTAGAGATTGCCGCTTTCTCGAATGTGGCCAGGTTCTTCATGTTCAAGGCAAGAAGAGAGTTCCTGGCTTCTGAGGTGGATATGTATTACATAGCCAGAATAAAGAATCATTCTCAGTAGTAAGACGTCGTCAAGACAGCCAAGTTAAGAACAGCGATTTTAGCAAGTCGATAAGGGCCCTAGGCGGCACTTGAAGGCCATAAGTGTTCAGGTATGAGTCTGGTCCCTTCGACACAGCCCACGACTTGCTGGCTGAAAATGTTTACGTTGATTTGAGTGGTCGTTGAGAGAGAAACCAACCGCCAGGCCAAAAATTGCAAATACTCCTAAAAATCCGCCATTCGAGACGTTATGACTAACAAGAATGAGAGCTATTTGCTTCGGGCATGCAGTCGCTTCCGAGATCGCCATAGAGGTTGAAGGCGTTTTTTTTGGGGGGGGTAACATTTTACCATACGTATATAAAAATATTTATACCAATTTTTATGTAAATAATTCTTTGTTTGTTTTTTAATTCAATATATTTGTTTTGTTTTCAAATAACTGCCACAACCTGTAAATCATTTCCTAATAGAAAGATAATTTAACCATTGGTGTTTAGAAATAATATTGATCAGATGACGACTGAACAGCATTAAATGTAGGGAGTCGATCAATGCCAGATAGATTCAATTAATTCGGACTTGACTTGAAATAGCAGATCATGGTTTCTACAACCGATGGTGCATCAGTCATGGCCAAAGCGGAAAAATAGCTCCAACTCAGTAACAGTGTTGGGTGCACGACATTCATTTTATTGTATTCGACGTTCTTTATATGAAAAAAAATGATACATAAGAGGAAAATGAACAAGGTTAAGAGACTATGGAAGTTCCTCGAGTCACCAGTTATAGAGGGTCTCGACGTTAATAAATGTGGGCATTCAGTTATAGGGCTCGCGAGTTAATACCGGCACCGAACGTTCTTGTGATATGCCCTAAATATTCAAGGACCTTTTTATTTTAGGCGGCAGAGAACATGGTAAGCTTCGGATAAGAAAGGAATTCGCTTGACCAAGGCTTGAGATTAGGTAGGGCTTAGTTTAAAAGGTCGATATAGATTACCTGTGACAAAGAAAATCACAAGCGGAGGAATCTCGGACTCTTTATTAGAGCGCAGAACTCGGGTAACTTTGCTGTAAGAAGGATTCGAGACGTGCGTGTATTGTATTTAAATGGGCCTATTACTCCATGGCGTCTCTCTGACTCCCTGGCTCTTCCAGACTCCTGATTGAATGGGCCTCTTTCTGACTGACTCTCTGACTTACTCTTTCTTTCTGCTTCACTGGCCTTTAAGTATGAGAGTTTGTCAGTATATATTTGTGTCGGAAACAATAGGCATGGCCTATTATTATCCAATGATGTTGTTCGGGTGGAGCTCATTCCATGTTTTGGGCGAAGCCTATTCCACTCCCTGTTATGGAGATAGAGATTCGTTTTTGGTCAAAATCCCAAAGACGCAGCTTTGAGTTTTGCAATCCTTGGCTGGTAAACAATGGCCACTCTATCGTGTTTTCACTTCTGCACCTGCATCCCTAGCTTGTCCAAACAGCCGACCTTCCATCACGGCTATGGAAACCACTTTTATATGTGTGTGTGCATATGTTTGCCGCTGTCTCGAATTCATTCCTCTCGCCTCGATCAAAATACATATATTATTTACATTCATGTTTTCTTAACTCATGTCTATTTATACTATAAGTGTTTCGCTCTATTCTAGATGGGTTCATTATTACATGGCATATTATTTTATTAATTAATGCGTGTGCCCAATTTCAGGATTTCATAGAGCCAACGTGCTCATTTGTGAGGTTCCTCGCTGGGCCTACTTTACCTTGCAATTTGAGTGCCAGAAGACTTCTGAATGCGATGGGTTGAAGACAATGTAGAAGATGATATTCAGTTATTGCCATTTGAAGTTTATTACTTTGGTTCGATCAGGAGAATGCAGAAAGTTTGCAAAATGCTCAGAAAATCCCCGTTAAAGGATGAAATTTTCCTAAAATTTTTGAAATCACAATACAGAAATAATATAGTTAATTCGTAATTACAGAGGACAGAACTCACTGTAGGTTTATTTGAAATGTGCAAAATCTTTTATAAACTAAAATCATCGATCACACAAGCTTTGAAATCGTGTGCACTAATGAATTTTCTGAGTTAGATTAGATTATAGTCAGAAGGGCAGTTGAAATAGTAATAACTCTTTTCTTCTCTGAAGATGCAAACTTAGTGAAAGCAGGTAAATCTATGATGTTCCTTCTGAACAAATTAGCAAGGCAAGGTCACTCGATAGAGCGTCAAATGCATCTTTCTCTCAATCAAGAGTAGGAATCAAGAAGAATTTAAATTATTGTTTTCCTTTGTTATATCGCTATGATCCTTAAAATATAAATGAACAAATGTCTGACATTTTCAAGATGTCTTCTCTTGACTCATAGAAGTAATCTGCTACTTCTATTCACGGTTATTTCCTGATGGATATAAGTGCTGGATATAAACAGTGCCCAATAGAATCCAGTTGAGGGTAATCTAAATGAAGACGGTCAAGAAGAGAGTTCGGAAAATGCCTCTATCGTGAGATAACCAAATTAAAAAAAAATCGACTCTTAGTTAAGTTCTCTATACTCAATGCAAGAATGAAATCACATTGTACAAAGTACAAAAAAGAGATGCGAAAATCTAGATCGATTGTACAGGGCATTAAAGACCATCAAGCCACAAAGCTGTGAAGCAGAGCGAGCATTTTTTTCAATGGAAATTTTCATAACAAAGGTTCGGTCCAAGCTCCTGTCCAACCACTATTAATATCTTATCCTTTTTGAATTGTTACTTCCTTAATCAGAAAAAAACTAAAATATGCTTAATGAGTATAAAAAACTATAATTTGTTTATATATAGCTGTCACAATTTCAAATGGGCTCATAAAAATTACTTATAATTTTGCGTTTTTGCTTCTATTCCTAAAACACCTAATTTAATTAGAGCATTTATCAATAATTATCAATAATCCTGAAAAATTAAAACCAATTTTTGATAAATAGACTTGAGATCATTTGCAGAACTAAATTAAGTAAAATACCTACGTGGTCAGGGCACCAATTTACGATCAAACCTAATCGCTCGGGTAAAATCGCCGTATAAACACCATGAAAAACTTTACAACGATTTTGTTCCTTAAATAAGATCTATAAGAGGCCAGGTTTTTTTCTAATGGTATATTCTTAAACGCCCGAAATTGTCTAAAGAAATTTATTTTATTCTATGGGGCACTATGTATTGTATGAATTGATAGTTACTGACTTTCTTATTATTTTAATTAAATATATTTTCAATATCTTAATAGCCTCCCGGCTATTAAGGTGGTTAGCGCGCTTGCCCGGCAATCGCTCGGTTGGCAGTTCGAATCTCCGTCCGGATTCTTTTTAAGCTGACACTACTTTACTAGGGAGGTTTCCTCTGTGACTGGAAATGACGATGAGGAGCCGGTTGATGTCCAAAAGAGAAGCAACATATAGCTTGATAGGAGGACTAAAACCACCAAACTTTAAACTTTTTAAGCAACGCCTAAATTTAACTAATCAGAAAGGTAGAAAATATGTGAGGAAAAATCTAAGAGCAGGATGACAGATGGTCTTTAACGATGTATATAATGTCTGTTTAAAAAATAAGAAGCAAAAGCCAACAAGAGTATCTCTGCCTTTTGTAAGAAGATCTGTAAAGATGTGGGGAAGTGAAAATGACTGGGAGATATAAAGCCACAGAAAAACGGGGGTGTTAAAGTCGAGAGGGTACGCAATTTTCCAGATGCCAGCTACAGCATGGTTGGCATTGTACATCGGAGATATAGACGTGTTCTGAAACGTGACGGTAAAAGAGAGAACCCGTTGGTGCTATACCAACGAAGTGGACCCCAATTCTCAACCGCAACCTTCTCTGTCGTTCCCAATTCACTAATTCGTATGTCATATAACCTTTATCCTTCCTGGCAATTGCAAGTTTTCCAAACAGATGTACTATTAATTGCCCTTAACATATGGTCTATATTTACCCATCACACACTACTTCTCCAAAATGCAGTGCCATGCACACACTCGCACCCAAAAAGAGCACAGGACCATTCCTCACTCAATAACAGAGGTAAGAAGAGGGTGTTGGAGTGGATGGATATTTTGCGTATAAGTTGTGATTGAAGTAAATACTGTATAATAGATCTGCATATCAATCAGTGCAAATTTTCCTTCCTTATTCACACTGTGCGCTAAATATTGACTCCCCCATTGAATATGTTATTGAATGAGGAATGGTCATGTTCTATGCACTCATTTATCTGTAGATACCAATACACACCTACACAGGATACAAACTGTCCAAAGCCCTCTTTATTGCAACCTGCTGGCACGAGAACCGACCCAATACAGCACCTACACTTTGAAAAAAAAAAAACTCCAATGCTAGACTAGCTAAACATGATGCACACAATTCTTCCTCCAGCTGCTTCGCACGTCACCCCTTCCACACTTACCCTCGCCCATAGAAGTCCCCAAAGCACCCCGCCACCCATTCCATCTAATCATTAGTCCCACCCGATTCCCCACTTTACCAGAATATCACTTCCAAACCCAACGTAAAACGCCCCCAGCCAAACCTACCACTCCGATACAATCCTGGATGACCGAAACAGTTTCATTGCCCCTCTTGCGACCAGGACCCCCCCCCCTCCCTTCCATACGGCGTTGGTCTCCCAACGTCGCGGTACCGGGTTCGATTCCGAATCCCGGCACGAGCGGACACAAACGTCAGCGCACGTCTGGCTACCAATTGGTGGACGCGCTGTGCTCAGCCCTGCGCGGGATTGGGGGGGGGGGGGGAAGCTTACACTTCTCTTACACACATAGCCAATTAAAAAACTTCTTTCCTCTCTTGTCTTCGAAGCACAAACACACACACACACATTCTCTGTTCCAAGGTATCCTGCGGATGGGTATCTATATCCACAAACCTCTGACGTGGAACAAGTCCCTCTCCCCCGGGGCGACGAAAGTTCCACCTGAACGCTGTTTGGCGTCAAAAAATAATCCTTCCTGGCAACTCAACCCAAAGAGGAGTGGGCCCTGGTGCCTTCTGGCTCGCCAGAGATTGTTATACTGACTTTTATGTCTATTTTATTATCCGGTCGGGATCCGCCTGGATAAAGGCAGGTTTGCGAGTCACCACTACTACTACCTTCAAGAAAACTTAAGAAACAGCGAATATCATCCTATCATGACTCTCTTTCTCAACCATCTCAGAACCACTTTCAATATAACCTCTCTCGGGGGTCTCTGGAATAGACCGCATACCATGGCGGCCTTTCTGAGCTCTGCCGGGTTCGATTGAAGAAAAGCCGGGACGCGACAAATAAACATAATCACATATACAAACCAAATAATATTATGTATGTGTATCTATGTCTATACACATACATGCACAAATTGTAATAAATAATATTTGTTAATTTTAATAATAATAATTAACAAAAGGTATAAGAGAAAGTAGATAAGGCCACTTAATACGTCATGGTATTTCCGGTTTGTAGGAACGTTGGATGAAGATCGATAACTGGCTTAATTATTTGCTTATTTATCTACTTTATTTTATTTATTCATTTATTAGATTAGTTAAAATTAAAAGGAAAAGGATTTTACAAACGAGGGGAGTTTTATTATTTTGTGAATGAGCCGAGGGGCAGACAGACAGAAGGAAAAAGTACTTGAATAGGAAATATGACGGGTCAGTTAAAAGGTTCTAGAAGCAAATTTGTGATAAGAGCAGAGACGTACAAATTGAGACCCCATTTATTTTTAGCATGTGAACGTTAAAATTTAAGTCCCCCTAAATTTTCACTTTTGACATAAAAAACAGTACTTAAAGGTCAGTAGTCCCACTATGTGGGCATTGGTTCTACGCTCCCAGTTGCCTGATGGTATCACCGGCCCTGCTACCACCTTAGCAGTCATAATAGGGCGATTATAAGGCTCCTACCCATACCAAAGGTTGTTTTCATTGGTACACGTTATCGGGACCTGTTCCTGGAGAGTCCCATAATCCACCGGCATTATTTATGATTGATGTAATATTTTTTTTTATTCTCTTGTCCTTTGTTTATTTGTTGTTCATTCATCCCATTCCATGGGCGAGACACAATGGAGCACACATATTCCTTTTAATCGTGATCAAAGAGAAGAGAAAAAAACGAAGCTCTGGAAATTCCACTAGATTTTCAGTTGTTCAGTGACGTCACGACTGCGATGAAAGGGCAGCTCACTGTCTCCCACCACTCCATGACGTGTTTTACTTCCAAAATGATCGAAAAACAGTCTGTTCATATTATATGTTGGTATGATGTCTCTCACACCTGCAACGTAAAAAGAGAACGGCGCTGAGCTAGTAGTCTCTGCTCAGCTGTTAACGAGTGAAGGTTGGTGGTGTTATCCTAGCTTAGTTCCGCGCCCGTCAAAGGTGATTAATATTTCTCGTATACGATGTTGAACCTTTTCATGTGCACCATTTACAATCAGGATTTGTTTATTTTATTACATGTGCATAAGTTACATAGATAATTATTATGGAGTAGTTTAGAAGTATGCTGCCACAAGTTCTCCATTATTCATATTGCTCGTTTCACGATTTGTTCTGCATGAATTTATAAATAGATCATGCCATTTCTTGATATATATATATATATATATATATATATATATATATATATATATATATATATATATATATATATATATATATATATATATATATATATATATATATTTATTTCCTGTGACAGAAATTCCTCGGGGCCATTTGAAATTGGCTAGGAACAGGGCAACCGTACAGACTTTTGTAGTCTTAATAAGTGAATTTGGATCTCTCCTGAAAAGTGCTGATAGTTATATTCGAATCGTCTTATAAATCTTCGCACATTACATACAATTCTGGTTCCAATAAGAGGCTTATTTTATACAAATATCGCTTCACTCCTTGTTTCTTATCTATCTTTTCCTGGAAAGTAAAAGCTCATTGCCTTCTTTTGTCGGTGTTGAGGGGGAATTAAAATCAATTTGCCGTTGTGTAGCCAAAAATTTGCATTTATAAACGAACAAAGAGATGGGAAGAGGGTGAGGGCAATGGAAGTTTAGGAAATAGCAACAATTTCAGAATTTATCCTTCATATGAATAGCCGGTATCAGGGAAGCTCTCGTAAAATTGAAATCACCCAAATTGACCTATTTAAAGAGGCAGACAATCCAATAACTAAGAGCCAAAGGATGGAGGCAGATTACTGACACCTTTTGCCAGAAAAGGGTTGGATTCAATGAATATTTTATTTATTTTCGTTATGAAATTTGACATTTTCCTATTTGAATTCTGATGACCCCTTTTTTTGTCTAGTCCTCTATTTAATGGGATTTGAAGCCTTTTTACTGAGAGCAGTTTGCATTTCTTTAATATCTTCAACCTCAATGGAAAATTGAGCCTTCTTTTTTACTGAAAAGAAATGGTTGTTGTTATTAGTTATTTTAAAGAAAACACATTTCAGTCAGATGAAAATTTTGAATTAATTAAGCAAAATATACAGTATTTCATATACAGTTCTCCCGATTGGAGGAACTTTCTACATATTTTTTTTTAAAGCATTCGTAAATTTAAATCATGCGTTGCATTTCCTCTAAATTTGAATCGGTAATAAAAGTTATCTTAAATTCAGCAAAAATTCTGTCCACTCGATAACAGAGTTCTCGTTTCATTGTTTGTTTACATAAAACAATTTTAGTTCGATTAAAATGTCTGTCTTAAAATCCCTTCGGAAGGGAATGTCTAAGTCTTATCAAAGTTTAAACACGTTGACCAATGATAACGACTATTGTCAACCCAATTATGATCCTGTGGGACCAGAGAGAACTTTAGAGTGTTTAACTGTTGACAATTATCCTCACGGCAAAAACAAAAACAAATCTTTTCGTGCTTTTAAAAACGCTATGTCAAAAGTATCGCATCCAGCTAAGTTCAAAGTTCGAACTTCTAGAAGCTCTTTGGCTCTCGGAGAGATTCAGAACATTTGGAAGATAACCGAGGAGGAGAATTCAAATGATATTATGGGGTGAGTCTATCTCGTTATCTTTATGTTCGAATAGATCTCGCCACTCTCATTATTATGCAAGCTTAAGTTTCTATTCACGAGTATGTACAGATTTGTACGCATTGTGCGTAGAGATTTGGAAATGAACCATTCTCGCTCCAGCATGCGAAGTTGACGAGAGATCTCTTTGACGTCTGCATCATCAGGAGCCAGAAGCCTATTTGTTTGTGACAGATTGGAAACGCTATTTTCTTCTTTTCATTTAAGTTACATTTTATCTCCCAACTGATTTTTAATGACTTAGATTTCCCTCAAATTAAAGCTAAACCTTAAAACCTTATATTACAAGATCGTTTCCCACTCATGTGTGAAATTAATGAACATAATTTTTTCAATTAGAACAATATTAACGAAAGAAGGATCTCCAGGATTCAGTCACAGAATGCCTGTAGTCTATAGGTGAAGTTGCTCTTGGAATTTTTTAATTATCTTCCATCACCAACATTAAGGTTAACGCATGTTCGTTATGTCTTTCTAAACCATCTGGTTTTTAATTTTCCGTGTTCTCTCTATTTATCGACACTTTTTTTATTGAATGATAATACTCATTGATTACATCAGTTTTCTTCTTTGCTCAAATAAAAAACAAATAAATGACTCCGTTTCCTTTACGAACGCCAGTTAGCGAAGGGTCCCTGAGCCTACATTTTTACATTTCGTTCAGTTCCAAGGGTTAATGGCGAATATTATCGTCTAATATGTGGTCCGCTTTCGAATTCACTGAAAATCTCTTACTTTTGTATCACACGTGGCATTTAGTCATCTCTTAGGATGTATTTTAGTTTTTAATTGTCCTTTAACAATTTTGCTCCACACAACGGTTTGTTTCTTCCGTATATTTGAAGGCGTTTTTAACGAATTATTATTTTAGGACATTTTTTTACTCAAGAAAGTATAAAAACATTTTCCTTTAGGGCATAATTTTACTTAGGCTTTAATTATTACTTTATTTCATAAAATGGGAAATATCAAATTACAATAAAAGAATCAACAAGGACTAAGCCAAGTAGATCCAAAGAAAAAAAAACGAGCAAAGGAGAGAGGAAACATTTTAACAGAGTTAGTAACATTCATGGAAGGTCACGTATGTGCTCGCGGTGATGGCTACAATCTTAGATCGGTAATATATTTGCCATTTTAGTCTTTTTAGCATGTTTCGATCTTAAAATCATGGGCACACAGCTAATCAGTGAATTTCCAAGTTCTTAAATTTCCGTAGTTTCTAGAGAGGTTATTCGAACTAGGCTGTTACTTTAACTTCACTGGAACACAGAACACTGGGAAGATCTCTGACGTCACAAAAGCATTTTGCTTTATTATCACCCTTGCGTACATACACTACCGAGCAAATTAGAGAACTATTTTCCTTTATTAAGATATTTTCAGAATTATGATGAGTAGGTAAATGAAATTTCCATTGTACATAAAGACGCATTTAATATATTTTATGAAGATTTTCAAGAAATTATACGAAATAAACTAACAAAATAAAATATCGTGCAAAATAGGAAAACGATTTCTTCAAGAACATTCTAGAAGTTCCTTGAAATTATCTGGCAATATTTTGCTCAGTATGTAAGAACTGTACAACCATTCTTGTTGTTATACTCACTCTACAAAGATGTCACTACACGTGAGTGACTCACGAGTTTCGTCAGAGAATTGTTGTTTGAAGACTTCGTGGAGGACTCTTTCTGTGATTTCAAGAAAGGTAGGGAGGTCCAAGAGTGTGAATCGCGCGTTATGGAGTTATACAATGAAAACAGAACCCACAATTCTCCTGCAAACGTCGGTTGACCCACCATTTGAAGGTGGTCAATTTGGGAAATACGATGGAGCTTAGTCCTTTCCGTTCCACTAAGCTAGAATCACAGGCGTCTATTTATTCCCGTATAAGGCTCCAAATTGCCCCTCCTATGTAGGAGAGACCAGCAGGTCATTAAATAAACATATATGAACATAGGGGGGATAATCGTAGAGCAAGCAATGATTCTAGTATTTTTATCCATGTGGAAAACGCAAATCATACAATAGATTTCCATAGTGCCAAATAATTTACCATTCTAACGATTACAATAAAAGAAAAAAAATATTGAATCTGCATTAAGCAAAGAAATTACAAATTTCAATCTGTCAGAAGTGGAGCATAAACGTAGTCCCTATGTATCAAACCTCATTCTAACTATGAAATGGATGGGCATTGGCTGAGCTCAGTAGAGGATGAGAAAGATCTAGGAGTAGTAATAGATAAGTCATTAAGGTTTTCTAAGCAGTGTATTGAAGCAAGAAATAGGGCAAATAGAGTGCTGGGTTTCATTAAGAGAAATGTCAGTTACAAAAGTAAGGAGGTTATTCTTAGACACGATATTAACCTCCTCGAATCAGTGCAACGGAGGGCAACAAAGATTATTCCTTCCCTGAGGCACCTTGAATATATAGATAGACTGAGTGTATTAAATATGTTCTCGTTCGAAAGGAGGTGTGTGAGAGGGGATATGATTGAGCTCTTTAAAAAAATTTATGTGCTAGATAAATTGGATGTTAGCAAGTTTTTTGAGTTAGAGGATGGAAATCGGACTAGAGGTCACCACTTGAAAATTAAAAAGCAAGGGTGTAGGTTGGATTTAAGAAAATATTTTTTCACCAATAGAGTGGTAGACTTCTGGAATAAATTGCCGCCGAGGGTAGTAGGTAGTCCAAATTTAAATGTATTTAAGAGTAGGTTGGATGAGTTTATGGGGAGGGAAGGTTGTGATGGTTCCTAAGTTTTGTATATCTTAATATTGTTTGTATATATCTATAGCTGCATGATTTAGTTCTTGACAAGCCTTGATTGGTGATACCCTTGTTTCTGGACGCAATCCTCTGGATGTAGTTTTCCTGGGAGTTTGGGTGCCTTAAAAAGAGGCCGTTTGACTCGGATGACCTATGATGAGCCCTTGTGGCTTTTGTCATCTGTTATATTATATTGTGGGGGACTTTGATTTTGTCTTTCCCTGGTGATGGTGCTTTTTGTGGGTGGGTTTTGACGGAGGCGGATGACCTTTGATAGGCCCTTGTGGCTTTTGTCATCCGTGAAATTATGTTATGCTATGTTATGTTAACATAATCACCTAAAGCTATCGCCTCCAGATTAATGTCAGTTGCCTGTTATTATATATTTCAGTTTTCTTTGGCCATTTCTCTTACTCGTAGTTTACGGCTGAAGATGATATTAGAAGCCATATATCGAAACTAGTCTCATTTTATTAAACTTTATGCTCCAAAACAGTGTTTTTTATTATATATATATATATATATATATATATATATATATATATATATATATATATATATATATTAGTGATGGGACGAGTACTCAGTATCGGTATCGAATATCGGTAGTATTGGCTGTTTTTAGTGGTATCGGAACTCGTATTGGTATCGGAACTTTTATGTCTCATGTCCGATATCAAAATCCGATACCTGCCCATTAATTCCCAAGACTATGCAATCATTTTACAACAAATATTCATTCTATTTAATGATTATATTCTTGTGTCCCGTACGTGAAAAAAATCACATAATCTGCACCTAATTTATTTACACAAAACTTAACATTTCATAACCCTTTCAAACCCTTAGTTTTTCAGGGAACCAAAAGGAACAAGAACAGGCCAAACCACTAGTTTACCCGTACGTGAAAAATTCACATAATTGCAATCAATCAAATGACTGCAGTTAGTTTGATATAAATGATATGATTTTATTTAAATGTTTAACTCAATATTCGTAAATTTCGATAATTTTATCCCGTTAAAAAATATTTTGAAAATATTGTACACGTGCCATCATAAATGAAGGAAAATTTTAAATTATTTTCATCTCCATTATTATTGGGTAATTCTTGAACAAAAGATTAGGAGTCACTTCCTTCACAATGAAAATTATTATTACACAGAAAATATATGCAATTAGCTTGAAATCAAAGCCGTTTCATATAGTCATATTGTATGTATGCTACCAAACCAATTAATTTCTATTCCTTGGATATTCATATTCAATTTTCACCCATTGCAGAATGAATATGAACAGTTACATGAAATAAACGTTATTGTTAGAGAGTAACCATATCGAACATGTTCAAACAGCGTTCATTCAAACGAACAAACACGAAACATATGACTCAAGATTTGTTATTGTATTACTATTCTTTCAATCTATAATCAAATGCGTAGAAATTTCTTATAAATGAAAAATTATTTGGAATATTGGGTTTGAAGTACGACTAATATTCAAGTTTACACCTAAATTGTCTATTGTTTTTATTTGGTTGCTAAAGGTATTAGTTGTATAATTGGATGCCTAAGTATTCTATTTTGTAATAGCTTGAAGAATTAAACAAAGCACCATTGTTCAGTAGTATTCTTCAAACAAATGATTAGAAACCTATATAAGTATTTACTAATACACAAACACATACGTATATATATATATATATATATATATATATATATATATATATATATATATATATATATATATATAAGTGTAGGAGAATAGCATAATGCTCCCAAGTTTTGCCCACCTCCCTTCCGGGCGGGCCGCTTATCAACCCTTGCCCTTCCGGCACAATATCTGATGGTCTCGAGCCGGAAGAAACCATCGGCCATTTCACCTAATTACCGAGTTCCTTCTCGGAATGTTTTTCGATAAATGGGCGCCCATCTTCGCCTCCGATAGTTGCAGGAAGTTTATAAAGGACGAAATGGAGTAGCTTGACATCTAATCTACTGCCGGCGCCCTGAGAACCTCTCTCGAGTTTCGAGTATAAAAGACGAATTCTTTTAAGCCTCAGTAGTAGAGCTTGCACAGCGTCTGGCGGGACAGGAATTGCCATCTATCGATGTAGTGGTGATTCGTCGACGCATCAAGTCTTCAGAGAGGAGATCGGTCCCAGTTAGGGAGGCTCCTTACTCCGTTGGTCTGCAAGTCAGTGCGAACCCAAGCTCGTACTCACGTGTAAGAGCCGAAGCTACAAACAGCCTTACTCTGGTTCCCTAAGCGAGAAAACTATATCAAGGCTTTTCTCCGTGCCCCTACGCGTCGATAGGTCACTTCTCCTTCCCCCCTCACAGAGGCACCCAAGATTCCTCTGAGTTCATGAGCGTGGGGCCCTCTGTAACAAGAAGCTCCCGCCACCGCCTTCTTCCAGCAGAATCGTGACGGAATTGTGGGATCAGGTCGGTCCCTGGAGAACCTACCTCATCGTCTCCACCCCATATCTCACCACCTTCACTCACCAGCGAGACTCCCCGAACATCAGGTTCCAAGATAACCCTTCCTTTTCACATTCCCTAACTTCACCGCGAAGCTTACCAACATTACAAGTGTATAGGGATTTACGTAGTGAATAGTTATTTACAAGCCAAGTGAGATATCCGAGATTCACTTATTTATTTTCATATCGTTGTGTATCTAACTTCCTTTGGGTCGCTTGCTGGCAAAGTTCATTCCAATCCCTCTTCAGCCAACCTCTAAGCACTCTGAGTCAATAAACCCATTCAGGACACGGGCCGAACGAAGTATAAGGAGTAGTACGACGACTCCTCCGCATTCGGGATAATAGGATATATATATATATATATATATATATATATATATATATATATATATATATATATATATATATATATATATATATATATATATATATATATATATATATATATATAAGAGTCGGGGAAAACCCCAACCACCCCTCGGCCTATTCCTCGACAATAAGTACTCGGTATTCGTATCGGAATCGGGAGTATACAGTAGTATCGTATTAGGTATCGGTACGCGCTTGAAGATCTGGTATCGTTCCATCACTAATGTATATATATATATATATAATGAAAAACTCACAAAGTGGCACGTAAGGAAACCAATAATATGAAAATCAACCCATAGAAAAATGAAAAGATGAATCCAAGCACTTGAAAATGAACTTGCAAATATAGTTCGAAAGTGCTTGGATTCATCTTTTCATTTACCTGTGAGTTAATTTTCATATATATATAATATATATATATATATATATATATATATATATATATATATATATATATATATATATATATATAAAATTAGGTAAAAGGTCATGTTGTATGCAGGTTCTATTAAAGTCCACAGCTGCGGCAGCGTCGTCCATGCGTGTTGCCTTTCAATCTCCTTTATTTCTTCACGGGATTGACCGCCGACCATAGCTTTCCTTTCCACCTTCCTACAGATGATGCATCTTATTAGCGTCCACTTGGAGAGGAGTTTGTGCTTCTAGGCCTACATTTTTAGGGCATTTGTTCCATTAGTCGAAAGAATGGTGTTTAGGTACTTTTCTCTCAGCACAGAGCAATTTACTATTTGGTGCCGCGTCGTGGCCAGGGAGCACCCTTAAGAGCACTTTCTTGCTCTGGTTCTCCTTCGTCGTGCTTGGCGGGAGACGTTAGGTTTGTAGTTTTACTTCCTCCTTTGCTTATTTCTTTATTAACCCGAAATAAAATGTTCTATATTTTCCTGCTATGTTTTTCTTGTGTTTACCTCGCTTATCGTGTTATTTATTTGGGTTTGAGAGGGAAAGATTCCCCGGCTCATTACCTTTTAGTCGCCGATGCCGAGATCTTCAATGAAGATTGATCATAGGATGGGTGGATTGACCCGGGATGCCTCTTCCCAAGGGATGAATCAATGCAGACTTATTAACACTGCCGCCCCCTTCGGGAGTTTAGATATCGCGGTCGTATCCACTATACACAGATAAGGTTGCATCTCCCTCCGCGGCCCTTCTGGGGGGAGCCCCGTCGGTGGCTAGAGAGACTTTAATGGGGGTTGCAACCCTTCTCTTTCCCTGGAAACCTCTGAAAACCTTCCAATCCTCAGTTATGCTTTGTCGCAGTCGATAGGCATAGCTGTGACGAGGTTTATGAGGCAGAGGCTCTGATCAGGGGTACATTAGAGGAGTAAGCAAGAGCTGGTGGATTTGGATCTTAGACCTTAAGGACTCACCATTTTGTAATGGATTCTCTTTTTCTTCCGCCTAAGCTCCTAAGCATTCTTAGGAAGAGCTACGTTTGGTAGGCTCGACTCTTTTAAATTATTCCTTAAGGCGTAAGAGAGATGAAAGTGTCTTTGCTCGTGGGGCGTAATCAACACTTTTCGTGAATCTCAAGTGTAGTTGAGGGTAGAAGTTGCGACGAATGAATTTTACTTGTGGATAGTAAATGAGAAGGTTGTTGGTCGTTAGGCCTCCGTGTCCTTTTCCTGTTAGGTGTAGACAGGAAAGCAAACCACGATCAACCCTTTCTTACGTTCCCTCACATCTAGTACTTAAGTGTGTCCTGGTGGGAGAGGGTCAGCGGGAGATGAGAATAGTAGAAAGGTTTGGAATCAGAAAAGATGAATTGAGAATAGTAGTTGATCTCAGTTGACCTTCTTCCTTTAGTGGATGGGATAGAATGGAAATTCAATTTGGTGGACCTTTTTTCATGGGAACCACGCCCAAGAAAAGGGGGTTCTTTTATAGGTATCGAGTGAGGATGAACTCACAAAAATCGACTAATGGCGTACAAGAACTATTTACCAACAGAATTGCGTTCTAATTTAGAGGATTAGGGTAAAAGCGGCGTAGTATTAAGAAAAAGGAGGCAAGGGGCCCGGAAGGCAGATGGGCGAGTCTTCGGCTAAGAGTAGTATAATGTCGGTTGAGATGTGTTCAACCCCAATATCACTATCTTTCACTTGAATAAGATCTTTCAAGACTCATCTATGGAAATCAGCGAAATAAAACCCGAAATAATCCAACCTAAGCAAGACACTGTTCTACCCAATAGTCGAAGACTTTGCAGCCTCCTTCCTGGTCTCATTGCCTCCTTTACCTTGATACTACGCCTCTTTAACTTCAATCCACTAAATTTGTAAGTCATTCTGTAAATATTTCCTTGCAAACAATTGGTCAATTTTTGTAACTCAAGATCAATCGATACCTATATAAGAACCATTTTTTTTTCTTGTAAAATACCTCATGACGGCAAAGCACTCTGAGAAAGTTAGAGAAGCCACAGCTATAAATCAATAATGCTAAAACACTGCTGTCGGACCGTATAAATGTTGAATAAAACGTTCCCTCCTCCCCAAAATCTATACATATAATTCGGCACCTTTTGAATTAGATCTTATTATTATTATTTTTGGACCGGGTTTACCACACCATTAGTCTTCCCAAATATTTGTTTTGGTTTCTTTGACAGTTTTTCGCTTTGTTTGGGTACGGTATTATCACAACTCTTGGTGGCATATTGCGTAAAATGTGTGTGTAGATTGTTCTAAACATTACTTTGGGAAATCATAAATGTTTGTCAAAACTTATATCTCAACACAAATATAATGTCTGACGTGGTGAAGAGAGTGGGGAATTTTATATTCATGTCTCGACTTAACATTGACCGAAATTCAGCTAGAATTATCTATCATGCTAAAGATGCTATTGTCCGTAATGTTATCGAATCGTCATTCATTAGCAAATGAACTAATTTTAATTTAAGTCTTGGCTTGTATAAACTCAATGACTATATTTTAAATTACAAATTCCATTCAGACAACAATGCCCAAACTTTTATTGTGTAATTATATATATATATATATATATATATATATATATATATATATATATATATATATATATATATGAGAAATTTGACTGAAATGAGCAATGAGACAAGAAACGAGTTTTTTTTAAAGCAAGAGAAAGGGACATTGGAAGAACACTAGGATCAAAGAGAGCAAAGGGCGATAAAATGAAGGCAATCCATACTGAGAAGACAGAAATAACGCCAGGGGAAAAAAGTTTGAATAATCCTGGCCGGGATTCGAACCCGGGTCTGCTGATTGCCGGTCAGAGCATTTGACCGGTAATCAGCAGACCCGTGTTCGAGTTTCGGTGAGGCTTATTCAAACTTTTTTTCTCCTGGTCAGATGATTGGCAGGTGATTAGTTCTATTTCTTCTCTATCTCTCTCCCTCTCTCTCTCCCTCTCTCTCTCTCTCTCTTTCTTTTCTCTCTTTTTCTCCCTCTTTTTTCTTTCTCTTTCTTTTTCTCTTTTTCTCTCATTTTTTCTCTATTTTCTCTCTCTCTTTTCTGTCTCTCGAGAAAGTAGAAGGAGAGGTGACGCCCCCTTGTCGCGGGAAGAGAGCTTGTGTGTACCTTTGACTTTTCGAGCTATGTCGGCGGGGGTACCCCTGGTAGGGCTTCCCATGTCGATTTGGTCGGAAACGAGGTTCGAGACTAAGTGCGTCCTTCCTTCCTTTTTCTACTCTATCCTCCTTTTTTTACTTTTATCCTATCTCTTCCAGTTATACAAAAACAAAAATAACAAAAAATACCTACTCCTATCGTGTCACTCTTACCTTTTCTTCCCTCCATCTACATATAAGGACCTGGCAGCTACCTCATGCGTCCGAATAGAGGCTTTGGAACCTCTATAAACAACGCCAATCGACGCTCACTGGTTGCGAGAGACTAGGACTAAAGGTGTCCTAGGCGTTGGGGCACGATGAATGGGGTGAGGGTAGTGCCCCGTTAACCCCTTCCTTGGCGCGTAATTATTGACCATTCCCAGTGACCGTTGACGGGTGCCTCTGGTAGCATCGGTCCGAGGTTGCCAGGCCAATAAAAAGCCTTGGGTCGAGTCTCTTGGTGTGACGGTATATCCATTGAACGCTGCTCCGATATCTTGGCCGTCGTGAAGGGAACTAGTAGGAGTTTAGTACATGGCGTGCTCAGTTGTTCACCTGGTGAGAAATCGATGGCACCTTCGGGGACCGTCAGTGCTGCTTGGTTGGGAGACACGGCACGCCGAGGTTTGACGACTCGGTCGGAGGAACAGCAGCACATGGAGCGTGCCTGCTGAAAGATCCGAAAAGTCTCCAAAGGATAGGCAGGAGCGACTCACGCGGGGTGAAATCGCCACCCCCATTTTTTTTATTTACTGATTGGTCGCAAAGCTTCTACTGTCATAAAGTGTTCAAAATGACCGGCAAGAAAGGACCAGAAGCACTCAAATACACGTGCACAATATGCCAGATAGATATATGGTGCATGGACTTTCCGGAGGGGTGTTATTCAAAATGCCACCCGGCCAGTTCCTGCACCGACTGCATTCTAAATGGCCAAATTAAGGAGTTAAAAGAAACATGCAGGGCTTCCAAGGAGAAGTCTAGGAAGATGGAAGGGAGAAAATAAAGAGCCTGGAATTGGAACACGCCGGACTGATTCGCAGGCTCAAGGTCAGGATAGCAGAGCTAACCTCAAGCCCTGTAATAAACACTGCATCTGCAGTATTACCCGTATGCCACAACGAATAAAGAAGCGAAGAAAAAGAAAAAGAAGGAAAAGAAGAAGGAAGAATAAAAAGTTGAAACAGAAGATAAAGTAGAAGCAGAAGAAGAGAAAGTTGAAACAGAAGATAAAGTAGAAGCAGAAGAAGAAAAGGTAGAAACAGAAGAGTATATAACAAAGGAAGATAGGAAGGAATAGATCAATAAGAAAAAGAAGAATAAAAATATGGAGAAGAAAGAGGGAACCGAGAGTTCGCTTCCGAAAGGAAAGCCTCAAACCTCTGCATGGAAATGTCCGAGGGTTACCCTTGTGGGCGATTCCCAAGTGCGAGGTTTGCAGCCCCTGCTAGCGGCCTGCCTTCGCACTAGTGTGAATGTATGCTGCCAGCCAGGACGGGGAAACCACCACATCAGGATAGAGGCTGAGAAATCTCAGATCTCCGAGAATTCAGTCGTTGCCCTGATGGTGAGTGGCAATGACCTCTACCTCCGAGGAGGCAAAGTAGGCTCCAGTGAGAAAATTCTCTGCACGGTCATGGGAGCCGTGGACGACTGCGGATTAAAAACTTGCAGAGGGGTAGTTGTAGGGATGCTCCCAAGAAGAGGCCCTAGCCGGGCAGCTCATTCAAGGAACGTGACATTGAACCAGCGCCTGGCCGACCTCTGTACGGCGGAGGGGGGTCTTCTTTCTGGACCCTTACCGCACCTTTTACGGTCGAAACGACCTCTACCAAAGGGACGGAGTGCACCTTTCATTCAAGGAAAAGGCTGTACTCTGTAACTTAATCCAGGATGTCGTGGAGCGTCGACCCAGAGTGAAGGCGGACATAAGACAGTATGCCCGTGTCACTCCTGGAACGACGTTCTTAGATGTGGCAAAGAGGGGTACTGCCACACAAAAGAAGCCGGGAAACGGAAGAGCGTAGGGAGTCCTACACTGGGGGACTCCCTCATAGTTCTTCTGTTCAATGCGAGGTCAATCCGGAATAAGTTTCTTGAGCTCCGTGGCCTCGTAGCAACAGAAGAAGCTGAGATGGTGGCCATAACGGCGTCGTGGATAAAAACCTCAAGCCGAGATTTTGAAGGTGAATTCACGATTCCCAGTTACCAGCTCTTCCTGAAAGATAAGCCAGACAGAGAGGGTAGCGGTGTGATATTGTATGTTAAGGATACTCTAAACTCGACGGAATGCAACATCGTATCCGACCATGAACTACTAGGTGTTGACCTAGAGATAGGTGCTGTCAGATACAGGCCGCTGGTGCTTTACAGACTCCCCGCCCAACTCTTAGAACAGGACAGGAGTCTGTATCAGCTGTTTGGCGAACTTGTAAAAGACAGTGTGTGTATTACCATGGGTGACTTCAATACCCATGTTGACTGGGAAACGAGAGAACCCTGTGGCGAGAACGCACTACTCCTGGAGTTCGCGAACAACGAGTTTCTGACTCACTGGGTGAGAGAGCCAACGAGAGGGGACAATATCCTTGACTTAGTTTTCACCTCTGAGGATGACATCGTTGAGGACCTCTCTGTTGGCGAAAAGCTCGGTGGCAGTGACCACCGACTAATTCGATCTGTAGTCAAAGTTCCCAAGGCAGGGCCTGCGACTAGTAAATCGAGGAAACTTGATTTGAGAAGAGCAGACTTTGCAGGTCTTCGTGATGGACTGACTGACGCGAGGCTAGAAGTGTGCGAGGCTGTTGAAGGCTCGTGGAACAGTTTCAAAACCACATTCATGAGTCTTCAATCGCGTTTCATCCCTCTGAAATGCTCCCGTCGGTCTTCTGTTCAACCAAAGTGGTTTAATCGATAAATCTGCCAACTGCTTAGGAAGAAGAGAAATGTGTACCGGCAATCGAAGATCTCTGGTGACTTTGACGAATACCAGAAGCTAGCCAGGAGAGTGAAGTCCAGCATAAGGGCGGCTAAGCGGTCTGAGGAACTCCGAGTGGCAAGACTCTGTAAACAGAATCCCAAGGAGTTTTTTGGATATGTGAACAGCCGTAAACCAATCCGTCGAACGATTGGCTCTTTGGGGAATGGGGAGGGGACATTAAAGCATTCAGATGCAGAAAATGCTAACCTGCTCAACGACTACTTCTCTTCAGTGTTTACTGAAGAGTGTGGTCCCATTCCCCAGCCGACGAATTCCTACTCGGGGGGAAAAGCTGGAGGATATGGACTTCACCGAATGAGAAATAAAAAAGAAGATCAGTGACCTAATGACGAACAAGTCACCTGGCCCGGATGGGTTTCTACCTAAAGTGTTGAAAGAAGTGCGCGATCAAGTGTCACGACACCTGAGCGCAATCTTCAACATGTCAATCCGGACCGAATGCGTTCCTAGAGACTGGCGTGAAGCGGAGGTGACTCCTATCTTCAAGAAAGGAGACCTTAGCCAACCGTGGAACTACCCACCTATCAGTCTGAATTCGATAGTCGGTAAACTCATGGATAACATGATGGTGGACAAAATGACGTCGCATTTAGAGTCAAAGCTGCTACTGAGGAGTTCCCAGCACGGCTTCCGAAGGCAACGGTCATGCCTGACGAACCTTGTGGAATTCTTCCACTTTGTCTTTAGTGAGCACGATCGGGACAAGGCGATGGACGTGGTCTACTTAGACTTTCAGAAAGCCTTTGATAAGGTACCACACCGCCGCCTTCTCCGGAAAGTGCGAGCGCTGGGCATAGACGGAAAAGTAGCAGGCTGGATAGATAACTGGCTAAGTGGCAGACGGCAACGGGTGGTGGTGAATGGACAGGCTTCTGAGTGGGTGCCCGTTACTAGCGTAGTGCCTCAAGGTTCTGTCCTGGGACCACTACTATTCATCATCTACGTCAACGACATGGACGGTGACATGGTTGCCAAGATTTCTAAATTTGCCGACGATACCAAGCTTGGTATGAACGTTGCAAAGGATGGAAATACTGCCCGCCTGCAAGATGATCTTCGGAAGATTGAGGAGTGGTCTGATACGTGGCAAATGCCTTTCAACGTAAACAAATGTAAAGTGATGCATATCAGCCACCGAAATCCCCAATCACCCTATATCCTTAAGGGCACTGCTCTTGAATCCACCGACACTGAGAAGGACTTGGGTGTAACTATCACGAGTGACCTTAAGTTCTCGAAACAGTGTATTAAGGTGGAGAAGAAAGCCCAAAGGATGTTAGAGTATATAAAGCGACAGTTTGGATATCGGAACAAGGAGATAGTACTGTGTCTGTACAACTCCCTCGTCTGATTGCACCTGGAGTATGCCGTACAATTTTGGAGTCCTTCATTTAGAAAGGACATCGCGAGATTGGAACGCGTGCAAGCCAGGGCAACCAAACTGATTCCCTCTATCAGACAGAAAAGTTATGAAGATAAATTAAGGGAATTAGATATGTTCTCGCTGGAGACCCGGAGACTACGTGGTCAGCTTATCGAAGTGTTTAAAATACTTCGAGGCTTCGACAGACTGGACTACGGGGATATTTTCCAGCTCAGCGAGGAGAGAACAAGAAATCAGGGCTACAAACTTGAACTGAAGCGATACCACCATGATCTGTGTGGGAAATTCTTCACATACAGTATCTGTGGTAGTTGGAATGCACTTCCGACGGAAGTTGTCAACAGTGAATCTGTTGACCAGTTCAAGTCAAGACTAGATAAAGTCTTGCGAAATCGCCGTTAAGATCCTTGCGAGTGATCTTCGAGGTTGCCAACGGACACCTTCGAGGATTGCGCCAAAAGTACTCTCCTTGTATGGGCCGTAAGGTCTTCTAGGGTACTTATTTTCCTTGTAGCTCGCTCTTCTCTCTCTCTCTTCTCTCTCTCTCCCTCTCTTTCCCTCTCCCTCTCTCTCTCCCTCTCTTTCCCTCTCTCTCTCTCTCTCTCTCTCTCTCTCTCTCTCTCTCTCTCTATATATATATATATATATATATATATATATATATATATATATATATATATATATATATATATATGAATAATTTGCATGTCTCCATCAAATTTAAATATGAATGGGAATATGATAATAGATTACCCTTTTTAGATGTCCTCATTAATAAAGATCACCATGAATTAAAACTTGACGTGTATAGGAAACCAACCCACTCGAATGTCTATATACATTATTTTTCGTTTCACGATAATACTGTTAAAAAATCGGTAATTTCTAAACTTTTCCTTAGAGCATACAAAATATGTCATCCTTCCTATTTAGATGAAGAAATTGTCATTATCAGGACCATTTTTAATAATTTGTATAACCCCGATTGGTTCATATCGTCTGCCCATTTTGCAGCTAGGAAAACATTCTATGGTAATAACCCTTCCCGCACTAACGACTTCAACAAATGTATAACATTGCCATTTAATAATAAATTAAATAGTTTAAAGGACATATTTGGAAAAGCGGGTATTAATCTAGCCTTTAAATATAATAATTCCTTAAACCAATTGATGATTGCCAGGAAACCCAAAGAACATCATAACATAGGAGTATATGTAATACCATGTAACGATTGCCATAAAGTTTATATAGGGAAAACGGGGAGAAATCTAGACAAGAGATTGTACGAACACAAAAGAGATATTAGAGTGGGCAGCGAAAGCAGCGGAATATTTTGCCATGTTAGAGACAAGAATCATACAATCGATTTCAATGGAAGTAAAATGGTATTTAAATCGGCTAACTATGTTAAGAGAAGAATCGTAGAATCGAGCTTGATATCGTCAGTTCCTAATTTAAATCTATCTGAGGGTCAATTTTCTTTTAATCCTGTAATAAGAAAGCAAATAAACAAAATAGTAAAATGTCAGCCCTTCAATATGTTTAGGCCTAACCCCATCCCCAGATTAGCCACAAGTAGGGGATTGGGGAAAAAAAGAGGGGATCTTGTATTATGCTTATATGCACTTCTCTTATATTTTCTACCCAGTGTCAGTTGAAAAAGGGTGTGAGGTTCTGAATTTAATTGTCTTCGGAGAATGTGGTTTAATTCCTCATATATATATATATATATATATATATCCAGATTCTTTTTAAGCTGATACTATTTACTAGGGAGGTTACCTCCGTGACTGGGCATCACGGTGGGCACAGGTAGGTGGTGGGGCTCGGTAGCCATGGCAGGCAGTCCACCTAAAAGAAGGATAACTCTGATGATGAAGGATGAATAATGAGGAAGCTCAAATTCCAGGGAAATTTTGATTCCGACTTTTCGCTGTAGATCCGCCAGCTTCTTACGGAGACTGCTGTTCTTTGAACACCATTGTATAGAAAGAAAAGTGGAGGGGGGGGGGGTAGCCAAGTAGTAGTGGAAGTTCGCTGTTACTCGCGAGCGAGGATGAGGCCCAGTCGCTACCAGCACTGTTTCTCGCACATCCCCCAGATGGTGCCGGGGGGAAGTTGTTACCGCAGCGCTGAGTTGGCAGCATTCGCATGCCTCCACTCTCGTCGCTGCCTTTCGTTGTCACGTCGGGTAGTCTTGAACCTCTCCACTGCCCATTGGGCTGCACGTCGCCAATCAGGGCGCTTTCCCGCTGAGGTCTCTCATGAATTTACGATAATGTTGCTTTTCTTCATGTAGGACTTCAATGTATCCTTCCATCGCTTTTTCTGTCCTCTCGCGCGGGCGCCAAATTGAAGTGCACCGCCCATCTAAGTTGATGTTTCATTAAGAGGGCCTCGATGCTGGTGGACTCTGCCTCTTCTAGAGGAAAAATGTTCGGAAATAACTTAATATGGGAGAGGAAGAGTTAAAAGGCGGTAGCTAGACGAAGATGCGACGTGTTTTAGTGTTTTTTTTTGTGATAGTGGTGTTAGACTGGGGCGGCCGGCGAGAAAAAAGCGCGTCAGTAAAGGAACTCGATACTCATAATGATTTTAACTTGTGTATAGCTGGGTGTTAGCTGTGGGCGGTCTGGCATGTCTTTGGGTGTATGTGGGGTCTCTCGCGAGTTTCACTTCCATTTCTCTCTTGGTTCATTTTTTCTCCATCGAGTAGAAATACCTTCGCGATTATGTTTCTGAATTAAAAATAAAAAAAGCTACATCTCGATTAGTTTTGTCCCCCCAAAAGATTTATGGTATGAACACTAATTCTTTGTTCCAGAATAATGGTTCTCCAAGGATAATTATTAGGGGGGGGGGCGCTACTGGGAACCCTTCAAAAGTGGACTTTTGTTTACAGAAATACAAACGAAGTGACCAACAAAAATAAAAAATAAAATACATGAATTAACGACCAAAGTTGATGCATTTCGTATTATTGCGGGCTATTCTGAACAGGAGCGCCGTAACCTGAAAACATTCGAATATCTGCTGTTCCATTAACATCGTATTATCCCCCACTTTCCCCCGTGCCTCAACTTAATAGCGGTCTCGCACGAAAAGTTCGATTTAGTTTATTCCTTTACGTTCCGTTGCCAAGACAACGGCGTCGTAGGAGAGAAAGAAGGCCAAGTCAGTTTTCAATCTTGCTCGTTCCCAGTCATGTCTTCATGATTGAGGGAGCCGCTGTCCTTAGGCGGTAACTGTTGAGTCACGGAACTTTAGTCTTCCGTTTGCTCAAATTCACTTTCTACAGTGTAGAAATACAATTATCAATAATAATGGCTAATAGCCAGAAATATATATATTTTTTTGCGTTATGCACCTGTATTGCAATGCTACAGAATTACCGTATCAACTTTACTCTTAAATTAATAGCGATATTTGGGAACTAAACCATACTTTTTCTTGGATTCGGCTTCTTCCAATGCAGTACTTATTGCTCTATGGATATGCGTATGTGTTTGTTTATGTGTGTGCGTGCGGCTGAGCGCCTCTCTCTTCACAGCAAACTAATGGAGCATATTCAAAGTATGAGTGTGATAAGCGTTAGGCAATGCCAAATATGTATACATTGTGGTCTCAGCAAATTCCTTGCAGCTCCCGTTGTCTTGCAATACCTCCTTCAACCCTTTACCAGTGCTAAAGCTCCTGCTATACCTCAAACGTGAAGTATTAGCGCCCCCCTCTCACTAATCTCAAACTACCTTTTTTTCTTTGATTTTCCTTTATAAAACCTTTATCATATCCCCTCTTTATTTTTTTCCTTTTTGTAACTCGTCTTCCTTATTAGATCTAAACATTAGCTACACCTCCTTGATCTTTTACTCGAGTTAAAGAGTATCACATTCATCTCCACCAATTTCCTTGACTCCCCGAATCTCCACCACGCAAGTGTTCTTACCCGTACAATTACTCCCATGACAACACCAGCGAAATTGATCCAACATTCTTTCGGTTAGCTCGCCCAATGCCGATGACTCGTGCTTGTTTGTAGAGGCCACGGCGACACAATCTGGCGTCTTGATATGCAGTAGTTCGATAAACCCTTTCAATCTCGCGCCAATATTTACAAGGGGTAAGGACTTTCGGACCACCCTGTTCAATCTGGCGAGAAGTTCAAAACAAAATAGAATGCAAAAGCCCCTGGATTAAATTCACCGACGTTAGATTCAATAAGAGGTAGTTGATGTAAATGACACCTCATGATTTCGATCCTCTCCGATATTAGGGCCCGAATGACCAACAGGAGGGCGAATACCGAGAGCTTTAGAAATTGTATTTGTGGTCATCAATTTCGAGAATGATGCCAAATTAGAAGAAGAGAGAACGACGCAACCATAAATTTGAGTACCATTGGTCAATGACCTATTGAAAAATCAAATCCAAATGTGAAGGTTATGGCAACCTAAGCAAAAAAAAAAAAGTATTCCTCCCGTTAAAAAAGTGCAGTTGTAATTAAATTAATCCATAACAATAATCTATCATCAAAAATATTTATAACCGAAAACTAGATAGATTTAAATTGGTCTTCCTAAATACTATTAAAATTGGGATAAGTGTACAGAGAAATATATTTCCCCATACTTTTAACTTAGAGTAATAAAGGTTAACGGCCGATACACCTGTAAGCTTTCGTTGCCAGCTTGGCATTTTTTTTAATCCTTTTTCTTGGGGACGGCCGGCATGGTTATAAGTCGACGTTAATCACACAGCTAGAATTCTTGTTTAGCTGGAAACAACAAGAGTAGTCGGTACGTCTGAAAGATCTATTCCAAAGAGTCAACCAGTCATGACATATGTGGCCTACTAAGGAATTGACGAGAGTTCTCAATTCTTTTGTTACGAGTGTGGAAGATTCCCTGGAGACGATTGGTCTCAACACTTGGAGGATAAGAACGACTCACGATGGAGCTTAGATTTGATCTCTGGACAGAACACAGAAATAATGTAAACATTGCTGTTAATAAGGGATGGAAGCTCTACATAAATTGAATGAAACAACTGAAGAGATGAAAATAGAGGTGGCATTCAAATTAGCAATTAATACAAATCAAAGATCGAGGGATTTATTAAGCTCAACTTCCAAGAACGGTTATAATTTTCTCACTCGATGTTAGTGTATGAAGTTAAACTTAAAAAATGATGAGAACTCTTGTTTCTGTTGTTGATAGATTCCTCTGTGGAGGTATAAGCTAATAAGGCCCTTAAAGATATGCATTTACATTTGGATTGAGAACTGACCAAACTTCAATGGCAAATGTTTAATGCGTAAATTTCAAGTGATTAGCAAAATAAGGAAAGAGCGGTTTGGCTTAGATTGTAAACGGAATGATTTATTAAGTTTCACGGTTTAAATTCAATTTTCAAGACAAAAATAAGATCAATCCTAGACAATGACCCCTGATAACACTGTCGTAGAATGCCCCCTTTTTGTTCTAAGAGTGCTAAGAGTGCTAAAATTGATATCTTAAAGAAGAGAGCCATTGGAAACACGTAAGGATATAGAGAAACGCACAATAATTCCCCAAATAAACTTATATTTTAACTTTAACAATTGAATACACAAAATTTAAACATTAACTACATCAATACTCCGAATATTATACACAAGAATTAATTCAATTAGTTTGACCCTCTAAAATTGGTTAATTTCGCTACACACATCAATATATAAGATTTAGGCTTACGGACTCTACTGGAGTTTAAATACCTCAGGAATGTTAGGGTCTCACGACGCGTGCCGCCTGGCCAGATGTAGGTGGGCGAGATCACGAGGTCCTTTTGGCGAGGGTAGCAGCTGGGGGGTCCACACGGTATTCAGGGGGGGCCGGGGGGTTCTTCAAGGACGAGAACAATTACGGTGCTTTATGCGGCACCAAGGTAGTCGTGGTCTCTCTGGCGAGACTGAGTCGAACTTGGTTCTTAAACCAAGTTAACTTGGAGTGCGGTGTGACCACCGAGTAACGAGCTCGAGGGGGAGCTTTTCTCTTTCGTTATTTAATTCCTCATGGGCGAGGACTGAACTTGGGGAGGGTCTTCTTCAAGGGCGAGGATAACGGAGGAGGATTTCTCTGGCGAGAATAAGTTGACCTTGAAAGTCGGTTTGGTAACCAGGAACTAGCTCGAGGATGAACTTCTTCTTAGTTCCAGTCTTCCTCAAGGGCGAGGATAACGGAGGGGAGTTTCTCTGACGAGAATAAATTGAACTTGGTTCCTCAACCAAGTTAACTTATGAGTTCGGTGTGGCCACCGAGTAACGGGCTCGAGGGGAAGCCTTTTCCTTCTTATTTCCCTAATTCCTCGAGGACGAGGAATACCCCTGGTGTTTAAGATTCACCAGGATCGGAGTCTCTTTGACGAGAGTAAGTTGAACTTAACAAAGTTAACAACGTTTGGTTTGATAACCAGGGACTAGCTCGAGGATGAGCTGCTTCTTAGCCCCTTAAGGTAGGTAGCCCTGCCTCTCTTGCAGGGTACTTCTTGGTCTGACGAGCCAAGTAATCTACCTGTCCAGTCTCGGTAGCCCGAGGTCTTAATCCGGGGACTTCGTCACCTGGAGTCTGACGTATTTTACCAATCCAGTCTAGGTAGCCCGGTCTTAATCCGGGGACTTCGTTACCTGGAGACTGGCGTATTCTACCCCGATTTTCCTCAGTGTTCCTTATACGTCGTCACCCCACTGGGGGAGTGCTAAGAGGGGGTGTGAGGCTTGATGACGGGGCCCAGGAGGGTTCTTATGCCAAACGGTTTTCTCACCAAGTCTTACATCGGCTCCTCGTTAGCCTTCGAGCTTGGGAGAAACACGTCTCCAATTTTTTACTTGACTTGAAATTGAATCTCACTCTCCTCGGGAAGATCTTGCATTTTAACCTTTAGGTCTCTCATAGCGACGAGTGGTGCGGCGCAGCGGTTACGCGCTTGACCCGACGGTGCCTGGGGCCGGATGTCTTTGCGGTAATCGCCTCGTGACTCCACCGCGAGAGAACGGGGGAGTAACGATTCCCCTACACACCTCCCTTCGAAGAAACTAATGGTGGGGGTGGGGGGCTCCTGGCAAATCAAAATAGTCCAGATTAGCAAAGTTGTATTTCTTTGAGCCATCTCTTACATTAAGTTTCTTTACACATGAGCGCACTTGCGCGCGTTTACACAGGCAATGTGTCGAACTAGACCTACTCGCAATACAATTTTACCCGCAACAAAACACAAGAAAAAAACAAGCTACTTCCTTACATTTCTAAGCTTTTGAGAACTTAAATCCTACCGATAACTATTAACAAGAAAAACAAATGAAAACATGGTTTCACGCTAATTAGGTACTGAAATAACCTTCAATGGTATTTTGTCTCCGCCTATAGACTAGCGGTACTTTATCGGCTCCTTTGATGTAGCTAATACTAAAATGGTGCTCTGTGACCATTATCCCACCCTGCCTGAGTCGGCCGTTATGGTTATGGAGTCTACTCAAGCATGTCACTAAATGGTAGTGGTGTTTCAACCTACTCGAATTACCCTTCTTATGGTACTTGACTACCTTTAACCTGAACCTTATGGCTAGAGCGGCCTGTTGCAGCGGGGCATAATTGATGGGAGCGTGGATCCCATAGCTTTCCTTTAACCAGGTCCACGGGAAGATCGTGTCTGGGTTCGATCTTTGGGGATCGAAAAACCTTTCCTTGCGCGGTCGTTAATGGGTGGGGCGCTCATTACGACTTGGCGTATTAGCGGTAACTCCGTGGACGTTCCGTTCGGGGAGGAGACTACTAGGGGTAGGGGATACTCATCCGTGTCTACCATTTCACTAGTTTTATCTGGGTGTATCGCAATAACACCTCTTTCCTCCTTCCTTATCAACTCCTTTGACTCGGTTCTCTTCGTAGGTAGTTCCTCAGGTACACCTGCTCGTACCTCTACCCTACTTTCTACTTCTTCGCGGATAACCCTATTTGGCTGGGTTCTCCTCGTAGGTTCTCCCTTAGGTACTCCTGCTGGTACCTCATCCCTAGTTTCTACTTCTTCCATCGTTACCCCATTTGGCTGGGTTTTCCTCGATGGTCCTTTCTTAGGCCCAGGCCGAGCTACAACTTCCTCGGCCTCTATCAGATTCTCGATAGGTGCTCTTTCGAGTGCGAGCAATCTTTCCTTTTCTTCTCTCTCTTCTCTTTCAGCTTGAGCGCGTTCTTTTTTCCTCTTCATTCTCCTTTCCTCGGCCTCTTTTTCTGCTTTCGCTATTTCATTTTCCCGTCGGGTTCTTCTTTCTTCATCTTCCAGGTTTATCTTTATTTTTCTTTCATCATCTTCTCGTTTTATCTTTATTCTCCTTTCCTCATCTTCCCTTTCTATCCTTATTCTGAATTCTTTTTCTTCTCTTTTCAACAGTATTATTCTTTCGCTTGTTTTACCTCCTCTCAGCATTCTTCTTTCCTCTGTTTCTATTTTCCCCTGTATTCTGTCTTTCTCTAATTTTATGTCTCTTCGTATTTTTATTGTTTCGCATTCTCTGTTCCCTTCTCTTTTTATATTTTCCCTTTTTCTGTTAAACTCTATTATTTCTTCTTCTTCTTCTCTTTGTATTCTCAATTCTGCAAGGATGTAGGCATCCATATCCTCGCCTTCCAATCCCAGAATTTGGGCTTATAGGTTGAATCTTTCGACCGGATCCATTTTGTGTTGTTCCGTCGAATTTTCCTTACTGTATTCTGAGATACGAATGCCTCCACTCACCAGGTAGCGCGCAATCTAACTTACCCTTAATCCCACTACTATGCTGATTGAAATACCACTCCCGACAACAAATTTACCACTTGGCCTACCAATTACCTTCAGATTGTTATCACCCCTAACTCTACCAATTTTCCTCTCGTCAATTATTCTCTTATTCCTGATATTCCTTTACGTGTTGGCTCTTCCTTAATTAGACACTGCTGGGTTCTTTCTAATAAAAAAACCCACACCTGACACCACTTTTTTTTTATATATCGTAGAATGCCCCCCTTTTGGTTCTAAGAGTGCTAAGAGTGCTAAAATTGATATCTTAAAGAAGAGAGCCGTTGGAAACACGTCAGGATTTAGAGAAACGCACAATAATTCCCCAAATAAACTTATATTTTAACTTTAACAATTGAATACACAAAATTTAAACATTAACTACATCAATACTCCGAATATTATACACAAGAATTAATTCAATTAGTTTGACCCTCTAAAATTGGTTAATTTCGCTACACACATCAATATATAAGATTTAGGCTTACGGACTCTACTGGAGTTTAAATACATCAGGAATGTTAGGGTCTCACGACGCGTGCTGCCTGGCCAGATGTAGGTGGGCGGGATTACGAGGTCCTTTTGGCCAGGGTAGCAGCTGGGGGGTCCACACGGTATTCAGGGGGGGCGGGGGGGGGGTCTTCAAGGACGAGAACAATTACGGTGCTTTATGTGGCACCAAGATAGTCGTGGTCTCTCTGGCGAGACTGAGTCGAACTTGGTTCTTAAACCAAGTTAACTTGGAGTGCGGTGTGACCACCGAGTAACGAGCTTGAGGGGGAGCTTTTGTCTTTCGTTAATTAATTCCTCATGGGTGAGGACTGAACTTGGGGAGGGTCTTCTTCAAGGGTGAGGATAACGGAGGGGGGTTTCTCTGGCGAGAATAAGTTGACCTTGAAAGTCGGTTTGGTAACCAGGAACTAGCTCGAGGATGAGCTTCTTCTTAGTTCCAGTCTTTCTCAAGGGCGAGGATAACGGAGGGGGGTTTCTCTGACGAGAATAAGTTGAACTTGGTTCTTCAACCAAGTTAACTTATGAGTTCGGTGTGGCCACCGAGTAACGGGCTCGAGGGGAAGCCTTTTCCTTCTTCTCTCCTTAATTCCTCGAGGACGAGGAATACCCCTGGTGTTTAAGATTCACCAGGATAGGAGTCTGACGAGAGTAAGTTGAACTTAACAAAGTTAACAACGTTTGGTTTGATAACCAGGGACTAGCTCGAGGATGAGCTGCTTCTTAGCCCCTTAAGGTAGGTAGCCCTGCCTCTCTTGCAGGGTACTTCTTGGTCTGGCGAGCCAAGTAATCTACCTGTCCAGTCTCGGTAGCCCGAGGTCTTAATCCGGGGACTTCGTCACCTGGAGACTGACGTATTTTACCAATCCAGTCTAGGTAGCCCGGTCTTAATCCGAGGACTTCGTTACCTGGAGACTGACGTATTCTACCCCGATTTTCCTCAGTGTTCCTTATTTATACGTCGTCACCCCACTGGGGGAGTGCTAAGAGGGGGGGGGAGGCTTGATGACGAGCCCAGGAGGGTTCTTATGCCAAACGGTTTTTCTCACCAAGTCTTACATCGGCTCCTCGTTAGCCTTCGAGCTTGGGAGAAACACGTCTCCAATTTTTTACTTGACTTGAAATTGAATCTCACTCTCCTCGGGGAGATCTTGCATTTTAACCTTTAGGTCTCTCATCGCAACAGTGGTGCGGCGCGGCGGTTACGCGCTTGACCCGACGGTGCCTGGGGCCGGATGTCTTTGCGGTAATCGCCTCGTGACTCCACCGCGAGAGAACGGGGGAGTAACGATTTCCCTACAAACACCATTCCTAATTAAAGACCCAAGAAATTTAAATCCTAGAAAATGCCCTTCCCCCCAAAAAAAAAATATATCAACCATAGTTGATTCACCTCCAAGAAACATTGGAATATTAAAATAAGTTTTATTAAACAACAAATTTCACAAATTAAACAAACACAATTAAACTAACAAAAAAGAGAAATATGATGATAATTTTTTTAAATCCACTCAAACCACATAAGTTAGGTTATTTAAACCTAACCTAACCAATATTATCTTAACAAAATTCAATCCTTAGTAGCATTTTTACCATCTTTTTATCTTAATCTTATTATCAACTATTATTACATATTTAAAAAAATCAATCCTAACTAATGACCCCATAAATAACTCATTCCTAAATACTGATTCCCCCCAAAGCTCAAACCTAGATAATGACTCCTAACATAGACTGGGGCTTGTTGTCTAGGACCAATCTCAAAACTACCCTGAACAACTATCAATACTAATTAGAGAATTATTTATTAATGAAATTTTAGGAGGGGCTCGATTCGTAACCCCCCACACGCACATCAGCAGCGCCCGCCTGTTAAGAAGTGTCTTTTTTTTCTTCTTATGGATGAACCGATCCATTTTTCTCCCTTACGTGAAAAATCCCTCAAAAGATGAGGGACCTTAATTCTTTACAATACTTTTGCAAAGGAACTGAAATAAGAGTCGAAACTAGCAGTTAACATTCAAGGAAATTCCGTCAGCATTAGAAATAATCAGTCTTTTTGTTCGGCTTTACCTCAGACCCACAAATAATAATGCATATATACACAGTCCTTTTAAATTCATAGCAAATTTGTTTACAAAAGAAAATTAATCGCCTACTAGGCAATTAATCACGTAATAGGTAATTACTCAATCAATAGATAATTAATCACCTATTAGGCAATTAATCACGTAATAGGTTATTAATCACGTAATAGGTAATTACTCAATCAATAGACAATCACCTACTAGGCAATTAATCACATAATAGGTTATTAATCACGTAATAGGTAATTACTCAATCAATAGACAATCACCTACTAGGCAATTAATCACATAATAGGTTATTAATCACGTAATAGGTAATTACTCAATCAATAGACAATCACCTACTAGGCAATTAATCACATAATAGGTTATTAATCACGTAATATGCAATTATTCAATCAATAGACAATAGCCTACTAGGCAATTAATCATGTAATAGGTTATTAATCACGTAATAGGTAATTACTCAATTAATATGCAATTAATCCCCTACTTGGCAATTAATCACGTAATAGATAATTATTCAATTAATAGGCAATTAATCACGTAATAAGTTATTAATCACGCAATAGGTGATTACTCAATTAATCACCTACTAGGAAATTAATCACGTAATAAGCAATTAATTAACTAAAAGGCAATTCATCACCTAATAGGCAATTAATCCGCTAATAGACAATTAATCAGTTGATATAGGAATTAATCACCTGTCTGATAGGCAATTAATCACCTAAGAGGCAACTAATCACCTAATGAGTAATTAATGACCTAATAGGTAATTAATCACAATAGGCAATTAATCACCGCATGTAAATTAATCCCCTAAAATACAATCAATCATCTACCTGATAGGCAATTAATCAGCTGAGAGTAGATTAATAACCTAATATGCAATTAATCGCTAAATAGACAATTAATCACTAAATAGAAAATTAATCACCTAATAGACATTTAATCGCTTTATGGGGAAATAATCACCTGGTAGGCAACTTGTCACCTAATAGGCAATTAATCACCTGAAATGGAATTAATTACCTGATAGGCAATTAATTACCTAGTAGGCTTTTAGTCACCTAATAAGCAAATAATCACCTAATAGACACTCGCCTGATAGACAATTAATGACCTAATAGACAATTTCATTGGGTTTAAATATCCCATCACTCAACACCTTGACCGGCCGAAACTCGGACACACTCACAACACGCACCTCTCCTAAATGGAGTCGCTATTCTTGATTCTGACGTAATCATTTGGAGATTTTTTCCTCCTCGATAAATGTCAGATTGTTTCCAATTATTTTGCCGGATTTTATACCAAATTTTGTCAGAAAAATAACATTTGTTCAAGAAACCCAAATGTAATAAAAATTCAATTGTAGAAATTTAAAATATAACCTATATAGGTATAGCGTTTGTTATTAATTAAATGAATAATTTAAATTTTTCTTCTCCTGACTTCATTACTATTATAATTTCTGTCTTTATTTACAGGCCAAAACTTTATATACATTCCCGTATATCAACGTATGCACGCTACCCATTTGTATACAAAGCAGTATTTTAACTCACCGGGCCTATGTAACAATGAATCGCCATCACAATTTTACTTCCTAAACTTCATTGTTTTTCCTTTCCTGTCTCTACTCTCTGCATACTTTGATCGTAATATTGAAACTTTCCATTTATTTCTCGTATGTTTTATCCTCCACTTGTACACCAGATGGCAAATGAATTATTATTATTAATTGTTTAAGTGTAGTTGTGTGTAAGGGACAAAATGTGTCTGGACAGATAGGGAAAATAGGCAAGTGGTGAAAAGAGAAAGTAGTGTGGAAGATTTGCAAAGAGATGGTAGAGCCTGGTGTTCAGGCCTATCGTTTTCAAATTGTTTATCTTCTTTGTTTCTTCTGTTGTTTTCGTTAGAGTTTATATTATCATGGCGCTCAAACCATTTGTCATATATATACTTAATGTTCTTTGGTATGTAGTGTGTATTTGCTGTTGTTTTTATAAATTATTTTTACTTTAAGTGTTATGCTTAGGTTCTTTGTTATTGTTTCTATGTAGTGCATATATTTTTTGTGCTCTTTGTTTCTTCTTTTTTTTCTTGTCTTGATCGTGGTTATTAGGTCTCTTTCGGTGCTTTTATGGTCAGTAATCGGGGGGTTTCCTTATTCTTGGTATCGTAGTCTTTGTTGCTTTGGTTTGGTCATAATTTGGGGCAAAAAACAATCCTTTTCATGCGTAGAACGGCGCTTCGTTTCCGCCAGCTAATAGGCTAGCGGAGCTCTGAAATCTGGCACGACTCGGAGCTCTTCTGTTACGGTAATCATTTGAATGATTTCGTCATTCAATTCCTGACTAATCAGCTCCTGTATATTCCTTGTCCGTTCTTCGATGACAATGTTAATGGGATTTAGCCCCGCCTCCCGGTGCACTTATTCTGGTCTTCTTTCTCGCCTGCGTGTACCCGTGATTAGGTACTCGCATTTGTTCTGCACCGCTTGTAGTTTCCATTTTTGTGTCTTCGATACACAAGAGAGGGCGGAAGTGTGGAACAGCAACATTGATCATACAAGTGCATTGTAGATCTTTATCTTGTTGCTTTCACGGAGATTTCTGAACATATACAAAGTTCTGACTGCAGCTGAGGCCTTGGAGATTCTATCTTCGACATGCTTCCTGTACCCGGTTGAGGTAATCCTCCTACCGAGTTCATTGCACTCCGTGGTGTATGGATAGCGTGTATCCCTCACCCTGACATCTGCTAGTAGCCTCCTACCGAGTCTTCTATTGTGCCTCGTAGATGTTTAGTTTTTCAATTTTTGCTGCTCTCATACGAGCTTGCATCGCGTTCCTACATGGACAAGTGATTATCTGGCTGAAATTATCGGTGAATTGTACGTTGAGGCAAGAGGGGTTCATAGGGGCTTGGACATCTGCGCTGTAAATCGAGTAGAGAGTAGGGGACAGATACCCCCGGCCCCCCTGCCGGAGGCCCGCAGTGAGCGAAAACAATATCCACGTAACTTCTTTCCCGTTTGGGTTAGGCTAGCTTTTCCATGATGATATTAATTGTCATCTAAGTACTTCGCTTTTTTTTCTAAATCCGAATTGGTATGAGTTGTAGAGGGAGTTCTCTTTGAGTGGGACACCAGCCTTCGGGTGATGATCTCGAAGAGCTTCCCGCCAAATTCCAGGAGTGAAATCGGGCAGTAGTTCACCTTCAACCTCGGGTCTTTCCCATGCTTCGGCAAGATCATTTTTGCCGTTTTGTAAGCATCTGGGAAGTATCCCATGTTCACACAGGCTTTGAATATTCTTTTTATTCCTTCGATGATATTAGCTGGTGTCTTTTCGAAGTTCAATTTTGTAAGCCTCGATTGTCCTGGGGCTTTCAGTCGGAATGAGCGAAGTGTGCCGAGTAGCGCTTCTTCGGTAATCTTGACGTCTCCGTCGCGCTATCTGTCCACCTAGTAGTGACGGTGCGTCATTGATCTTGCTTTCGAACTCTATGTCATAGTCTTCGTTTTCTTCCTCAGTTATACTGAAGACTATTTGCCAATAACTTCAGAATATGTCTTCGATGTTTTCCTATTATGTCTCTATGTTTCCGTCTTTTAGTAGCTCAATCTACTCCTTCTTACCAGTCGATCCTTTGAGGCGTTTCATTTTATTCTAGAATTCTTTGGGCAATGCTTCGTGATCGTTGCGCTCGCTTATGTTTGTTCTTTTGCTTTCTTCTCTTCCTCTTTCCTTTTAATAATTTCCAGGCGCTTCGGGCAGTTCAGGGCCATGGTTCGATGATCTCCCTTACAATTCAGGCACTTTTTCTTTGTGCTATCACACTTGTCATGTATATGGCCTTCTGTGACGCATTCGCTGCATCATAGCTTATCTTTGTCCGGGCAGGTCGTAGTGGTGTGCGATTTCCACTTGTGGCATACACAGCACATTTGTATACTACTGGATTTCTCCTGCTGGATATTCTTCCCCGGTATCCTCATGTTGAAAACCAGGAGCCCGTCCGTCGTTGTTTTCCGTGCTATGTCGGTGGTTGAGAAGATAATCTTGAACACGTGGGTGTGTTCGCGGAATTTAATTACTTCGCGAACTTTAGCCCACTGAATTCCTCTCATAATTTCTTGTTTGTCTTCCGTCGAATTCTCGCCGACCCAACTCTCCACTTTGCGGCAAATCACGCTTCGGTTTGCTGCCACTTGGGGGGTCTTGGTTTCGAGTCAAATAGTCTTGGGTACTTAGCTCCTTCCGATAGGAGCCGGCCCACATCCTTTGTTTCGGCGCAAATTGCGATGAACCTGGCGACACCTCGATAAGTTTCACTAGGGCAACTCTTAGTTCGAGGTAGAAGGTCTCACAAAGCTTCCGTTTTTCGGGGGCTTTCATTCGTTGTACGGTCCTGAGGGGGGCCCTCAGGAGGTGAGTACGAAAACGTGAGATGAGCGCTCCCGACCATTTTCCAGTTGGTCCCCCGCTCAGATGCTGTCAGGATGATGGGTGATGAATGATGGATAGGATGGATCTCTAGTGGCAACGTATGAATGAATGACTCATGGTGGACTTGATGGCAATAGCGGCCGAATCAACGGCCGCTAAAATTTATGGCAAATGAAAACAGGTGTTCAAGTTTTATAAACTATTCTCAATCTACGTAACTTGGCTTCTTCTCCTCGCCCTCGACTCACCCATTTGACCGCACCCTTTTATATGGTTCCTTTTACCCGCGAGATTAAAGACTAAATTGTTTTCCTCTAAGAAGTTGATTCGGTTATGGCGCTTTTACATGTGCGCTGCATCTTTTTCGGCAAACGCCTTTCCATTATAAGGTACCTGTTTCCTTAATGATTGTATGCAATAATATTAATAGTGGCAATGGTTCCATTCACGTGTTTGTACAGAATTGGGTTTTATTACAAATTTCAAGATACGCTTATTCCCGACCATTCCCAGTCAAAGCAGTATTCGAGGATTGTTAAAAAACCTCCCCATCAACAGTCAAACCGGACGAGTTAAAACGAAATTGTTATGATTATTGGCTCAGCTTAGGAGACTTTTGATGACTCATCTAACTGATCGCGCAAATCAATCTCTCACCCTTGCATGATTTCTATGCAAGCGATGTTTGTTGCCTCATGCATCTTGGTTTGCCACTTTGGCTTTTATGCCCTCCACATAAAAATCATTATGCAAGATTCATCGAAATCCTTTTGTTAGAGTACAGATAACAAAGGCAACACAAATACTCATATTTTGCCAGTGTTTGTGCGCCGTATGCACACAGTGACAACGCTTATAAAGAACAATCAAACAAGTACGAGTATCCATGCTACAGATTACACCTGGGGTATTGCGTACCCTGTCAGCCATAACGCCTACAGAGGCATATATCTAAATTGTACAGGTTCCGGATAGTTGTGTGTCCTCTCATTCCTGAGTGCGTCAAGTAGTCTAGTCTAAACGGGCTGTCTAAACGAATCTGTTCATCTAAACTTTCGAGAGATGGTGCCTTCGTTGGCTTTTGCTTCATAGTTTCAAGCAACTCCAACTTTTACTAATGATAATAACATTAAATAAAAAGCAGTTGCACAAACGCACAGATGTATATTCTTTCAAACGGTATGTTCTCAACCACATCCTGAATTGCATGACTGTTTCATTCCCTTTTCCTGAAATATGTGTATAATTTTAGTGTTATTGATCGTTTCATCCATCGCCATTGCTCTTCTTAGTTCATTTATTCAGGAACCGCTAAACTTCTTTGACTATTGACTTCTTTTGAGTGAAGTTAAGCCACATCGGTTGTAGCAAGTCGATGGGCGGAGTCGGATTGTGGTCGACTTTACGGTGGCTACCATACGCTGAATTGATCCCTTGTCTGAATCTCACGTTAAACTATTGTTCCTTACTGAAAATTTTGAGTCCTGAAAAAGAGTGGAGATTAGTGCCCTGAGCTTAACAGATATCTAAGAAATTTAAGTTTTTCTATCCCAAATTGGCATTTGTTTGAGCCAATTCTTAAGGCATACGTGTCAAAAATGCTACCTATGAGAGAAGGAATGAATTCAAATGTCATCTAAAATGGAAAAGATAAAGGGAAGTACACGGAGTACTTCAAACAAAAACAAGCGATGGTGACGATCTTAGACCAAATGGCATTCACTAAGTTCAAAGAGTCCAAACAAAAATGACCTTTGAAGCTCAATCTTAGAAAGAGAAAGACCTTTTGAGTCTGCAATGAGTGGCGTAAGGTCATAAAGGAAAAGAATAGAATAGCTGAGGAATACCAATTGGTTACCGATGCATCGGCCACAACCGTGGCCCTTTTCTCCAGGAAGTTTACATCACAAAGGATTTACTCCATCTACGGCAGGTAATTAATTATTGGCCGCTTATTTGACAGTTCTCCGCTTTAAGTACCTTATTTAGGGCCGTCATGGAGTGGACCACAAACAGCTGGTATCTGCATTTCATACCTTACGAGAGCTAAAACAGACCGCCAGCAGTGATATTAGTGAACAATAACTGAATATGTAAAAGAAAACTATATGTAGGAAGATAATGAAGTTGTATCAGCTTGTCTTTCTCGTAATGTGAATGCTGTATCAATGGGGATATTCGACTTACCCTCTATTGTCGATGCCCAGCAGGGAGACGCCGATTGAACACATTTTGTGAGAGTTTACGCCCAGACCCACTTTCGCCAAATGCTATAGTAATAACACCTAGAGCATTTTTTTCATTATTTGTGAAGCTCAATCTAGCGGAAGATAAATAAAAAAAGAGTAAGTCGTCCCTCCCCCGGGGGAGGGAGTCAGTTAAATGTCCGATTAGGGAAGACGTTGGGAGGAAAAGAATTTTGGAACAGTTACTAGAATCTAACCATTCACTCCAACATTACTGAAATCAAATCGGGTTAGGAGCTTTACTATCTAGATATCCTGTACAGTATCGGTTCTAGCAAGTATGGCGCCTGGTTAAACCCCCTTTAAACCTTTTCGTCCTCCCACCAAAAAAGTCTGGAGCAACTATCTTTATTATTACCATTATTCATCTATTTGGGACAATAACACATGAATTATCATTGTTTATACGTGTATCAAAACTAAAAACCAAAATATATTTATAAATACTAAATAGATAGACAAATTATGTACAATAGCAACTATAAATAACATAAATAAAGTAAGACGGATAGAAAAAGTATATAAATAAAATAGGCGATCGCATCGCAATTTTTCAGGCGATTCTAACGAAATTTGAAACCTTTATGTTGTTTTACATTCTCTTTCTAATGATATAATTGACAAGGTCCTTCCAAGGTTAGTCCGGGAATTATATGGCAATAACATCGTAACTATTCGTCCGATTCTAACGAAATTTGAAACCCTTATGTTGTTTTACATTCTCTTTCTAATGATATAATTGACAAGGTCCTTCCAAGGTTAGTCCGGGAATTATATGGCAATAACATCGTAACTATTCGTCCGATTCTAACAAAATTTGAAACCTTCATGTTGTTTTACATTCTCTTTCTAATGATATAATTGACAAGGTCCTTCCAAGGTTAGTCCGGGAATTATATGGCAAGAACATCGTAACTATTCGTCCGATTCCAACGAAATTTGAAACCCTTATGTTGTTTTACATTCTCTTTTGAATGATATAATTGCCAAGGTCATCCCAAGGTTAGTCCAGGAATGCTTGAAAGTCTTGAAGGTCAAGGTCATAAGTCAGAATAATTAAGAGCATGCGACTTAGGTCTGTTGACTTCTTTTTTTTTTTTATTAAACTGGGCACCTTAGGGCATAGACCTTTACTTAACCCATGTGGGGCCAATAGTGTCAACTAAGACTAAACCAAATCACCTTGGTTATGTGCAAACTGGTTTATATTATTTTTAACGATTTCACACAACACATAATAAATATGTCTGTTAAACAACATATTGGTAATGACTGATGTGTAGTTTATTTGGTAGCCTTCTATAGTTTGAGCGATTTTATTCACTCATAGTATTGTACAAAGGTAAAAGTCCGGTATTGATGGATTCTTTAGTTCCCCCATCGCCATGCTCCAGTGGGGAGACCTGAGGTTATTCTACATCGCCCCCTTCCCATCTCCTAGCTCTGAGTGTGAGAACATTCAGAAGCCTTTGAGGTTTACACGCAAGCTATGGCGACCGATCCGACTCGCTACGAGCCATGATATTGATGTGGCATCCAAATTCGCGATAGAAAACCAATCGCGCAAATGTAATTTTTAGTTTCGAGACGGCCCCGTACTTCCCTCCCTCTCGGCTGCCTATGTTGCCATGCCTAGATCCGTCCCTGACCTTGTAACTTAAACAAATAAATTCTGTTAAAACTGAGCCTATGTCACCCGATTTATTTGTTTCGCCAACTGTTATAGTAATCCCCCCCCCCTCCTTTCAAGAAAGGAGTTTTGTTTCCATATTTGTAAAGCTCCATCTATCGGAAGGTGAAGAAAAAGGAAAGGTCTGCCCTCCCAAGGTTACAAAATGCGAGGGCGGTCACGAGGTCAACGGGGGAGGCCATGTCGTGTTTTCAAAAAGCTACGGTGAACTGAGCCTTTTAGTTGCGCGTTTTTGTTTGATTTTTGTCTCGCCAATTGCTAGACTCCAGGGCCCTCACTGGAATTCGTCTATTTTTTTCTGCCTCGAGTCTATAGACCAAAGGGAAATAACCTGTTGTTTGTTCCGGAGGAGGTACACCCAAGAGTCCAGAGAGTATTGAAATGATTACTAGAAAAAAAAATGTTCAAAGTAGAAAAGATGTGAATGATAAGCATTGGTTCAACGGAAATAAAAAGGGTAAAAGAAGTGGTTAGTGAAGTGCCGAAAGTTTTCCTCCAGTTCGAGACCAGAGGATGTCAAGTCTAGGAATGAGTCGTTCTACCAAGTAGAAGGAATTGGAATCTCTCCCTCCGCCTTGCTCAAGGCGCTGCTCATTAATGAAGAACTTTACTTTAAATTGAATAATGTAAAATATTATTTCTAATAATTTTGACAGTCGTGTATCTGCCATACAAATTTCCTTTCATTGTATTGAATTTCCTTTTGTAAATAAAGCTAAGTTTAAACTTAATGTTGAGATTAAACTATATCTAGTTGGTAAGAGTCTCTATTCCTGAAAGTTCCATTAAAACTGGCATCGCTCTATCATCCGCAGTGAATTAAAGATGTCTGTATGTGCGCATATCTGTCTGTCGGTGAGGATGACCTGGGTTTTAATACGATTTTCGCCATTTATCTTTTGCACATTTCTTGATTGGCTTATGAAAATAACGGAGATAAAAGGCGGTTTTTTTTTTTTAATTGTGGTAGGAACAGTTAACTGTTAGGGATGTGAGAATGATTGTTATATTAGGTCTTAAAGATTGTATAAAAGTTACATTCTTAATTACATACACATACATTCAAATTAAATTAATAATTATCATTTTGGCACGGATTTTTCGACAAAAAATAATCAAACTATCCATTTTACTATGAAATTTAGGTGAGGATTTGAGTATTAAGAGACAAAGAGAGAAAGTATTATCCTGACTTTATATATATATATATATATATATATATATATATATATATATATATATATATATATATATATATATATATATATATACATATACATATACATATACATACATACATACATACATACATATATATATTATATATATATATATATATATATATATATATATATATATAAAAATAAATAAATAAATAAATAAATCCCAGAGCCACCAGAAACGGATGCAACATCTTTTAATTTCTTACGACGTTTCGAAAACCACAAGTTTCCATCTTCAGGCTAGAATAAGTTTACTAAAGTTAATACATTTGAAGAAAACTTGAAAAGGCCAACAAGACATTGAATTGCTTTAAAAGGTGACCAATTATAAAATATCAATAAAATGTAATATAAGTTAAAATTTAAATATGACTTGGCAATAGTTAAATTTGCTTTAAAACTGACGCAAAAAAGTAGCTAATAAATTTAAAGTTTATTTCAGAAATTACTTAAAAACTATAAGAGAAATTGACCTGGTAATAGTTAAGATAGTAAATTTAAACTTTGTTTTTAATTTTGTAAACACCGTAAGAGTCAAAAACATTTAATATAAAAACGGTTAATTTTGGTAGTAACTAAAGGTGATCTATTCTAGAGAATGAATGGTGGGTTTAACAAGGGGCTAGTATATATAGGAGGTGACGCTTGAGAGAGAGGAACATCAACTAACCAAACAGTTGTTAAAAAAACAAACCATAATAAAGATATTGCACTTAAATCTTCATTGAGTGTAGGTTTGTAGTGTTTGATATATAAAGCTTCGAGGTTTTATATATATATATATATATATATATATATATATATATATATATATATATATATATATATATATATATGGAAAAATACCCAAGACAAATTGTGGTGCAGTTAAGATAATGGCATTATTAGACAACTGCTCTGCTTCAGGTCCAGCAGGTGATTATATCCTGCTTAAACTGGAAGACAACACTTCGGGATGGCCCATCCATCAGCCCAAAAAAGCTGATTTCAAAGACACGCCTTTATGTCGTCTCGCTTACATGACAGAAAACTGTTATTATTAATATATTAACAGCGTTGACTTAGCTAAAACGCTCGAAAGATGCAGTTGACATCGGGAGGATTTTATGCTTTCCTGGCTCAGACACCCGTAGTTGTTTGGCTTCGCATCCACAATGCCTACTAGAGAATCAGCTGATATACAAGGTGTCCCAGAAAAAAAGTTAACCGTACTTTGAATTAGTATAACTCAAAACCTATTAGATATTTTTGAGTCCTGCAAAACAAAACAAATTTAACAACTATTTATCTGTTGATTCTGGTAATTTCATTAAATTCATTTTTACGATATTGATACACTAATGGATTTAGTGGAGGCTATCAAAATTATCCTTGCGCAAGGAAATAAAATAATGAAACTTCGAAGTTTAAAATCAACAAATATATTTAATTCCATTTTTTAACAAAAACACCTCTTCATATGTGTAATACAAATTCATTTTTTAATTTTCTAAGCACCGTTTCCTTCCACATGTCCTCCATTTCTTTCCAAGCACAGTTGCGCATTTGACCGCATTGATTGAACAACTTTTTTGATTAACTTGTGATTTTCCTTAAGTCTTTTGACTTCACGTGTGATGCTATCTCTTAACTGGTTGATGCTTTGTGGTGGAGCAGAATAAACTTTATTCTTTAGATATCCCCATAAGAAATAATCGCACAGTGGTAAGTCAGGTGATCTTGGGGGGCCATTCAATTGCATGATTTAGCGCGACAATGCGGTTGTCAAAAGTTTCTCTTAGTTTTGTTCTTACAGAAAGCTGTCTATGAGCTGGTGCGCCGTCCTGAATCCACCAAAGTCTATTGAATTGATTGCCGTAAATCTGGCGGAGTTCCAGGAAGATCCTTTCGTTGATCATGATCAGGTAGGCAGCACCATTCAAGTTATTCTCGTAAAACAATGAATGGTCCGGTAAGATAGCCATTCCCGCATATTCCGAACAACAGAGACACTTTCTGCTGACAAATACGTGTGTCAAAGTCGAATGCTGGGTGGTGGTTCAGCGGCGCATATTGCCGAATGTTATGGCTTTTTACCTTTCCATTCATGAAAAAGGCTGCCTCGTAACAAATCACAATGTTTTCCAAGAAACGAGCAGGTTTATGGAGAAGCCATTCGACAAATTGTCTAGGACGAGGAAAATCAGTTTCAAGAAGCTATGTGTCCTGCATGTATCTTATAGGGATGCCATTTTAAGTAATGTTTAATAATGCGGTTAAATAATGACTTCGACTGATACATGTGCATTTTGAAGAAGTGTCATCTGAACATTTTCGATATTTTCTGTTGTTTTTATGGTTCTCATACGACCCGAACGACCTTTATTTAGATTTAAGCATGTTCCTTCATGTTGGTATTTGTGAACATTTCTCCAAATTGTGGGCTTGCTTGGTGGGTGCCTACCTGGAAAACGTTGTTCAAATGAATCTTGTACTTGTTTAATACTGCCAGTCTTAATAAAAGTTTGTGACTACAAATACGCGTTGATCTTTTGTTAACTGCATTATTAAAAAGGTTCTATGGAAGTAAACTTTTACACATAAACGCATTGATTTGCTTAGTAAGGAATAATGACGAGACCATACCACAGCGTGGTGAAAAACCACTGTAAAATGGCCTAGGCTTTGCTTGAAGAATCGCACAGTGACCTAGGCTTCCTACGCTTCTCTTGAAAGTGCACGGTGGCCTAGCTAGCCTTCCTAGGCTTCGTTTCATTATTTTATTTCCTTGCGCAAACATATTTTTGATAGCTTCCACTAAACCCATTAGTGTATCGATATCATAAAAGGGAATTTAATGAAATTTCGAGAATCGACAGATAAATAGTTGGTAAATAAAACACTTTTGGGAGGACCCCAAAATCTCCAATAGTTCTTGAGTTATACTAATTCAAAGTACGGTTAACTTTTTTCTAGGACACCTGGTATATCTTCCACACATTTCCCACTTCGCTTTGCATTCAGTCTAATATCACCATGGCAACGTGGAACCCCATAATTCACACCTTTACGATTCCTATGCCTCACCCTCTTTACCAACCACAGAACAGACCATCAATCGCTGACAAGATTGAGTGCACCAAGAGACTGGTCCTGGTTGGGAGAAAGGGGCAGAAATAGCGGTGGTACTTTGTTTTACCACCAACCAATGGGTGGAAGCCCTCATGGCCCAAGGGAGAGGCACCCGTGCCACATTAGGGAAAGAGGTATATAAAAGACGCGCCGTTCTTAGGATCCGGGAAGAAAGAACGGCCTAAATCGCTGGCCTATTGGAGCATTGCTTTGCAGATCGAGGCTTTTAAATCTCATCTAGATTTTCGTTCATCGCATAATGGTAGTTTACTGTTGTTCATGGCCCAACTAGGAGGTTTTTTGTGTCTTTTAAACCTTTAATCCTTTGATTATTGACATTTCAGTAGTACAAAACAAATCTATTATTAATTAAAATCTCTTTGTTGTAGATAAATCACCTACAGGGCGGAAACACGAAGTGTAGACTGCTTTATAATTGATTTTAAATATGTTTACATACCATTAGTTAATTACTTTCAAATGGGTAGTTTCAGGATTTAACGAATTTTGTGAATTAAAGTGTAAATTCTTAAAAAAACAATAACCGTTTACACATATGAAGCAATAGAGTATCTTTCTTCTAGAAACGAGAAAACCATGGGCGATATTTTCAAAATGTTGAACTCCACTCTGAGCGGATCTAGGGTATTTAAAGTTATCAAAAAGCTTAAAGAGACAGGCAGTTGTCTTCCAGGAGTGAAGACCAACTTGTCTTGATCCGTGAAGACCCCCCCCCCCCCATCCGGCCCTCATCAAGAACACGACGGACAAGATCAGAAGAAATCTAAGGAGTAGTGCCAGACAATTTTGGAGGCCAAAGTGAGCGCTGTGACCATGAAAATATTGTTGATAGATTTTCTGAAACTTCGTCCATTCAAGATAACTAAAGGAAATTTCCTTTCCAACCCTTGAAAAAAGAAGAGAATCGAAAGAGCAAAGCTGATCCATCAACGGATTCTTGATGACTCACAGCCTCCAGTTCTGCGGACGGAGAAGAAGTTGTTCACTTTTCAGACCGCCTACAACACACATAATGATCGTGTTTGGGCACCAAATTAATCCAGTTGAACATCGGATATCTTTCAAAAGAGAAAAGCCAATTTCGGTGATGATGTAAAATAACCCGGCTAAAAGACACCTCTCATTTGCATTCAAAGGGCGGTTTAAAGATCAAGCAAGATATTTATTTGGAGATTTTGAAGAAGGAGATCATCCTGTGGGGCAGATGCCACCATTGAAAATGCCGGTATAACCCTTAAACAAGATGAAACAACTTAAACATCAAAATAAGATTGCCAGATTTGAAACACATTGGACTTTGCAGTGTGGCCGATGTTTAAGCAGAAGATCTATACTCTATACCAAATCTCATAAAAATGTCGAAGCTCTCAAGAGAAAGCTGGAAAATTGCGTGCCACTTTCCTTCAGGTCATAGCTAGACTTCGTAGTATCATCATCGCAAAAATAGATCCATTTGAATATTAGTAGTATCAACTAGTAGCATACATTCTTTTCCTTTGGTTTAGTCTAATCATTATCCAATATTACATTGTATTCTGGAAATAGATGAATAAATACAAATACAGGGTTTCCGCCCTGTATTTGTATAGTTTGAATTAATTTTCGCAGTGTTGAAATAGTGGTGGCAATTGAAGTTCCTATTTACTTGCCATTGGTTATTCCTACCATTAATATTTTGATAGTTGTTGCTACCATTTGTTGGTACCAAGTGTGCTTGCTTGCGCAAGCACACTCTTTATGTATTTAATCTACTTCATTGCAGAATTTACAATTAAAGATGTAGGTTTATAAATTTTTCAACATAGATGCACAAAAAATAGACAAACAAAATTAAGTTTTCAGAAACTATCTAGCTTTAATACTTTCAAAGATATATTGATTTAAAAATAAGTTTCCTTTTTTTGTGACACCCAGTATAGGGGTTAAAATAGTTATCCTATTGTCTTATTAAGCTTTCAATGGTTCACGTAATCTATTCTATAGAGTATTATTACTGGGTTGTGATACTATTTATCCTTTCTTTAGCTATAATATAATCTTATGCCTACATCTTTTCTGGAAATTGATCTGTTACGGGGAAGTTGTAGATAAATGCTTCACTAAACATTCTGAGTTCAACTTTGGCTCGCTGAATGTGTGGTTGTGGCCTGCTGAAAGCGTCTCTCCTAGGGTTGTGAAATTCCCAGGAAGTTTGGGAATTTATTGGAAATTTGGCGAATTCCTTATTTTACAATGTGTGGCTGTGGTATTATTCAGTATGTAAGCTGAAAACCTTATTTGTAAACTGAAGTTTTACTCAAAACTGGTACCTTACAGTAATATGTAAGCAGAATAAGAAAGCAAAACTTATTATTAATTATCACTGGCTATGTCATACGAGTTACAATAATAAAGCAGATTGTTTCAATTTCTCACTACATATATTTCTCGGTTGTTCGGTAACTTCGGTTTCCTCTGAATTAGATGACAATGAATCTTCCATCACTTCACTATCTGAATTCATTTCATTGGTGCAGATTGTTAAATTTTCTTTGTCCATGTCATCTTCAAATAGTTTGATATTAGAACAAATGGGTACCAACTTTTCCACTCGATCATTGGTAAATCTGTTCCGTAGCTTGGTGTGTATATTTTCATACATAGACCACTTTCTCTCTGGCGAAGTGGATGTCGGTGGTATCTGTGAAATAATAATTGGTATTAATGATGCTGGTTCCGAGTTACAGAGCCCTTTCTACAAAAATGTTTTTGAAACATGCACAACTGACTTCTATACAACGTCTAATTTCTAAATGCCATCTCGGGCACGAAATTTTACCAGTCTTCCCATTATTTCACCAACATCAAGATTCATATGACTGGCCAGAGATGATATGAAAGAATCTGCACTGCCAACTTGTTCTTCATCAATGTTTTGTTCTTGACACACAGGATCAAGGATGTTTGCTGATGCATGTATTGCCTTTATGAAATACTATATTCGCTTTTCGATATATGTTGTCACAGATGCCTCTTCTGATTGGATTCTACGTAAAGATGATGAAGGACGAGTTAGAGGTATTTCCCCGCTTCAATCCAGCAAAGAGACATGGTATATCTGAGAGCACTGCATCATCCTTCTATATTTCCAGCAAAGAGACATGGTATATCTGAGAGCACTGCATCATCCTTCTATATTTCCTAGATAGCAGAGACAATAGGCTCTAGAATGGCCAGTGAGCCATTTATACGCACCCAGAAAACTTCGTTGTCTAATATCAACTTGCGTATTTCCTTATCTACACTGAGATTTACCATGATGAACAACTCCTGTGAGGCCTCTTTCCCTTCAATCAAACTGTTCAACATCAGGACTATGTCTCCCCACTTTGCTTTACTAGGAAGTTTATGGGATGATTTTTTGCTTAGAGAAGAAAGTGGCCAGTACTGTTTGTTTGTGCTTGACACACATGATGATGGTTTTGGATTGTTTATCTAATTAGTCCATAGTCTTCAGCTTCATTACATCAGGAAGGAGAAGGTTGGGGGTGTGGGTAGCCCAACAAATTCTTGTTATGTGAGGAAACTCTTCATTGATAAGCTTCCAAGCAGCTTTCATGTTGGCTGCATTATCTGTAACTACGTTAAATACCTTTTGACTGCCAACTTGTTCAATAGCAAATGATTTCACTAGTAATGTACTCTGGTGTGTTGTTTATATTTGGTGCCAGTGCTTCTGAGGAAAACTGGTTGAGGAGTTGATATTATGTAATTAATTATCTATTCTCCTCGCACATTTGACCAGCTATCTGATACTACAGAAAGACAGTCCGCACCCCGAATCACTTATGTTACTCTATCTTGAACACGCTCCAATGCCGCGACAGCTTCAGGTTGCTTTCTGTCGTCCCTGAATTGGACACACTCGCGGGACGCACCGCCATTTGATGGGGCGCTCGCCTGCGCTTTATTGCGACCACTGCGTTGTTCCCCAGACTGTTCGCCGCATTCTTGTTGATTGTCCCAGTCTGGGGGATCTTCGCGCACGTTACCTGTCCCGGTACTGGGATGAACGGGGTCGCTACCACTTGTTCCTTGTACTCGGGACGAGTTCGTGCACACTGACTTGTGGACTTTTTGGAGGAGGCTGGCCAACTCCACCTTATCTAAATTTTGTTGGTCGAACGTCCGTGCGCCGGGGCCTAGCCTCGCGTGAGCGTGCTTGCTGTTTTTTTCTTTTTATTTACTATTGTTTTTTTTGTAGTTTTTGCCTGAATATTATTTTCGTGAGTACGGCGACTTATGCCCAAGTGGGTAGTCGCCAGATGGGGCCTTAAAATAAAAAAAAAATCTTGAACACGCTTCTATTCTGAATCTAGAAGATGAGTGCTTAAAGTGTCTTTCAGAAAGCTCGTACGATGGGCGCATTTCCTTGAAAAACTTTCTTCAGTAGATCTTTTCTGTTAACATAAATAGTGAACCAGATGCATAAATTGCTCTCGCTAGACTTTCGTCCAGTTTTTGTTATTCATTAGTTCTTTCTGTCAAAGAATCCTTTCACATTTCTTTGATATTTGCCAAATGCTGAAGGGCTGGATGGATCATCCTTTTTTGCTGGTAAGCTTACTGTTTGTTGCTGGGCAGCTGATGCAAACTCCACCTGGGAATCAGGTTGGCTTCCTTGTTTCTTTTTTAAACATTTCTCTAAATGTGCCTTTTGCTTTGTATAATTTTGAGTATACTGCGCTGAACAATGCTTATAGAGATGAACAGTTTTTTCCTTTTTTTATTCACTGCAGTGAAATGCTTCCATACATCACTCTTCACTCGTGACGTTCTGAAAAAGAAGAAAATCTTAGATTACTGACAAAGTATTGCCAGTAAAAGTTTGTGCCTTCACCTCTGTAATTGTTTATTTTATAGGAAAGGAGAATACTGAAGTAGAAAATAATCTCCCTGGCAAGCCTGATTCACATACATTTCATGACAGTAAATCTTAACTCAAATTCATAATATATCCTACACGAGCCAACCTTTTATTATCATAACACAAATTGCCCACAAGATTATTTCTCAATACACATAGTTTCGTGATTATGTCATTGGCCACCTCACAAACCATTTGCGCAATTAGCTAACACTAGTGTGTGCGTGTGTTGCAATATACTAATGCAAAAACTATTCATATCTTTTAAGTACTCAGCATTTAATTTTTTATGATAGAAATAACCTTAAAAGTAATACTTTTAATAAGTAACTTACACTTATAAAATACAAAACAAATTTGACAGATACGCAATAATTCAACTTACATCAATGATATGCAGAGTGAGATAGATGAAGAGGTGAGCAGGGAAAGGGAGGGACCACCGTAACGTCCTATCTTTTGATGTTTCTGGCTGAAGTGGGTAGTGTAGTGAGAGACTAGCAGAGTGAGACACTGAGGGAGAAGTAGGACGCGTTCAGTCCTCTCACTCCCGTAAGAGTCTCGTTCAATACACGTCCATATACTGTACTAACTGGAGTTGAAGACACTTATTTTTTACAGACTTTCTTAGACATTGTCTCATTGCAATATGTACACATATACAGACAAAGGGATATTATTAGGTCATTAAAAAGTGTAATAGAGTACTTGCAAAACTGGGAGGTAAATATATTGCCAAATCCTACTCTGGCGTTGACGTGGGCTTTGTATCCAGACTTGATGACACGTAAACCCAGGACTTTACCCTCTTCTGAGTACGGGTAGAGGTCGTCGTTGCCGATGACGTTTTCTAGTTTCCGACGGTTCATTGAGATTATCTGGAATTTCTGGCCCTTAGTTTTTATCTTCCACTTCTCATATCTGTTGATGTTGTCGATTTTGGCAGCCGTTTTCCTTGCTTGAACTCCTGAGTTCCTGTATGAGCTAGCGACGATTTAAGTGATGTCGTCTGCGAACTGTAGATACATCGTATCATCCCGTACTGGAGCAGGGAGGTCTATTGTCTACAGGAGGTACATTAATGGACTTAGACAGCTGCCTTATGGAACTCCCGCTTAGAGTTCAAATTCGGGTCCCGTGAAGCCCTCGATGGAGATTTGGGCTTTATTTTCCCTCATTATGGAAGTCCATTCGCCGTGGACATGATGAAGACCGGCTTTGTGGTTGATATGGCATAAAGTGAGAAAGGGAAGGCAGTTTTGGTGGCGATGTGCGCTGACCTCAATATGATAATGAAGTAGATGTTGACGTTTGTTATGCAGCAGGGGTTTTAGAAACGACATAGGCTCAGAAACTTAGCTCATGTTTAGTCGCGTGCACGCGACTCTATAGGTTACTATGTCGGTCCGTAGGTTGCCGGTCGGATGGTAACCATTTTATTTTTCAATGAGTTTTATGGCAATAACACAGTAACTTTTCTCTTTGAAGGATATAATTGCCAAGGTCCTCCCAAGGTTAGCCCTAGGAATTACCATGTTTGGGCAGTAACATCATAACTATTCAGCCGATTCTAACGAAATTTGAAATCCTTATGTTGTTTTACATTCTCTTTCGAATGATATGATTGCCAATGTTATCCCAAGGTTATTCCAGGAATTCTTAAAAGTTTTAAAAGCCGTAAGTTCTTATGGTCATAAGTCGGAATAATTGATAGCACGTGACTTAAATTTGTTGACCTTGTGAAGAGTGCATTGTAAAAATTGGTGTAGTTAGGACAAGTAAAAATGTATGGGGTATATAGCCGGAGCAGTCTAGAGACGAGGCTACGGGGAGCCCTTAGGGAACCGTTCCGCAATTTTACAATACCTGCATAATTAATACGAGTACAATCTCTCATTTAGGGTTGGGGCAAGTAGAGTAGAATAAAACGATGAGGTAATTTTCAATTAATGAAGAAAAAAACGAAGAAATGAGACGAAACTAAAGTTGAGGAGCAAACTTCACTAACCTTTAAAAATGAGGTCCGAAGAGAGGAGGGTTCGGCTATTATAAACCATCAACATTTACGTCCATATACACAGGCGCTCTGAAGATACGCCCCCTCCCCCCCCCACTCCCGTGAGGTGTCCCTGGGAAGATGTAAATATGTAGAGCAGCAGAGTAAAAATTCATCCCAGGTTCTGCGTCGGTCTTTTCCATGGATTGGTTACTCACAGAGGATCTTCTGGAAGATGCAAATTATGCCTATGGCTTCAGGGTTTTGAAGTCAGAGTTATCCTTCTCTTAGGTGGACTGTCTTCCATGGCTACGAGCCCCACCTACTCGTGCCCACCGTGATGCCCAGTCAAGGAGGTAACTTCCCCAGGAAATAGTGTCGGCTTAAAAAGAATCCGGACGGAGATTCGAACTGCCCACCCAGCGATTGACGGGCAAACGCGCTAACCACTATACTAGCTAGGAGGCTAGTATCGTGGTTAGTGGGTACGGCGCCCTGGGCGAAACACCCCGTTGGCTCCCCTCTCGAACTGTTTCACTCCCCTCCCAAACAGTTGGGAGCAAATATTATTTTGTTTATTATTATTATTTATCGATTCATTCATTCTTACTTACTTGACATATGGACACTGTGTTCTGTGGGCGCTTGTTTTCAAGTTCATGGTCGCTAGGCTTTCCCTACAAGAATTTTGTGTTTATTATCTCAAATAAAATAATAATGGAACGATAACCCATAATTATCATTGTTTATACATGTAAAAACCAAAATATATTTAAAAATACTAAATAAGTAGACAAACTATTTACAATAAAAGCCATAAATGAGAGAAATAAAGTAACGAAGATAAAGTAGGGACGCCATCGTACTGGGTGGTCGCTACCCCCAGGCAATTCCTGCCGCTCCTGGCAAGATGCTGCCCTGGACGGCTCCCCATATTACCCATAACTAAATTCGCCCCTAGTTGCCTCTTTGTTTTTCCTCTGCATTTCTTCTGTAAGGTAGTACAGGGGTGTCCGAAAGCTTTTTCGCCCCCTGTAAATATTGTGACAACACTTTCGGTCATCTGAAATAAAATATTAAAACAATATTTACAAGGGGTAATAAGACTTTCGGACCACCCGGTACATATTGTTGTACTCTTAAGTACTCTGTGTATGATTTTTTTCAAGCTTTTTAAAAAGTTTAATGTACAGTCATAGAACAGCCAATAGCAGCCAATGCTGGGGGAGTCCCCTCCACTGATATGAGATTTTATTTTGAAAATTAGTCAAAATCTGGGTTTGGGTATGGTTAATAAAGAGAGGCAAAAGGTCAGGATATATCGCAGGGCAGTTGTTTGGAAATTAACGTTTAGGCAACATTTCATGGGGTTGGATGGGTAAATAAATGTAAGAAACCAGGAGGAAAGAAGCCACCGAACGAAACAATCCCAAGTAATCCCCTCCCCTCCAAAGAACTAATTACTACCCAGCGAATTATCTTCCACTAGTTATGATGTAGCAAGGGTGGATAAGTTTACTCTAATGCTAATATTTAATTAAATTATTTGGTGTTTACTATTATAGTAAACCAAAAAATGTAACTAAATACTGACGAAATAAACTCAACCAAAGTCCATGTGAGATAATAAACTATACATATTTAGGTCCAACTTGGATTTAAACTTACCAAGTGAGTCACTTGTAACCACCTCGCCGGGTAAATAAACTATTCCAAAAAAGTATCACCCTGTAACTAAAAACTGCTAACCACTTCGCCGTGTAAATGAACTATTCCAAGACTTTATCACTCTTTGACTAAAAAGGTTTTTCAAACATGCAACCTCTACTGCTTCATCATCGATTTCCTAACATGACTCCTTGTCTTATCTCACCAAATAATTGAAAAAATTTAGCAAGGTGTCCTTAACTGTGAAAAACATATATCATCTCCGCTCAGCAATCTACGCCTAACAGAAACGATTTCCAACTCAAACATTTATCTGATACCCGACCATCTCGTGGCATAAGCTTTCATTCTTAAACCTTTTTCAATATAAATGTTGCGCCAGGCAGGCGGTCCGCCCCGGGCGGCTCAATTTTGTGGTGACCGAACATATTAATATTTTTGTTTATTCAGAAATATAATCTTAGTGATTCAGTGCCAAATATAGTAATAATTTTAAGAATCATTCTAGCTCGTGCCATTAGTGTTGCTAGCTGCGAACGGTCCTTTTCAAAAGTAAAGCTCATCAAGAACTACCTCAGGTCAAAAATGAGTCAAATAAGGTTGACTGATTTGGCATTACTATCCATAGAGTGACCTTGCGGATAAAATTGATTTTGATGAAGTCATTCAAGATTTCGCGAAGAGGAAGACACGCAAGATCAATTTGTATATCGTTTTCTTTTTGTAATTCACTTTTCTTTTCAACATATTTTTCCTATTATTTTTTGTGTATTAATTATTATAAAAGTAAATTTGAGTGAAATAAAGGGTTGCTACCGTTTGTCTTCTTATTTTGCATACCTTTATTATTCCGTTTTCAGCGTTTTGAAGTATTAGAACTTTTAAGGGGCGGCCAAATAAACATGCGCCTCGGACGGCACTTTTGCAAGGTACGCCACTGATTAGAAAGATTATAAAGAGAAGTGTAATGTAATAAATATAGTTACTAGATTGCGCAATTTAATGTTAGACCACACCTTGATTAATACGTACAAGCATGGCTTCCTCATTATCAAGATGGCTGGGATGACAACAAATATTTACATTTGTGGAATTTCATGACAAATTTAACCATTGTATATAAATTGTATATAAATTGTATATAAAAAAAACACAACATTCTTTTAGGCACAAACAGTAAAAGATGTGTAGATTACTTGCTAAAAAAATGTTATAAAAAAAAATCTAATATATGGGAACTGAAAGAATTAAAACAAAAAAATAATATCAATGACTTTTTCACAAGAATTTGATTAGTTTGTTATTCATTTTACTATGTAATATTAATAAAATATATTTTGTATTTATATTCTGAGGGCTTATGGAATATTCAGGCCGTTACTGTCAGTCTCGTTCGAAATAAGTTAATTTTTTTTAATTCTTTAATTTAATAAAGAAACTTCTTTCGTTCTGGTACTTTTTTTTAAACATTTCTTTTAAGTAACTCTAGTTTTCATAAAAATTTAATGGCATGAATTGAAGGAAGGAGAGGTAGTTTAGAAAGCACAGGAATATCGTGAAAGTGGTCGAACAGCAAACTCCAATCTAATTCTGGAGCCGGATGTACTCATTATAAAAATTAAGCACGAGTTGGTACAAAGAGAACACTGAAAATATTCAATTGAACTCAAAATATTGTGCGAAATTTTATCCAAGATGCATTCGTGCAAATACATTTCCTTTATTTTATAACTGGCAACTATATCCACCGTTTTGTTTTGTAGAGATGAGGGGTGTCCAAAACAATGACCAGTTAATATTTGACACTAAGCAGTCTTACTTTTTAGTTATCAAATTTATCACTATGGTCGCTTTCCTCAGAGTCGTATTAATAATACTGATTTTTTGTACTTAAGGTTATTAAAACTGCTCAGTAATAACATCGATTAAGAAGTAGTAGATGTCGAATTCTTGAAGAACTCTCGGAGGGCGGTGATAGAACATTTCGCAATTGTAATGTCATCACAACGTGCGGAAATTTGTACAAACTGGCAACTAATTTCATTCAAATGTGGTTTCATAGTTCTAACTAAATTAAACACGCAATGTAGCTTTACTTCTAAATTAACAAAGTATGAAATAAATTGAATTAAAATAATAATTGCAAATCATTGTTCAATATAATGGAACAGTTTATAACAAAAAACTAACTATGTGAAAACTCGTTATGAATTTATGCTCACTGGAGGGCCATGTCTGAATCGTAGTTTTTCTTGATCTAACACTATTTTGTTCAACCAATTGTACGGTTTCGGTGTATTCTTTTCACTGTGTGGATTTATTTTGTGAATTTATGACTAAATTCGCTTACATACGCGTCTTCTAGTTATTATTCAACTCGAAGCAGGTATGTATTTAATGTGAACTAGCTTTTGCCATGGCCTATGTAAAAGTTTACTTGCCATTTTTCATGGTTTATTCATATATTGGTTTCCTGCAATTTTTACACACTACAAACGGTTTCATTGTCAAGAATTTGAAGAAATTTTCTTATAGATTGAGTTTGATAAAGTATTCTTACTTACAACGCACACAAGTGTCAAGCGGGAATATTACCCACCAGATACTTAGAAAGTTTCACGGGTGTGCACAGTGAAGTTGCTCATCAGTATTCGGGGACTTTCTACCCATTTCCGTTCTGGCGTGGGTGGTCAGTCTCCAAAATTTCCTATGTAATCAAGTTTTATACCCCGTGCCCCCAGGTTGCCTTCGTTGTAGAAGGGTGCCAAGTTGCGGTAATTCCCTGGAGTCGCCGTTATAATAATAATAATTACCAATCCTGCGTGCACCAAGTAGTCTCATCTTTTGATTGTTCCGCTTTTTTCTTTCTTTTTTTACCTTTTTCCATCTCTTGACTGGAGATGCCTTATTTCTTCTTTTTTTTACGAAATATATTTCCCCACTTTCGTTCCAGCTATTTTGGTGTTTAATCCTTAAACGGTACACCTGAAAAAAATTCACATCCAGTACACCTGGGTCTCTCGGGTGGGTGGAAATGATCTCTTGTATTGCGACCACAAAAGTAAAGATTTAAAATACCTAAAACATAGTTGTTTTTTTTACGGCTGGTTATATTGGTACATGCTTGGTGTGGATGAAGAACGATCCCCAGGTGTGCCCGTTTGGTACTCTAACCCATAGGAGCATTTATCAAGTTACGAGTATATGTTAATGTGATTTCCCGTTCATTCACGAAACCCGCTCTTAGCGACGTGTTACCTACACTGCTATGCTTAGCTTCAAGTAAGCGGCGTTCTTTTGTCATGTATCCGGATGGTAGTCAAGCGGCTAGTGTGTAGGCCTAAAAAGCGAAGAGCTCTTGGATGCTATAGGTTAGAACCGCTTATTACTTCACTTTAACGAATGAAAGAGTATATATTATTTTATTCCGTTTATCTCTTTCCTTCTTAATTTTTATTTGATCCTTGTTTGGTCTTATAATAAGAGGAAATCGCTTGTGTATCATCTTTCCTTATTTCCTATGGCTTATTGAGCATATACAATGGATCGCACTTTACAACGCACCGTTACAAATTCAAATTACATACTTTTAGTTAACGCAAGTTGATTAAATTTGCAACGCACGTGGGACTTTATGTAATAAATACAATGAATTGATCAGAAAAACAAAATGGTGAATAGGAAAAACTGTATAAGGACAATAGTGAAATTTGACAAATTCATATAAACATGGTTTAGTACTTGGTTGCATAGCCTCGGTCAATTACAGCTTGCAGACGCCTTGAGTAGTCTCCTACCTTCTTTTTTTATAGGTGCTTGAGTTCATTTTGTTCCGTTCCTATAAACATATTTTCTTCAAATCAGATAAGTTATGCGAATCTCGTGTCTGGACCAGAGTTTCAATTCCTTTCACAGAATTTTGATGGGATTCAGGTCAGGTGATTGACTTCGCCATTCCAAAACGTAATTCTACCTGTATGCAGCCAATTCTTAGTTTGTTTTGCTTATTTCTTGAGCTCAGTCTTGTTAAAATGACTATTCTGGTTTAATGTTCAGAGAGCCGACGCTAGATAACAAATTTCTTTCCAAAATTCCCCTTTACATTTCGCCCTTCATTCTTCCTTCGACTACATCCATTCTTCCAACCCCTGATCAACAATTTGATTGATTCACACCAGATTTGACTGTAGGGATCGCATCATTTGGCGCGTAAACTACACACTTTTCCCTCCAAACTTTGCTGATTGAATTTCGACCGAAAAGTTGTATTTTCGTTTCATCTGACCAAAGGATTTGTTCCCAGGATGTTGCCGGTTTATCTAAATGTTCATTTGTAAAGGCCAAACGAGCTTAACAGCAGAACTGGGCGCGTTCCTCGATTTTGGGTAGTGCGTTAGCATTCCTCCGGCCGCGGTTAGTACGTTCCTGGAATAGCGTTCCTGCGTTAGCGCTCCCAAACTATTAAAGCGTCCCTCAAAAAAAGTAGGGCGTTCCTCAACAAACTTGAAAAAAACAACAAAAAAAACACTGCGTTTCTCCAAAACTACTGTGCGCATCAAAAGGACTATTCCGCAACTCAAAAATAAAACAAAATACAAGGTAATAATAATACATCAGAGCTTCATACATTAAAATATATGTATATTTCACACTTTTTACCAGTTTCTCTGACTATATTACACGAAAATTCACTAAATCAAAAATATCACTTAAGTATTAGACTTATTTAGTATTTAAACTGTATTTTACTGCATTCCACTGTACTGCACTGTATTTGACAAGTAGACACACAGTTTCTAAACATTTTCATTATTTTGTATTACACTAATTTATTAAGTTTATTTTACTTTAAATCTGATACAATGATTCAATTTTCGTTATTGTTCATAAAGATTAAAGACATTTAGGCAAGTTACAACATTTTGATAAAGTTTGTAAAGAATTAAAATTACTGCTCCTCCTCCTCCTCCTCCACTTCCTTCTCCTCCTCCTTCTCCTGCTCCTGCACCTCCTTGTACCTAAGGAGGTGCATGTTGCCCCTCACAAACACCAGCTGTTCAAAGTTAATATTGCTCAGGCTGGACCTCTTTGCCCCCAAAGTGTCTCCCGCTGAGCTAAACAGCCTCTCCACAGCAGCTGAGCTGGGAAGAGGAGTATTGTATTTTTTAAAGAGGTCCAGCCATGCGCCCCTGGAGTGGGTGGGGAAGAGGTCGTGGCTGAGGGGGACGCCCACTATCGCTCTCTTCCACTGGTCCAGGGTCTTTCTTGGTGACCGTCTTCTCCACCTCCTCCCGCCGCCTCACCTCGGGTACTGCGGCAGTGGAGAGGAGCAGGTGGAACTGGTCCACCTCCTCCTGCCTCTCCTCAGGCTGGCGCAATACGTTTCTATGATTGGTCAAACAGTTCCCTTCTGTCGTCTCTCACTTTTGGGGGAGAGCTTCCCGCCTGAAGGTAAACAACAGAATGTTGCCGCGTAGTGAATGTCGTCTATGTTGTTTCCATTGAAAACGTTAAAAAAAAAGTTTCGGAATGCAGAAACGCTTTAAATTTTCGGGCGGAGCGTTCCTCTTGCGTTCCTTTAAAAAACTTTGGGTTTTTGTGTTCCTAAAAAGGCGGTGCATACGTACGCAGGAACGCACTAAAGAAACGCACTTGCCCAGCTCTGCTTAACAGTGAGCTTTCTTAATGAGAGGATTTTCTTGGACTACGAGAAAATAGATCATAACGACGCAACGTTCTATTTATTGTATCCATGGTAGCTTCAGCTTAACTTGTATCCAGATTTCTCTGCAGCTCTCTAAGAGTAGTCTGTGGTTTATCACCGTGTTAAAACGAGTTTTCAAGCTGCAGGTTCCGTTAACATCCGGAGGCGACATGAACGATCCAAACAAAGAATCAATGGTTAAAAGACTTGCAGTTGCGTATTATCGTACTGAGTTTTAGAGGTACTTTGAGCTGTTTCTGTGGCCAAGGCCACTTATGAAGGGTTACAGAAATGCGTTCACGAAGATTTTGATGTATTCGTTTGTTTTTCCCCATGACGCAGATTGTTCAGTCGGACTTTGGTAAAATCAAGCTTACTCACACGAAACTCTTCGCCGGTAAAGGAGGCAACGAAACGAATAGACTACCTAAAAACGTGAATTTTTGTTCACTTATTCCCTACGGGGATTTTATGAAAGAGATTTATAATAGAGCCTTGAATATTCGACTTATGTTGAACTAAACTCCCCCGCACCCCCCTCACCAGCGCAAGGGAGCTGAAGTGAGCTGAACTGCCATTCATCTAGCCTTGTTCCAATTATGCCGTTCTCTGTGATGGACATAATTGCGAGCGCCAAAGAAAGCAGGTTTGAGGATTAGTCCGCTGTGGAACTCGGCGTCAGAGGGATCCAGACAAGGGGCAGGACTGCAATTTCCGGGTAGGGGGGGGGGTGCACTCTACCCCGGGACCCCAGCCAGGACTATAGAGGGAAGCAGCACCCGTCTCTGTATGCCAGGATGCAGTTTAGATACCCAAACCCTCGAAGGGCGGCACCCCCGGTTAGCGGATGGTTGATTCCGCGATAACCAACAAAAAGTCTGCCATACATCATCCTCGAGATGCCCTCCCTCCTCGGGGTCACCCATCATCATATCACCCATCCCATCCGGCAGTTCATGCTCATGCAAACTCTCTTACAACGTGTGTGGAGGGAAAGGGGGGGGTGCCCCCAAGCGCTATATTACGAAAAAAGAATTGGGACCCACAGAAAAAGGCACATAAATAAGGATTACCAAGAAAATACCACGAAGAAGGAGTAACCCAACAGTGAAAATCCGCCCCGAGGGGCCCCCTTCGAACAAAATGGCCCAGAATGGGACCACCCGTCTTCCGCTGCGCACCATCAGTGTTCACAGCAGACCGAGCAGGGAGAAGGTTTTTGAAGTTGTTTATGGACGACTAAAAATTGCCATGATCAGGCTGCTCGAGGTCCCCACCGGATACATCGCTATATGCAGAGAGGAGAAGGATGTGGAGGCCATGACAAAAGAAGAGGCAGTCAAGGTTCTACGCGAGATTGGCCTGCAACCAGCAATCCCCCGCAGATTCAGAGGCACAGGAGCCTGATCTGTTGGAGGTTAAACCCTTGGATTGGTCAACATTCCAAGGAAGAGATCAAAGAAGAAATGCTCAAAAACCAACAAGGGGCATAAGTTACCGAGATTGTCAAATTCAAGAACAAAAGAGATAACACGAAATATACCCATGTGGCGACACATCCATAGCCAAGAAGGTGAAGGAGGTCGGGCTCCTTTTTAATGCCAAAATCAGCTGAGATCAGATTGAGAGGGAGGAATTCCACCCTATCCAATTCTGCTTCCGCCGTTCTAAAATGGAGGCATATGTAACAAGAGAATATCAAGCGTTCCAAGAGATATGTTCTAAGTGCAGCGAACCCGGTCACCACTGGAAAGACTGCAAGAGCCCTCGTGAGAAGTGAGCAAACTGCTGGCAAGGCCATTGATCCATGGCAATGTCCTGCCCCATTAAAAAATAAATAATCAAAAGAAAAATGCAACATAGTAAACAGGAGGAAACGAGAATAATAAACACAACCTACGCGCAAGTCGCTAAGGCGACGTACTCTGAGGCCAAAACTAAGAAAACACCTGAAAATACAGAACGAGGACTCAACAAAGATATTGACGTGTATCCTGTATGGCATTCATCGGAAATCACACGCAACCAGGGTCATTTGCCAGAGAACTGAACCAAATGTTCGCCAAGAACAACATGAGCCAAATGTGGTTCCCGGACGACCCCCTATCAGGGGATGTCATTCAACTTCAAATGGTCCCAAATAAAACGACTGAACAGGAGAAAAAAAACGAGGCAATACCAAAGGAACAGAACAGAAGACCAGAGCCGAAAATAGAAACTAGAAAGGAAAGGGAGGCTGCGGCCAAATTCGCAAACACCCCCAAACAAAAAAGAAGATTCCAGAAAAAGAGGGAAGAAACGGAATCATCGTATACCACAGACACCTTGGACTCTTCGGCCTCGGGTCACACCCAATGATGGACACTGGGAGAAAGGAAAAGGGGAGAACGAGAGACTGCTCGATGCAGACGAGATTAACTTTAATATACACATCTGAGCAGGTCCCCTTCCCAAAAGACATGGGTGCCAACAAAATATTCGTCGGCATCAAAAAGAAGTTCTATAAGTGGGAGTCACAATGCGAGGAAGCCTTCTTCAATCATAATGTTAAATTCTACTGGGATACATTTGAAGAGCTTCCCATGGCAGACTTTAAGAAAAAGAAGAACGGGAAAAAGCCTCCTACCACCAACAAACTCTAGAAGCCAGAAAGAAGAATGGAAAACCCGAACAACAGATTAAGAATAGTGACGCTCAACGTAGATAGATGCGAGGGAAAAGCCACCGCGTATGGCAACATATTTCGTGTGCTCGACCCCGACATCATTTTAATCACGGAACACTATCGACGCAACATCTTGTCAACTGAAGATACCGGGCTACAGAGTTGTAACAAAGAACCATTTTCAAAGAGAGGTTTGACGGTGCTGCCGTTGCCATCAAAAAGGAATCTTTCGTTCAGGTGCCTTCCGGAACTGGACGAATTATTTGTAACGATAGAATTGCCCACAATAGTGGGAAATCTCGTGATAGTGGCGGCATATCAACCACCTTGACGAGTGTACCAGCCCATCAACAATTTCTCCACCTTGTTCGGCCACTGCAGAATGATATTCCTTGGGGAGACCTCAACGCCAGATGCCGAACGGCTGGCTATGGAAACACGAACAACACGCCATGACTTGGAAATGATTATCCCACGGAAGAACATCCAGATGATAGGACTGGATTTTCCGACCTATATCACTTCTCGAGCAGCAACAAAACCTTGCACAATCATGTTAATCATAATCATGGCAGAGAAATCCTTAGGGGATTCGAACCAGCAGACCTAAGTGAAGCAACACTAGAGGAGATCGACGGGGAGCTGAAGAGGATAACAGCCTTAATCACCGAAGCTGACCGCAAGTGTGTACCTATGAAAGGGTACAAAACTCCTCCACAACCGAGATGTACCTAGGAGATGAAAGATCGTTAGGGAGCACAGGGAGGTGTATGAAGAAATTAGAAGAGCAGGTATAAATCGGGAACGAAGCTCGCAGCTACGACGCATGTACGAAGAGCTTAGGCAGGCTATAAGCCAACAAGAAGCTGAAATCTGGGAGAGTCTAATAGCCTGGGTAGACAGCTAAGTGACCCTGAAAATTATGGCGAAACGTAGAGGAAACTAAAAGGCCTACCAAGTAGAGAAAATACCCGCATTAAGGAGGGCGATGACTACTTGGAGGATCCGGCGGTCCTGGAGGAAAGGTTCAGTACGTTCTGGAAGGAACTCTTCTCAATAACACCCGAGGACGATGCGGAATTCGAGCAGGAATTCGAAGACCGGCTTATTACAGTTCTTAATCAGATTATACATCGAACGCACCCACAAGCCTATGTCGTCGAAGGGAGGGAGATGGCGGACCTTGGCCGACCAATTACAACTGAAGAGGTCATGGTCACCGTGAAAACTTTTAATCAAAAGGCACCAGGCTGGACGGTCATCACAACAAAGCAACTTGGTGCATGCCCCCCGGCTGATCATTTAGGAAATTACTAACGTTTATAACAGTTCCCTGAATACGGGCTACTTCCCTGACGGTTTAAAAATGGCCAAAATAATTTTTATACCTAAAGGGAAGAAGCCCCCCGAGCAACTGGTAGACTACCGGCCAATATCCACCCTTGAGTTTGTAGGCAAAGTCTACGAGAAGCTTCTAGCTAACAGACTACAAGACCAGCTAACCGAGCTGGAAGCTCACAACCCTCAGCAACACGAGTTCCGCAAGAGAAGGGGGACTGATACAGCCCTCGCCCTTCTCACCGTAAAACGCCCGCTGTAAAGCTGAAAAGAAATTCGTAGACGTGGTGATGGGAGATGTTTAAAAGGCCTTAATAAAGTTTTGCTGAGGGGTCTACAATACAAGATCATAGACCTGCAGCTAAATCCGATCATGGAAATGGTGCTCCGTGATACATCATGGAGAGAAAAGCCCAAATCTCGATCGAGGGCTAGAGAGGATCCGAGTTTGAACTTGAGGCGGGAGTTCCACAAGGTAGCTGTCTGAGTCCACTGTTGTACCCACTGAACACATTGGACTTACCTGCTCTAGTTGGTGAGGATGTGATGTATCCGCAATTTGCAGATGACCACTCAAATCATCCCCAGTTCCTATAGGAACGCTGGAGTTCAAGCAAGGGAGAAAGCTGCCGAAATCGAAAACATCAAATCGATCGAGAAAAAGTGGAATATTAAGACAACCGCCGGAAACACGATGACGTCATAGTTGATGAATTCTACCCGTATTCCAAAGAGGGTGTAAGACGCACTTCAACAGAATCTCCCTAGCCAAGAGAGCTTGGAAAACTTTAAAGGTTCAAAATCCTCAGCGCCAACAACATCACAAAGTTATACACTGCTCTGGTACGCACTACACTGGTGTACTTGGCAGTGGTAATACAGGGCGTTAGTTCAACCTCTCATAGACCAATGCAAAGTTGAGAACAAAGCTGTCCTGCTGATAGCTGGCGCACGCAGCATGGACCGTACTCGGCAGACAGAACTGCATGCAAGAGCAGGACTGAAGCCATTGAATATGGTCCTCCAGAGGCTAGGAAGAAAGACCTAGAAAAAGGTAAAAGACGATAGTCTCCCACTTTAGACGCTAACCTCGACATTCCACAACCTCTAAGGAGACACGTCATCAGGAGAGCTTTATTCCCATGCGGAATGACGTGCTCCCAGGAACAGCAAACCGAAATTTTCACACGAATGAGACAAACAAACTTTTAAACCAATCAAGAGGAATTACTGAAATGACACCACAAACGAAACAATACACACAAAGAAAGTACAATAAAATAAAAGAGGCGAAGTGCCCAACTAAATCAAGTCAAAGAAGAAAAATAATAAAAAAGAATAAGCAAAAAGAGGCGAAGTGCCCACAAACAGGCGAAACAATAATGATAATTAAATAAAATAAAAATGAAAGCTAACGAGTTAGCAAAGATAAATTTGAAAAGCTTGAATGCCTTTACGAACGTTTCGAAGACCTAGCCTCATCATCGGCACTAAACAAGGTATGCTAAGGAAAGTCGCGTGCGCTCACTTATTCTGATTTATGACCTTACCACCTCCAAAACGTTCAATAATTCCCGGACTAACCTTGGGAGGACTTTGACAATTATATAATTCGAAAAAGAATGTAAAGCAACATAAGAGTTTCAAATTTCGTTAGAATCGGCCGAATAGATATAAAGTTATTGCCAAATAATTCCCCGGCTAATTTGGGAGGACCTTGTCATTATTTAATTCGAAAGAGAATGTAAAACATAAGGATTTCAAATTTCGTTAGAATTGGCCGAATAGTTACAATGTTATTACAAAAAAAAAGAAGCAAAACGTGGACCGACCGACCGACATAGTGAGATTAGAGTCGCACGCAACTAAAAACCAACGCAAAGGCCGTGGCGATTTGCCTTCCTGGCCGCCGTGCTGACGAGACTCGCTGCCCCGTCCAGTCCCAGCTTATCCTCTTCTCCTTTCAGACAGCCTGTATTTCTCCCCTACTTCCTCACTTCGCCTACAACCTCTGCCACAACTTTCTCTGGTCGGCCTTTATTTTCACAGGGTAGATGCTGACCTCAGCCAACTATCTCGGTTCGGGGCTGAGGGGGGAGGGGACAATGTTCCCTGAGCGGTTTGGGATGGTAGGTTTTTAACAACCTGCTTCATCCCCACCCATACCTTCCTCACACCCCCTTTCATTCTCACTTTATCTTTTTACGCCGTGCCCAAGGTGGAGCTGCCATGCGGAAGGGCTGCCAGGTCACCAGAAGGGAGGGGTGGCTTAAAATGGCGGTACCTGGCTCTGCTAGCCCCGTACGCACCCCTCGCAGATCGGGCTACTGCGAAGGGTGATTAGCGTTCGCTTCCCGCAGAAAGAATAGGGTCCCCATGCCCCATGATGAAAATCCCCAAAATAAAACTCTTCCCCTTTCCCCATTACCATCGACGAAGCCACCTTCAGGCAGCTCCACTGAAAAAAATGGAGGTCCCCCCACCCCTTAGTCTCGCAGGAGACCCTCCAAAACTCTTTAACCGGAGGGGAGGTTTACTCCTCTCCTTTGCCTACGGGTGTAGGGGACTCCCCCTCACTCCCCTAGTCTGGAGGTGCCCTCGGGTGCCTCCCTGTTTCCAGCGGCACTCCCCTATACTTTCCAAGGGGACTGCCAAGAAAGCCAGCAGGCAGCCCATAACCGACCGCTCCCCGTTGAAGCGGCTCGGTAGGGCAAACCCCCTTAGGGGGGAGAGGGAAGACAGGGTCCATCGACCTCTTCCCTCGAAAGACCTGCTGGCTCGGATAATGACCTTAGCGGGGGTCAAAGCACGTGCACCCCTCAAATAACCTGACTAGCGACACCGCTGCCAATGGGACCTGTGATGTCCTGGGGGGGGGGGAGTGTCCAAATAGAGGTCTCCTCAAGAGATAGACATGGTCCTTGAGTAACTCAACCCCAGATTGTAAGACCTTCCATGGTGGATAATCCGGGTTCGGCGCCAATCACCAAACTCGAGTCCGCTCCTGTGCAAGGTCCTCCTCAGACGGCTCGGGGCTCCAAGGCAGTACTAGGATGGGGTGGATCTCCTCCGGCTGGTGCCCATGCGACCGCCACGGCCTTCTCGATCTCGGAATGGACCTTGCTGAGGCCGCTCCATCTGGCCTGGAGGCTCCTGCCGGCGGAGGGGATAGATAAGCGGGTTCATTCCCCGCCCTCTCCAAAAAAGAAAAGAAAAAGACTCAGGGCTCATCACCATCTGCGTGGGGTGCGGGGACGGATAGGTCTGCTGCACTTCGGTAAGCGACCAGGCCGAGATCGGCACGTCTGGCCCCTCTGCTCCCCCGCCCCCGGGTGAGGAGTCCCTGACTAAGACCAAAAGTGCTAGTGCACAGGGCGGAGCCTCGATTACATCGGGGCCCCTCATTCAGAGACTACCCGGCGTTTTCGCGCCCGCTGACTTCAAACGCTTCGTTATTCGATCCACTGCTGGCAGCATGTTGGCTAAGTGCAACATGATCCATCAGAAGAGAGCTTTAGCCAGTGTGATTGATAGAGAGCCGAAGGTGACGCGTTTCTCGGACGGGAGCTTTTAGGCGAATGCGTCTAATCCCTCCGAGGCGGCCATGATTAGTGCCCTTCGGACACTGTATGGCACGCCTGTGAGTGTGACGCCGCACTCTACCATAGTTTATGCGAGGGAACTCGTTGACTACTCCATAGATGACGACCTTAGAGCTGGCCGACCAAGGGGCGGTCAAGGTCGAACGTGTGATGATAAAACAGGGAGGCGCCTCGAGACCCACCTCTACACTCCTCGTCACGTTCGACTGTGACAAGCTCCTTGAGTAGGCGCGTGCCGGTTGGTATCGCTACCTCGTGAATGCATTCAGGCCACTGCCACGGATGTGCTATTACTGTCACCGCTTCTGCCATACCAATCGCTCCTGTCGACGTGCAAAGTCGTGGGTACCCGAAATCTGTGTTAGTTGCTCTAAGGCCGCACATGATATGTCCAAATCGTGTGTGGTCAACTGTGAAAATTGCGAAGAGCCGCACCCCGCTTCTTCGAAGCAATGAGGTGCGTATCTCATTGAGAAGGAAATATTGGCCGTTCAGGCTCATGTTCGTCTCTCATTTCGCGAGGCTAAGGACTTTATCCTGGTGCACCCGGCTGTGCCCGGGACGTCCTATGCCTCTATGTTGAGAATGGCACCCTCTGCTCCTGGCCCTTCCAGGCTTACGAGCACGGTCGTTTCTGTGCCCTTTCGAAACCCTTCTTCGGGTTCTACCCAACCCGGGCGCTCCCCTAGTAAAGCTGTCGGCACAAAGTGTTCACACCCAGCCCCGGCTAAAACCAGGGCTCCCCCCTCTTCCCCCAGCATGACCGTTTCCCGTAAGGCGAAACGGCCACGCGCCTCCACCGAGTCGTTAGACTCACAGGAGGCAACACCCCTGAAGTTGGTCACCAGGCCATCTTCCGGGGTTCCTAAAGCTGTTCCCCGAAAGGAGGACAGCAAGAAAGGAGCTTCGGCTCCTTCGCCCACGCCTAGTGGGGGGCTGAATGGTTAAGGAGACGGTGGATCCTCGAAAAGAGGGTCTCCCCCTGCCTCCGAAGCCGCAACACCTGCTAAGGTTTCGAGGCGTATGGAGGAAAAGACTCTCATGGCGAACCAAAGCTCCCTCAATAAGTCCGAAGGCGACAGCGACTTCAGCGCATTGTCCGGTCAACAGCGCCCGGGGTTCTGCCTCCGGGAAGCGTACGGCCCTTCCCGTGAAGTTCTGTTCGAAGAGGGCCCCCGCGTACCCTCCTAGCTAGGCCTGGAGGGCATATTCTTTCAATGGAATTGCTGTGGGTTCCGGGCCAACTGCGAGGAGCTGCAGAGGCTCGTCTCATCCCGTTCCCCGTTAGCTATTTTTCTGCAGGAGACCATGCTAGGCGCGTGCCCCCTGCCCGCCCTCCCGGGTATAAGGGTTTTGCGACCCCACCACCACGAGATGGGGGGCCGGGCTGGGGGATGCGCAGTGTACACCCGGCATGGTCTCCGTTCTTCCTTTCTCTTTATATACTTCCTTTCAGGCAGTGGCTGTGCAGCTGCACCTGGATAGGAGGTATACTATCATTTCTGCGTACATTCCACCGTCAGCTGACTTGGACGCGGGAAACTTCCGCCGCGTCGTTGCTTCGAGACCTGAACGGCAGACATCCTCTCTGGGGAGATTACTCAATAAATCCCAGGGGACAAGTCCTTGCCGATCTGATCGAAGAGTTTGAGATATGTGTCTTAAATGTGGATTAGTTTACGTATCACTGCCCGAGAACCGCTTCATTTTCTTGCATTGATCTATCTTTGTGCTCTTCGGATGCACAGCCTGATTCAAATATCATTTTCACGGCGGCTGCCACCTGAGAGCCCACATCGGTGGTGCTTGGCGCGGGCGCGGTGGCCTGCATTTCAGGAAATGACTGAATTCTCTATTTCAGTCGAGGAGTTTAGGTCGGTAGATGAGGCCGTTGAGTTCTCCGGCAACCTCATCACCGCGGGCCTGACTACTATTCCCAGAACGTATGGCCTTTTTGCACGCCGACCACTCCGGTGGTGGTCGTCTGGGTGTGAGACGGCCCTCAAACAGAAGCGTTATGCCTACATGCGCTATAAGCGCCCCTGAACGATTTCACTGTCTGAATTTCGTCGGGCTAGGGCTAGGTTCCGGTATATTTCGAAGCACGCCCGCTCTTCTTGGCGGGCATACGTGTCTTCACTTAACGGGAAGACTTCTTTCGCATAGGAGTGGAAGCGAGTCAAAAGGATTCGGGGCAAGTTCTCGCAGGACCCCCTCCCCCCTCCCGTTCTCCAAGAGAATGGGACCGCAATTTCGGACCCCGCGTCCGTGGCGGAATCTTTCGCGACCGCTTTCTCTGCATTCTCTAGCCGGAATGCTGCTCCGCCAGCATTCAATGCACGTCGTGATGTCGCTGAAGGCGACACCGCCCATGGTCCGGACGATGTCCCGTACGCCATGCTTAGACACCTGAGTGAGCGAGGCATGGCCTTTCTGTTAGATTTGTTCAGGATCTGGTGGTGGCTCTCCTCTCATATTCCTGGTGAATCGCTACTGTGCTCGCCTTTCGCAAACCGAGGAGAGATCATTCTACTCCGGCCGGTTTCCGCCCAATCTCTCTAACCTCTTGCGTATGCAAGTTGATGGAGAAATTGGTGAATGTTAGATTAGCCTTTTTCCTGGACAGTGGAGGCTATCTGTCTTGTGCACACTGCGGCTTCCGCAAGTTCCATTCCACGTCGGATGCTCTGCTCAGATTGGAAAATGCCCTCTGCGAGGCTTTCCTTCGTAGACAACACTACTCCACGGTGTTTTTAGATCTGGAGAAGGCCTATGATACTGCATTGCGATACGGCATCATGGGGAGTCTCAACACGATGAGGGCGAGGGGACGCCTCTAAATGTTTATATTTGAATTTTTGTGAGATCGTCGATTCCGCGTACGTGTGGCGGGAGCCCTCTCCGTTCCAATGGAGCAGGAAGATGGTCTCCTGCAGGAAGTAAGTGCCCTCAGTGTCACACTCTTTGCCCTGAGCATCAACGGAATCACCTCGGTGTTGTCGGAAGATGTTCTCGCTACGCTCTACGTGGACGACCTTGCGATCTCTTTTGGCGCGGCCCAGATTCCAACTCTGGAGCGTCGACTCCAATAGGCATTGAACCGCGTCTTTCGCTTTGCCGAAGCGCACAGGTTTCGGTTTTCCTTGGCCAAGAATAAGGTGGTGCACTTCTGCCGCTATCCACGGCTCTACCCCGACCCAGATTTGTTTCTTAATGGGGTCTATCTGAAAGGGGTTAAATCGCACCGTTTCCTTGGTCTTGTATTTGACCGACGCTTCACCTGGGAGGCTCATATTCGCAGCCTTAGAATCTCCTGTACTTGCGCCATGGTATTCTCCGTTCCGTGATGTTCAGCGTTTGGGGCGCTGATAGGGCTACTGCCTTACTTTTTTATCGATCCTTTGTTCGTTCGAAGCTCGACTACGGATGCGAGTTTTATGCATGCGTAGCCGAGTGTGTATTGCGGAAGGTGGACTCGATCCACCACACCGGCCTTCGCCTGGTGACCGGTGCCTTCCGCACTTCCCCCATTGAGACCCTATTTGTCGATGCTGGGGAGATGCCACTCGCTCTACGCCGTGCACAGTGCATCATTTCCCTGTACGCCCGAGCCCGGCGCCTCTCTCAGTCGCCAACAGTTGCCATTGCATCCGCAGCTGATTTCGACGATGCATATGCCGCCGAGAGACGCCAGCCATACCCTAAGCCCTTTGGGTTTAGGGCCAGGAAACTCATTCGAGATCTAGGTATAGCTCTCGGGACAGTGGCGCCCCTGGTTCTGCCCAAGACGCTACCCTTGAGGGTACCACCTTTGCCTATTTGTCGCCACGCCTCTGCTCTCAAAGCTTGTACAGCGCTGAGAGTATTGCGTTCGACCTTTTTGGAGCACACCTCGTTCACGCTGGAACCGTGCCAGTGTATACGGATGGCTCGAAGTCCGAAGAGGGGGTCGGCTTCCACGCCGTATCCCCTCTGTTTGAAGTCAGCGGGGCTCTGCCATGCGCTGCTTCTGTCTTCTCGGCCGAGCTGGTGGCAATACATCACTCGGTACGGGAGATTACACGACGTGCCCGGTTCGGAGACCAGATTGTGATCTATAGCGACTCACAAAGCGCCCTGAGTGCTCTCGGGGCATTGGATTCTCCGGATCCTCTGGTTCGCGATATTCGTGACGCCACGGTTTTGGTAAGCCGGTCGGATGTCGAGATTATCTTCTGCTCTGTTCCTTGACATGTATGAATTGCCGCGAATGAGCGGACCGATGAGGGCGCCAAAGAGTCCGCCCTTCCTTACACCGACTACATGGCAGGAATACAGGCAGCTCTTCGGACTGCTTGGCAAAGAAAACTGGAGACGGTCCAGGGTAACCTAAAGTTACGTGCCATTGCGCCGCGACTGTTCCCTTGGACCTATCCCCCAATGCCGCGATGGCTTCAGGTTGCTTCCTGTCGTCTCCGAATTGGGCACACTCGCGTGACGCATCGTTATTTGTTGGAGCGCTCGCCTGTTGCCTATTGTGACGACTGCGTCGTCCCCCAGACTGTTCGGTACATTCTTGTCGAATGTCCCTTTCTGTGTGATCTTCGCGCACGTTAGCTGTCCCAGTGCCGGAATGGGCTGGGTCGCTACCGCCTGTCCCTTGTACTCGGGATGGTTTCGTGCACACCCGCCTGTGTACTTTTAGACTTTTTGGAGGAGGCCGGCCTTCTCCCCGTTATTTAATATTCGACTATGTATCGCGATCTTCTTCGGCGGGGTTGTGCTGGCCTTCCCCCGTCGACGGAGCTCGTTCTATATTTTTTCAATTTGTTCGTTGTTTTTCTTTTGCTTTTTGTTTTTATTTTTGTTTTTTTTATTTGGCTTTTAATATAGAGATTAACTTTAGAGGTCAGGATCTAAACACCAATGTTCTAAAGACTTTACTCAAATGGAATTAAATACAGACAAAAACAAGTCTACATAGATGCACACAAGATAAAAATAAATTGTTTTATTTTGTGTTCATCTATATAGACTTATGTTTTTGTCTGTATATATTTCCATTTGCGTCAAGTTTTTAGAACATTTGTACCTATTCTACCTTTGTTTTTAGATCCTGACCTCTGGGGTTAATCTCTCGTTAAGATTTTCTCCCTCCCTAATTGCTTAGGCGGTTATTTAATCGTCTTGTCAACCTTTAGTCTTTTGAATTTACCTGATTTAATGATCTTACTTTGTATTTATCTTCGCTCCTCCTAAGGTTTCCATTTCATATTAATTCATTTTGTTGATTGTTTTTTTTCCATTTTGTGGGCGTTCCCTCTCCTCTGTATCATCCTTATAAATATTACAATTTTCAATACTTCTGTTATTCCTTGATAAAGAACTTGAAATACAGTTCGAAAGTACTTGGAATCCTCGTATTAATTTTACCTCTGGGCTTTGTTGCATTTATTGCCTACTCACGCGATACTTTATGAGTCAGAGAGTCTTAATTTAAAGTTAATTTCCTTATTAAGCAAATAATCTAAGACTGACACATAGAAGTAGGAATCATAGTATGACTGATGATAGAGCTTAAAATGAGAGATATTTAACCTCTTGACCTCCAAAAAATAAGGTTGAGATGGGCCTTGAGAAGGTGACGAGAGATCTTGAACGCCTTTCAAAAAATTCTGACTCCCTGTCCATATCGGATATTAATGTATTCAAAGTGGTTGCTTCTGGAAAGCTTCAATTTGATATTGAGCAATAAGCTGACTCATAGGCTGAAACACTGTTTAATCTTAAAGCTGATATTTGAATAAAATTTTCTCTGTGCTACGTTACTCATTCTATTATTCAATGTGACTTCAATAAATTCCAGTCTGAATTACATGCCCTCATGAACATAAGCTACATCAGGATTGAATTCTCCTATCTTTGTCAAACCTGATTATATTCTAATCACTCCCGTCTATATCTTATCCAAAAGAGAGAAGGCTTTGTTGTCTTTCGGTCTTCAATGTAAACTATCCACTCTATGTTACACTTAGCGGACTGGCCTTGAGCGGATCTAGCGAACTGGCCTTGAGCGCATCTTGGGTTTTTTGTTGATCCTTGTTTCTTTAGTAAAATGTATCACTGAAATTCAATTTTCTTGCGTAAATTTGACTTTAAAATTTTGCGAAATTTGTCGTGTAATCCTAACACGACCGGGTCAAGGAAATAGCGTTGATTTTTTTTTTTTAAACCGGACCGATTGCATTCAAAAGAACCTTGAAAGTTTATCGGACATCAGTAAAGTTGATAGATTTCTATCAAAACTCAAGTCATTGCGAATTATTCATGAGGATATGTATAACAAACTATTTTCCTCTGGTATCTGGTCTTGCCAAACTCTATTGTCTGCTCAAGATACATAAAACAAACCTTCCACCGAGATCGATCATACCCTCGGATTCTCTTCTCACCTATCAATTGGCCAAATTCTGAATCTTATGTCACCATTTTTCAAGAACCAATTTTCAATTTCTAACTCATGAATTCCAAAAAGAACTTTAATACAGTGATTTATCTGTTGACAATTTTTATTCGCGTGTTACGACTCTTATAAGTTACTATGTCGGTCCGTAGATCGGTCGGTCGAATAGTAACTATTTTACAATTAGTTTTCTTTTTGCAATAACATCGTAACTATTCGGCTGATTCTTACGAAATTTGAAACCCTTATGTTATTTTACATTCTCTTTCGAATGATATAATTGCCAAGCTCCTCCCAAAGTTAGTCCAGGAATTACTAAAAGAAAACTAACTATGGGTCGGAGTGCCCCCCCACTTGTCGAAAGTTTTGAAGGTCGTTAGGTCACAAGTCAGAATAATTGAGGACACGCGACTTAGGTCTGTCGACCTGTTTTTTTTTGTAAGCCTTTATTCATGAATGTACCATTGTATCTATCACAAACTATTGAAATTATTCTAACTGCTCTCTTCGGCCATTCCCGGTCTTTTCAATTATTCTCTAAGGCAATTTTTAGACAACTTTTAGAATTTATATTTCATGAAAGCTTCTTTAAATTTGATAGTAAACTTTATAAACAGATTGATGGCGTCGGTATGGGTTCGAGCGTTAGTCCCTCCCTTATCGGCTGTCTTTTTTCATCACCTATCTTGATATTTTCTTCAATTAATCTCCTCCAGACTGTCGACTTATCTTCTATAGTCGTTTCGTTGAGGATTCAATCGCCGTTTTCCATAATGCAACTTAGGCTGAAATTTTATTTTACGTTTTTGAATTTTCTGCTTACAAATATCACATACGATGGAACAAGAACATAATGGAACTGCCCTTTTTAGACTTGCTAATTTCGAGACAAAATAGTGTCTTAACCACTTGTCTATAGAAACACCACGTTTTCAGGCCTTGGTTTAAACTGTTTCAGCAGTACATATATAAATTTCAAGCTTTCTTTTATTAATTCTCTTTTAAAAACAGAGGATACCATCTCTCTTCTATCTTCTCTTTTATGTACTCTGAATTTCAATTCCTAAAATTTTACTTCGGTAATAATTATTTTCTATCCTTTTCGCGACAAAGTTCTGAAATTTTTGTAGACACTTCATCCCTAAACACCCTGATTTCTCCGTAGCAAAAAATTTACGCAACATAAATTTACCAGAAATGGGTATTTTGAATAAATCTTGATTAAAATTCAGCTGGTTACTAAAAAAAAATTCATTGTCACACGTGTAATTTTCATTAATAAAAGAACCATTGGCAACACTTTTCCCACTAAAGATCTAACTCATATGGGTTTGCGCAGTAGTGTTGTTTATTTATATAAATGCACAAAGTGTTTCCTTGTCCAATTTATATGCAGCACTGTGGGCATCATTGAGGCTAGGGTTTGCTGTCGCATGGCAATTAACCTTAGAGCAGGTAAAATCCTTATGCAAAAAGAGCTTTCTACCATTCTATACCAATAAATGCCCAAATATGCTTCATTTATCCTAATCTCTTTACATAAAATCTGTAAATCCACTTCTCAACTCTGACCATAGTTGTATTGTTGTTAATCTCTTAACTACTACCAAGTAAATAATCCATACCATCCTATAATATTATCCACTTGCTTAAAAGTCCCTTAATATATGCTCTGATATAATTCTGTAAAGGATAGTGTCTCAATTACTGATTGTTCAAATCCTTGATTTATCTGTCTGGGTTTTAAAGGGATTGATTTATTGTATCTCCCCTCGTTTGTTTTGATTTAAATATTGACTATGAGTATCGACCGACTTCTACCAGATTTTCCATTCAAACTCTTAGCACAAACTTCATTAAGGGTGCATTCTTCATTTCCTTTATTTGAATTTAACACTCATAAACTGGTGGAATCGTCATGTTTATTTGATAAATCATAAACTGGTGGAATCGTCATGTTTATTTGATAAATCATAAACTGGTCATGTTTATTATTTGTTATTAAAGAGTTGTTGCAAAGATTTAATTTCTCTCGACCAATGTTGGAAAAGGGAAGATCGATTGATTTTATAGCAAATAAGCTGTAAAGCACTTGCGCTAAAAGAAGAGATAACGTAGAAAGGGAGTTAATGTCAAAACACAAGAACGCCCCCCTCCCCGGCAAGGACTCTTAACCTAGCGACATGGAGGCGTCCAAGATATCCAGAGGGATGGTAGGAGAACTAGTAGGAACTGGACATAGAGACTGTGCGGGAGTGTCAAGTATCTATGTTATAAGAGTTGCTGCTGACCAGTCTGATCTTCAATTTCGCGGCGAAAAAGGACACACAGGAGGCTCAGGTACATGTGATTTATTTGTTATTGGGAAACAACGTTTCGCGCTTATCTCCCATCTTCAGGTTGTAAAATCCTAAAACAAAATTAAAAAAAAATTCAGTAAGTTATGATTAAATTGTTATCGTTGGTAAACTTATTTGGATAATCATAAAATCTTTGCAAACTGAGATATTTTCAAATGGGAGGAGAAAAAAAAATATAGGCTAAATTAATGCAATTTCATTAAACGAGAAAAATTAAAACAGTAATCATACTAAAATAAATTAGGAGAGTAAAAATCTAAAAGTCAAAAATTACGAACAAACAAACATTATTGAAATGAAAGATATTAAGAATTATTTGAATAAAATATATAAAAAAAAATATGAAAAAGTAAACGAATCAAAGGATAAAAATGACGATTAAGAAAAAAACTCTACAAAAGACTAAAAGAAATTTATACGAGCAATATTAAAAATAATCAAGTTAAGACCATGTAGATAAACGAAAAAATTAATAGATAAAATCAGGGATTTAAAAGACAAGAGTATCAAACGAAAAAAAGTTCTTAAAAGTCTATCATATGAAAACACTAATCATCATCATCATCATCACTATATAATTTAATAAATAGATTTTTTGAGTATTTGAATAATAATTTCATCTTAGTTTGGTTATGACTTATGTTTTTTTTATCAAAGTTCAGGAATAAATATAAGTATCGAAATTTTGTGAATTTTTTAAAACCCAAAGAATTACAAATGGTGAAGTTCAGAAAATTTATTTTTATATATCTTCTTCTAGAATTTTATATTTTAGCAATGTGATATTTTGAAAGGGGGGAAATTTAGTTCCTTTTTCAAATTCTTATAATTGTCAAAGTTCAGAAAATTTATAAAAATTTAACCATGGCTGCTTTTTTTTAGATTTTAAATTTTAATCTTAGTAGCGAAGCAATTGCCTGGTGGAACGAAAAAACAAAACAAAACAAAATTATTAAAGTCCAGGCAATGGCTTCGCCACTCCCTCCCCTACGGGGGGAGCTTGCGCTTCGCTACTAAGATTAAAATCTAAAATCTAAAAAAAAAGCAGCCATGGTTAAATTTTTATAATATTTCTGAACTTCGCCAATTATAATAATTTTAAAAAGGAACTCTAAACTAAATTTCCCCCCTTTCAAAATATCACGTTGCTAAAATATAGAGTTATAGAAGAAGAATAGAATAAGATATATAAAAATATATTTTCTGAACTTCACAATTTGTAATTCTTTGGGTTTTAAAAATTCACAAAATTTCGATACATTTCTGAACTTCACCATTTTGTTTTTTCATATTATAAAAGAATTATTAGAAATTTCTTTGATAAAAAACATAAGTCATAACCAAACTAAGATGAAATTATTATTCAAATACTCAAAAAAATCCACTTCTTAAATTATAGAGTTAGTGATGATGATGATAATGTTGCTTACAGATGAAGTTCAGGTGAAATCATGACGTGAAGATATTGTAATGGGAATGGCTTGAAGAAGGATAAGTCTTTGATTGGTTGATTGGTGAATAAGAGAAAATTGGTTGCTTGTTCATTGAGGTAATTATAATTAAGAAATGAGTAGGGATACACGGTATTATCAATGTTAAGTATTGGAAATTTGGTCTTTATGAGTAAAGATTCCAAAATTCTTAGACTATATTAATTATTATTGAGGTCTATTATTTTTAAATTGTCGATCGAATATTCTGTCTTACATTGTATTATATAATTTCTAATTACAGAAGCCTACTTCCTAGATGAATTTCTTCCTGTACGATGACTTACTCCTATGTTTTCCCAAAACAAATAAATCACGTGTACTTGAGCATCCTGTGTGTCTTTACTTTGAAGATAAACAAAAGGACTGCATTAATGACTTCTATCTTGGTACCGACGTTTCATTTTGGCGCCCATTTTCAAAAAACCTGAAATAAACGAAAACGTGCATAAGAATTTGACTTTAGTCGTAACATAGTAATTATTCTGGTATTTCTCGGATCACGAATTAAATCATGGGAACATTAATAAGGGAATATTTGAATTAAATGGCGTTAAGTAAAACTTATGAGGTGAGAGACCTTGTTGTTCACATATGAACCGATAAAAGGACCGAGCTTATATCGGAATGTAGACTCTGGTTAGTAAATTTAATGTAGAAAGATTGAAGTAATTTTATTTGACTTTCTGTGTTGGTCGTTTAATTAGAAATCGTATAATACAATGTAAAACAAAATGTTCTATAGAGAATTTAAAAATAATTGGAATAATAATGGAATATAGTCTAAGGATTTTGTAATCTCTACTCATAAAGACCAAATCTCCGACACTTAACATTGATAATACCACTATCCCCTTTCTCATTTCTTAAATATAACTTTCAAGGTCGATGGAGTGTGTATAATTAGGGTGTTGGGTTTGGTAATGTAATCTGATGGGGAATTTTCGAGTTGGTGATGGGGCTTCTATTCTTTGGTTTATTCCAAGGTGTGCCCTAATAAGCGCGTATAAAGTGCGCGGATTTACATCGCAATGCCCGAGCAGCATTAGCGTTCACCCTTAAACTTCGTATAAAACTGTCAACGCACAATCTTTCCACTGTGTTACGTTATATATAATGGGAGCGGGAATTTCAGGTTCCTTATGAAGTTCAAAGTTGTATAGTACTCCCCAAATGGAGGCACCGGAGTCGGTCATATATGAGAAGAAAATCGGCGTCTGCTGAAAGAAATGCCGATCTAAATATGGTGAAATCGGCTCGTGTTAAATAAATACTCGTATGGCGAATTTCCGCACTCCTCGATGGAGCTTGTATTCTATGGGTAACATTCTCCATAGTTCGAAAACGTCGGGTAACCTCTCTACGCCGCAGGGAATCCATTCACCCTGTGACTGCTTTTTTTTTTTTTTTACAGGGGGCTTTGCCCCTCCACTCGAGAGAACCCAGAGACCTGACAAGTCCTTCTGCGACCTCCCCGGAACTCTACCGAATGCAGAAGATCCCTTTAGTCATCTTGGTTTTGCTTTCCCCTTTCCCTATGAGAGCTTGTTGGTCGATGCTGGGGAGATGCCACTCGCTCTGTGCAGTGCATCACTCGCCTGTACGCGCGAGCCCGGCGCCTCCCTCAGTCGCCAACAGCCCTCACTGCATCCGCAGCTGATCTCGATGGTGCCTATTCGGCCGCGAGACGCCAGTCATACCCTAAGCCCTTTGGGTTTAGGGCCAGGAAACTCATTCGAGATCTAGGTATAGCTCTCGGGACGGTGGCGCCCCTGGTTCTGCCCAGGACGCCACCCTGGAGGGTACCACATTTGGCTATTTGTCGCCACGCCTCTGCTCCCAAAGCTTGTACTGCGCCGGGAGTATTGCGTTCGACCTTTTTGGAGCACACATCGTGTCACGCTGGAACCGTGCCAGTGTATACGGATGGCTCCAAGTCCGAAGAAGGGGTCGGCTTCCACGCCGTATCCCCTCTGTTTGAAAGTCAGCGGGGCTCTACCAGGCGCTGCGTCTGTCTTCACGGCTGAGCTGGTGGCAATACACCACTCGGTACGGGAGATTACGCGACGTGCCTGGTTCGGAGACCGGATTGTGATCTATAGCGACTCACAAAGCGCCCTGAGTGTACTCGGGGCATTGGAATCTCCGCATCCTCTGGTTCGCGATATCCGTGACGCCACGGTTTTGGCGAGCCGGGCAGATGTCGAGATTATCTTCTGCTGGGTTCCTGGACATGTAGGAATTGCGGGGAATGAGCGCGCCAAAGAGTCCGCGAGGACTCTGCGACCGTACCAGCGTTTCGCTCTTCCTCACACCGACTACATGGCAGGAATACGTGGGGGGGGGGCTTCGGTTGTCCCTGCAAAACAAATAGGCTAGGGACAATTCTGAATATGGGGGTAGGGGGGCAGTTACCCTACCCCGGCCTCGAGGGGGCTACCTCTTCCACTAGAAGAGGTTTTGAGGAGACCCTTTAAAAGAATAGGGGTGGGGGCCTCCATATTTGAGATGGAGCTGCCGATGGTGGGCCCCTGCACCAGACTAAATCGTGTTGTTGCTGGCCTTCCCCACTCCCACACAAAGATGGGGCGAGGTTTTGCTGTTAGGGATTTAATCGCACAGTTTGGACGGAACTAACGTACCCAGTTCCGAAAGATCATACCCAGTAAAAAAAAGGGTTAAGTGGTTGGCTATATCTCGCGTCCAGCCACTCCCTCCTAACCCCTCCCTCCTAAACCCCTCCCTCCTAAACTCCTCCCTCCTAAACTCCTCCCTCCTAAACTCCTCCCTCCTAAACTCCTCCAACATTACACGCGTTAAAGAATTAAGTTCGCGCCTTAATGGCAACGCACACCGACCGAAAGTTGTCCAGCGAACGGTCGCTTCCCAAAGGCCGCGCCTCTCACTTGAGCAGCTAAGGAGGAAGATGTGAAATATTGGATCGCTTACTAAATACTAGCCGTCGATAAGATGGCCAGGATCTGAAGATTTGCCCTGTGACAGACCCAGAGACAGGATTCGAGATTTTAGTTGACTTGCCAACCAACAAGGCATTAAAGTTCACCCGCATATGTAGCGCAACCTCATTCAACCGGGAACGACGCAAACCAAAATAGGCTTAGGAAGTTGGTTAATTGGGCAAAATGAATCTTATTATTTGCGCCGTTTAATTTAACGTGCAGACGTTAAAAAGGCGTTGATAGATGTTTGAAAGCCTGTCTTGTGACTTGGGCTGAGGTAGATGGTCATATCTTGAAATTTTATAGATGAAATAAGTAGTATACTTTTAGAAAAAAAGAAGATGAATGCACCAGCTTTCCCAGGCACTGTCACAAAGTTAAAATAAACTAAGCCAAACTTTCCCTATGGACATGGTAGGAGTGCGAGGTCCTCGACACTACCCTGCACATTCTTGAGTGTTCCAGTTCGTGGATCTTCGCGCACATTACCTGTACCGGCACCGCGATGAGCTGGGTATATACCACTTGTTACATGCACTTGGGACGAGTTTGTGAACCTTGTTTGGGGCATAGATTGTTTGGAGAAGGCAGGCCTCCTCCACTATATATATATATATATATATATATATATATATATATATATATATATATATATATATATATATATATATATATATATATATATATATATATATATATATATGATTGTGGCGGGGTGCACCAGTTCCAAGTTGGAACAAACCTTTTTTTTCTGCCGCACGTTACCTGCCCCGGTACCGGGATGGGCGGGTTCGCTACCGCCTGTCCCTTGTGCTTGGGACGAGTGCGTGCACATTGACTGGTGGACTTATAAACTTTTGGGGGGAGGCCGGCCTTCTCCCTTTTATTTAACTAGGTTTTTTTGTTGTTTTCTTTGTAGGTCGCACGTTCCTGCGCCGGGGAGACCTCCCCCCGACGCCGGAGCTTTCTTCCTCCTTGTTGCGATTTTCCCTTGTTATTGTTGCTATTGTTTTTCATTCTTATTTTGAAGTAGCCTAGTTCTTGGCTGTCTTGAGTGCGGCGACTTGTGCCCAAGTGGGTAGTCGCCAGATAGGCTCTTAAAATTAAAAAAAAAACAACAAAAAAAATCTATGAATCCAACAAAGTTCGGGATTCGAGTTCGTTTAAGTTGTGTTCCCCAAACAAGTCCGTATTTGTATTTACAAACAAGTTGATTAAAATAGCTTTATTTTGAACTTGACGTTTACTAAGATGAATGGCTGGAGTTGGTGAGCTTAAATCCCTATTTCGGTGGAGGGAGTAAATACGAATGTGGATGGAAAGACTCGTGAATCCTATCCACCGAGGACTACTTGAGGAAGCGAATGGCTGAGTCAAAATGTCCTTCCTCGGTGGATGGACCCCAACGTGAAGACAACTGTGTGAGTAATGTCGCATAATGTCCAATTGTTTTATGTGTAGTGAAAGTGGGTGTGACCATTGGGGTTTCTGGGGGCGGAGCTTTGTCTGAAGTGAATGTTCGTTGGTGTGTGTTTGAGGGAGAAGAACAGACCAGACAAGACTCGGGCGTCAGGGAAACAACCTCCCTCCGGGGCCCTAGCATGCCTTTGAGTTTTGGTTTGCCTTTTCTTCTCTTTTAGGTGTGAGATTTTTGGCGTTTTTTTTTAATAGCTTAAAAAAAGGCTGAAATGTAATTACGGCCACCTTGCCCTTGGTGGGAGTAGCCAAATGGACGCTTTAAAAAGAAAAAATTCCCTATGGGGACTCGGTCCGGGACAACGTGCCGCTCCTCCAGCTACCGCGTGTACCTAAGGTACCTTGCGCAGCTATCCGGTATTAAACGAGTTGTTTAAATTCATTTAAAGGCAAAGAGAGAAAAGATTCGCTTCTGCCTTTTTTTATTAAAGAGGTCACCCTAGATTTTGAGGGGGGTGGATTAACAAACTCCCCCCCCCCCTCATCCTAAATTTCATTGGAAATATTTTGAAAGTTATCCGAACGACTAAAATTTCTTAATAATTCATGTTGTCGATAACATCGTCTACACCAATTCCGATGCTGATCTTCTCAATGAAGTCTTTACCGGAGCTAATGAAAGGTTGGTCCAGGCTGGATTCGAACTTGGATCGTGGAAATCGAATGACGATCAGGTCTGGAGGGGGCGCCGCTCCTCCAAGCTTCAGTTGTAGAAGGGGCATTAGCCCGCCGCCTCCAACGTTTCACCCCGAAAGGAGGGTACCAAAAGGCAGCTTCGGTTCCCTCTTCCCTGTCCAAGGCGACTCCTCCAAGAGACGAGAAGCCCCGCCCCTCCAGCAAAAGGCTCAGGGGACCGCACCTCCCCTAAGTTTTTTTTTTTTGTCGTCCCCCAATCGGACACACCGCCATTTGATGGAGCGCACGCTTGCCCCCCCTCCCCCCCTGCTCCCTGCTCGGCAGTGTCGAATGTCCCAGTTTTGAGGCTGCGACGAGCGTTGTCGCTTGCTCGGGACGAGTTCGTGCACACCGGATTATGGCATTGAGTTTTTGGAAGAGGCAGGTCGTTTCTAAAATATATATATATATATATATATATATATATATATATATATATATATATATATATATATATATATATATATATATATTTAAATCCTTCCCTAGTCTCTATTGTAAATTTGAGCCCCATTTTGAAATATTTCTTTAAACTCTAAATTTGCCAATCAAAGCTAATACTAGCTAGTAAACTTCTAGATGTACATTTAGCAGTGTTCTCTCTTAACAGTGCAAAATATTTCGTTTCGTTTTTTGTATTTTAGGCCTAAGAAGATGATACCAGCTATTTTCCTCGCCTTGGGATTTCTGTTAAACATTAAATTTAGGCTCTCTAGAAGCAATCCTCATCGATATATATATATATATATATATATATATATATATATATATATATATATATATATATATATATATATATATATATATATATATATATATATATATATATATATATATATTAGGGTGGGCGCTTGGTGCACGCTCAACCCCCTGAGAGAGGGGGTCTTTCTACGACGTCTGAGCCTTCCTTTGTTCTGTCCTTTTCGCTTGTATATTTTTTTTCTCTAACTTTTGTGTGTTAGGTTAGGTTAAAGAATGACTGTGTGTGTTTTCGGCGGATATGGCCTTGTTGGCGTTCATCAGACGAGACCCCCTTGATTGAAAAACAAAACAAAAAAATAGCACCCTGTATCCGTTTGTGGAATCCTTTGATATCGTGTTTTCCGCATCCTCTAACCGATCTGCTGCTCCGTCAGCAGCCATTTTAGTGCAGGGTGGAAGAGGTCTGCTTTCTCCTGCACAGTGTTGCATCTGTAAGTTCCTCTCCACATCGGAGGAAACTTCCGCATACAGCAATTCACACCGATATGGAGGAGCTCTCTGATACCGCATGCCGATATTGTATCATGATTCACCACCGCTAAACTGACATTGACACTGGTACAATTAGTTTTTCAATCATATAAACTAAGGCCACTAACCTTTTCATTTAAATAAATTGAATCTTGTTAAGAGCGTATGTACAAACTCTTAACTTTTAGACATATAGATGCACAATATTAATATACCTACATGCATAACTAAGAGCAAATTGTTCATAGTTGTTTTCCTAACAATTATTACGTTAACTACCGAATATTTATTTTAAATATTAGACTGAAAATTCACCCCCACAACCACGAGTTAATTTATATAAATCTACGGCGATGTGAGGTGAGGGCGGTCCAGTTTACCATCGGCAAATCGAGTGAGAGCACTGCGCCAGTCGACTGCAGGTAACCAAGTAATTTACTGCCTGTCTGTATAGAGCGCTTTTGGATCTGACGCCAGATATTCAACATTCTTTAAACTTCGCATTCTTAGACCATGGCGCAAAGAGTACAAAAAAGAGTACAAAGCAAGAGAGGAAGAGAGAAATTCTGCCATGAGTGATATCTATATTGATGTTACGATATCAATCTTTCGCTCCATTGATTCTGCATCGGGCACTCTATGGGGGACGTTCCTCATCCACACGAAGCCAGTGTCTGTATCCAATAGGCCAGTTGGTGTGGATGGAGAGCGTTGCCTCCTAGCGTGCCTGATGCAGAATTAATGGGGCGAAAGATTGCCATCATATTTTAACTGCATCATTGCAGCCTATTTAACAAAGATGAGGTTTTGGCGACGCCGTGCAGATGGAAATGCAATGCCAGAATTCAGTCGTTAGAAGAAATGATAATTAAGAAGATTAACAAACCTATTTATCTCCCATCTGCAGTTGTGGTCGAGGTAGAAAAGGCAAACACCAGATGCAAATCATCAATTGGGTTGAGAATACCCCAAATCATTATTATGAACAACTGCATGGAGATTATCTCTCAAGCTACCGGTAAGGCGCAATTGCCAAAATAGACAAGCATTGCGGAAAATAATTCGGAGAAAAATGGAATAAAGTCAATCAAATTCCTGAAAACCAAAGAGTTAGAATTAACAAAATATTTATCTGATGGATAAGGGAACAATCCACGATAGAATTTTTAGCCGTGGAAGAAGGTCTAGTTTGAACCTAGAACAAAATATTTGGTACGTCGATGACACATTTGTGATTGCACGACACGTTTTGGTTGAATTTTTTAGGCTCGCAGAGTTGTGTGCGCGGTACATTTCCTGGTACCAATGGCGAATGAGGTCGCTATCGCTTGTAAATGGTCCAGGGGGTTATCTCAAGATTACATTTTTATCTTGAAACTACTCTCCTCCACCCATGGTGGATGGTAGTGGGTACTGATTCGGTGAACCTTTCTCCTGACTGCTTGGTGCCCTAGACTGTACGCCCCATTTTGTTTGAATGTCCTAATGCCGTGGAGCTTATCGCACGGCATCTGTCCTAGAGGCGGAACGAGTGGGTTTGCTACCACTTTTCACCTGTACTCGAAAGGGGGGGTGGGCTCCTCTTTACTATTATTATTATTTTTTAAATTGTTAGTGACTCGCCTGGGTCTCCGAGGGAAGCTGGCCGCCCCTGAGGCGCCTATGTGAACCTCTTACTGTTTTTCTTTAATTTTAGTTTTTTATTTGATTCATATTATTTAAACTTTTTATTTGTTTTTTTTTCTGTGACCTTAACCTTTTTGGTGACCGTCAGAAAGTGCTCACTAGAATTTCTAAATAAAAAATCCAAGTTGGAGCATTTTAACGCCTTGGAGAAAGGTTTCCGTGAGAATGGAAGCTTCGGCTGAAACAGAAACTAGAGAATTTTTTTTGCGTGATCCTGCATTTTCGACGGATCTATGACAAGCTTGTCCCTCTGTCTCTGTTGACATGTGCGAAAGTTGTGTGCTCGCTTGTTACTGGCACTGCGGGGCTAAGACGTAGGAAACATGCCCCTACAATTTGTTGATTTTCATTATTGGCACAATTTTCACTAATGGATTTTAGAAATAAACTTGTAATTTTTGCCATAAAAAGACTAAGCGATTAACTTGGGTTTTGAACCACTGATCGGTAAAATATTTAGTAGTAGTCCCAAAAGTGACACAAATCGGTTTCCTATCTCATGGTAGGAAGAGATATATTACTCTTTAAATAATAATAATCCTATTATTATTTTTGGCAGTAAACTACGCAACGGTAACTACAGCAAAATTCCCTCATCGATGATGGTTCCGGCAGAACAAGTCTCTCCCCTGTTGGGGTAAGTTAGATTCATTTGCTTTTCTCTTTTCCCCAGCTAGTTTTGTTTAAATTTTGGAAGTTGGGCAAGTAGGGGAAAGTTGTTCCTTCCAGGTCTACCCTAGAGCACCCCAATCACCTTTAAACTATTTGTTCTACATGCTTTATTGCATTTTCACTTTCCTCACATTCACCACTTTCATATTATGAACCTCTACTCATTAGCTTTCGCGTACAGTGGGGCTCCATAGACGGGCGGATCCTTTTGTCATTTTGGCGAATGACTTATCCGATGCTAATTCATCCAACATCGGAGCCCCTTTGGGCTTGGGCGAAAATAAGGCTCACATATGGACCTCCTCTAAGAAGAAGAATAAAGAAACGATGTCGCAGGGTTCTTCTCCATCCCTTGGGGTTCTGTAGACGGACGGGTCCCCTGCCGAATCGGCAGGGGAGCAAACCAAGAGTGGCTCGTTCCGCCCAGAGTGCCATCGGATAGAGAAGGTCATATCCATGGCAATAAATAGAGTGACCGGGCTAGTTGAGTCTCACTGAAGTCGTGCCTGCCGCCTTCGAGCCTGCCGGCTTCAAACGTTTATTGATTGTTCGTTCTATTGAAGGGAACATGCTGTTCAGAGGCCATATGTTCCACCAGCCTCAGGCATTATTATCCAGAGTTCTTGGTGGGGAACCGAAGTTTTTTTTTATATAAAGGGTTTAATGCCTTCTTTCACCTACATTTGCCTGTAAACATGCACGGCTCTGTTATGAAGTTTGCTTTTTGTGCGTTTTAATTTTTTGCGAAGCTTTTTGTTTCCTTTAGATATTGCAGGAGAATTTTGTATTTGTTGGGTTGTCGTTCAAGATGGATTTTAACTTGGGGGTTTCTCCCGAGAGTTTTGGTTCGAATGTTTATATATTTTCTGCGTGTTAGTAATATTTGTTCGATGTCTAGCATTGTTCTTCCATTTTTACAGGGGGGGGGGGTTGAGAACCGGTTATTATGTACTATTCTCGTGCGATCCAGTAGCTGACGGAGCGAGCACCACCCCTTCTATTCCTGATTTTATGTTGTCGGTCCTCCAATTATTGATTGTCTTTTATTTGGCGTGAATGGTGGTGGCCGGTGTTGCGCCACTCGTTTTCCCATTCTTTCCTTACTAGTTTACTGTAATTTTTTATATACTCGTATTCTTAGTGGACGGTGGCCCTATTGCGTATTAAAGGTGATTTGGTTGTTTTGCGTCCGTCTGCCTCTTCATTACCTTCGATCCCTACGTGGCTAGGAGAACGACAAAGGGTAATTTTCAGTATTTGGTCTGCAATTTTAAAGGCCAGTGGGTGTCCGGGTTTTTTTCGATGCAAACGTTGATATGGCACTTTGTGAGCCGAAGATTGTGACACTGTCTCGTGTTGGGGAATTTATTGATTAGAGAACTATGGAAATACCCATGAGTTCGGCTGACAGAACAGTTGATCAATGTGGTAGTTTTACTGACCTGGTTCTAGAGGGGAACATGACAGCAAATGCCAAGTCGTCGGTAGTTTTTGAACCTTCAGTGTAGATTGCTTGTTCGGTCATGTGGGTGGACTGGTGGGTTAGGAAAATCTGTGCCTACTTGCTTGAGGGATTGTTGCTCTTGTGTTAAGCAACTTGTTGCAAATTGTAGGGTTCTGCAGTGTCCAAGGTGGAGCTGGGGCATTTTTTCAGGCAGAAAACTGGTTGTGTAAAGTCCATCTGTTTTATATTCGCTTATAACCTTTGAATGTAGGTGTAATATGTATCTCGCTGTACATTTATGATAGCTGGTGTCGATTTAATTATGCGCGGAAGCTTTTAGTCGTTTCGGTTGCATCGTATGTAGAATCATAGTTCGGAGTCTTTTCGGAATTGAAAGGGAGAGCATAATTTGTCTGGTACACATTCAGTTTACTGGTATCGATTTAAATGCCCTAGTAGCGAGGCGAAGGGCTTGATGGTGTATAGGGTCGAGTTCTTTAATAGTTGATTTTGATGCTGCTCCGTAACCGTGGGAACCGTAGTCTTTGACAGGACATGGGTTGTTGAAGATCGAGGAGTGGGCTCCTCCCTTTTCCTCATAGTGGAGATGGGATAGCCTTTTCAGAAGGTCGATGATAGGTGTGCAGCGTTTCTTTAGGTCGTGCATGTGTTCCTTCCATGTCATCTTCCCGTCGAAGATGAATCCTGGAAATTTCGCATCTTCTGAAAACTTTCGATTGTTGATTGATGTGCAGAGGTAGTGTGACGTTGTTCCTTCTCATTTTGAAAGTAACGGCAACAACTTTTGGTTGGAAATAGTGAATCCGTGCATGATATAAATGTATACCCCATTGCAAACTTGCTGTCGATGGTCGGACACTTCTGGGGGACTTGCATCGGATAGCCATATTGTGGAATCATCTACGTTCACGGAGCATTTAATTGGGTGTGTAATTTGTAACGGTAGGTCGTTGATGGCTATGATGAATAGGTTGGGGCTCAAGACGTTCCCCTGTGGTACACCCTTGTGTTGGATATAAAACAGAAGTCAACATTTAAGCGTCTGTCGGTGAGGAGGTTCTAGATGAAGGATGCGATGTGGTATCTAATCCCAATATTATGCCCTTGATTAAGAATGCGTCTTCTCCAGATCTTATCGTAAGGCTTAGTGAGATCGAAGAATGTGGTTGTCAGGACCAGGTCCGCGAAAACTGACCGAAGAGATGGAAATCGGTGTCCTAAATCTGGATGGATTCATTTATCTCTGTCTGAGAACCTCTTCATTTTCTTGCTTCGATATATATCTGTGCTATCCGAACCACAACCTGATTTGGGGTTGGAGGTGGTCGATAACCGACCACTTGATGTCGTCCGACAAAGAGCTTCGGTGGTGCTTGGAGCGGGCGAGGTGGCCTACATGTCAGGAGATGTCAGATTTCTATTCCAGTCGAGTAGTTTAGGTCGGTGGATGAGGCCGTTGAGTTCTTGTCTGACCACCTCATCGCCATGAGCTTTACTAACATTCTAGAAGGTTTGACCGTTTTGCATGGTCTCCTTCTTTGGTCGTCGCCCGAATGTGAGACGGCATTCAGAGAAAAGCGATATGCCTATATGCGTTACAAGCGCCGTCCGAACGATTTCATAATGGGTGAATTTCGTCGAGCGAGACTCAGTTCACGGTGTGTTTGAAGCACGCTTGGCACCTTCTTGGTTGGCATACGTGTCTTCATTTAACGGGATGACCCCCCTTGCAAGGGTTTAAAAGCGCGCCTATTTCTTTTCCTTCCTGTGTGTGCAAGTTGATGGAAAGATTGGTTAATTTTATGTTAGATCATTGTTTGGACAGCAGATTTAACCTATTTCCTGCACAATACATCCTTTACAAATTCCACTCCATGTCGGATGCTCATCTCTCACTTGAAAATGGTATCTGCTGCGCCTTCCTTCGTCGACAGCACTTCGCCAAGGTTCTTTGATCTGGAGAAAGCTTTTGATACTGCATGGTGATATCGTACAATAGAAACCCTCCTCACCATCGGGGCTCGGTGACTCCAAATGTTCTTTCCCAGATCGTCGATTTCGCCTAGGGGGAAGGGGATTTCTCCAGTCCAGTAGTTCAGGAAGATTGCGTCCTACAGGAATGCTCTTTCATGTCACTCCCATTGCCTTGAATATCAACAGTATTACCTCGGTGCTGCCTTCGCTCTACGTAGACGACGTTTCGATCACTTTTGGTGGTTCAAACAGCTACCCTGGAGCCTTGGTTCGAGCAAACTCCGATCCGCATCTCTCGGTATGCTGAAACGCACGGATTTCGGTTTTCTTTGATTAGGACCAAGGTGGTGCATTTATGCTGCCACCCACAGCTTCACCTCCATCCGGACCTGTTCCTAAATGGGGTCCTACCTGGATATTGCACCCTCCTTGATCATTGTTTCGATCGCTTCATTGATATTCTTCGTTCCGTGGATTTCAGCCTTCGGGTGCTGATAGGACTACTTCGTTATTTCTTCACTGTTCTTTTCTTCGTTCTAAGCTATATTACAGATGCGAGCTCTACGCATCTTCAACCTAGATGGAATTACTGAAGGTGAACTCTTATCTATCACATTGATCTCCATTTGGAGATCGGTATATTTCTCTCTTCCTATGTAGAGTCGCCTTGCAAATGCTCGTGAGATAGCGCTCGCTATGCGGCGTACATATTGCATTATACGCTTATACACGCGAGTCCAGCCTCTTCCTCTCTCTCCCCAACCGCTCTCATTTCAGCTGTGACCGATCTCGACGCAGCCATTGGCGCCGTGAGATCCTAATCAGTCTGGGTTTAGGGCAAGGAAACTCCCTCGGAAGCTTGACGTTTCTTTCGGCCGCCGGCGCCGATATTTCTACCCTCGACGGACTCCTCTATGGTACCACGTTTGTCGCCACGCCTCTGCTCCCAAAGCTTCTACAAAATTCGCATTTCTTAGAGTGCTTGTCTTGTCACGCTAGAGCTGTCTAAGTGTAAACAGATTCCTCCAACTCCGAAGATTGGGTCGGCTTTCACGAGGTCTCCTAATTATTTCAAGGCTCAAAGGCTCTTCCGGTCACCGAGTCTCTCTTTTCGGCTGATCTGTTTTTATTACACTGTTCGCTATGGGAAATTACGCACCGTTACCTTTTCGAACACCCAATTGTGATATATAGCGACTCACAGCGCGCACGGATTGCCTTCTAGTCATTGCCATTTTTGCACTCGTGATTACCACTATCCGTGACGCCACGGCTACTGAGAGTCTGCAGGATGTCGAGATTAGCTTCTGCTTGATTCATGGACATGTAATGATTGCAGGATCGTACTGATGAGATCACCAAATAGTTTGCCAAGGACTGAACGACCGAACCGGCGTTTCACTCTCCTCCGCTCTAACTACATGGCAGGAATCAGGGTAGCCCTCCGGGATGCTTGGCAAATAAGATGGGAGACGGCCGGGGGAAATATAAAGTTGCGTGCCATTACGGCGACTGTTCCCTTGGACCCACCGCAATGCTGCGACGGCTTCATGTCGACCCTTTTCGGCTTCGAATCGGTCGCAGCACCACTCGATAGAGCGATCCCCTGAATCTTATCATAACGACTGCTACCCCTACCCCCAATTATCCTGCTAATTCTGGTAGAATTTCCCTTACTAGGGGGTCATCGGGCCCGTTACATATCCTGGTAGCGGGATGAGCGGGTCGCTACCGCTTATCTCTTGTACCTGGAGGGGGTCGCTACCGAATCTGGACTGTTTTGGGAGGAGTCAGGACCCTCCTTCATTGTATTTGTTCCTTTTTGATGCAGGACTCGTGAGGGAGGAGGGCTTCCCTCCCTCGCATAAGTATGTCTTTTCTTTTTTTAGTATTGTGTTTTTGTTTTGGTTACTTTTTTGTTGTTTATTACCGTTGTTTTGGCTAAACTTTAATTTTGGCGGTCATGCCCTTGATGAGTGTCGCCAGCTTCAACACCAGACCCCTTTAAATTAAAAACAAAACAAAAATGTACACACTTCCTGTCTTAAGCGGGTGACTCTCCCATAGGCCACAGAAGACTCCTAGGTTAGCTGATTTGTAGTATTTTCTTCCTTGATTTTTTAAGCGCAATAGCAACGAGGCCGCATCGCGCTGGTTGTTAGTAAGGGGAGATGTGTAAAGAAAGTAGTGAAGGGAGACGAAGTGGAAATCGTGGAAGATGTATAGCCGTAGGTCCTCCCTCCACGCATTGGGGCCGAAAGAGTACGCAACTATGGACAGTGGAGCCGTGAAGGGGGGGGGGGGTCAACGAGGTTTTGGTTGTAGCAAGGGGGGGGGGCTACCCCTACACACCTTTCACTCCCTTCCGGGTGGTCGTTAGTGGGAAAACACGTAATTACCCTTCCTGTTCCTTCACCCTAATGATGGTTATACTGATCTTTATGTTATTTCATTATATGGTGGGGGACTCCCCATACAAACAAGATCGACCCATGTATTGTCTTACTGCCCACACCCGGGCAGTCGGTGTTATAAGAGGACAAAAGGAGGACGAACGTTTAATACCCTCTTTCACCCTTTGTTGGGTCTAAACAGGCGCGAAGCGAAAAAGAGTCAGAGATTTAAAAGGGCTGGAAAAAGATGGCTCTAGAAAGAGCACCAGTTTTCTTGGGGGTACTATGGTGGGAAGGGCTTCCTACTCCCTGCTACATCCCCCCATCCCCTTGCGGGGTAAATTATGGATGAATGGGGTAGCTTAATACAATAGTCCCCCTTAGAGGCAGGCTGAGGTGGGCGAATACTTGGAAACGACACAAGGCTATTTGAGCCATGGGAAGAGTCTCCCAGAGGGAGCTGATTCCCAGTTCACTGCTGCCGCGAAACGCACGAGTACATCGCATTTAGCCCCTCTGACGCGATAGAAACCCATTGATTTTTGGAGCATTCTTTAATAATTAAAGAATTCTGCACAAATAAACGCGTTTCCATCACAATTTCGGCCAAATATATTTTTCCTGCTATTTTCAACCAGGTATTTAAAGATTTGTATTATTAGTCATACTCTATTTTAACTATATTTTACAATTGTAACGATAAAATAGCTAACAGTTTTGTATAATTGTATTGTAACTAACTCTATTATGCAACATATTGTCACTTTTTGACATCTTAAATTTATCCGAAAATATAACTTTATATAACAGCAAAAGTTTATTATAGCTAACAGTTTTGTATAAGACGGAATTCGTCAGCATTTTTCCGCAGAAAATTTATGCGATAGGAAGATCAGTGCGAAAGTAAAAGGCAAAGCATATTAAAGTGTAATTATTCTTGCAATGACTCATGGGACAGAGGTATGGCCTGGGGAAAGGCCACATAAAAAGAAAATGGCGGTGACCAAAATGAGTGTGTTGCGATGGATATGCGGAGTGACAAGGATGGAGGGGGAGGGAGATTGAGGAAGATGGAGAGATTGAGTGAGAGAGAGAGAGAGTCACAAGGAATAGTAAGAAGTACATCAAAGGACATTGCTGACCATACCGTGGAGGTACTATTTTAGGAAAGCCCTAACCTCTAGCATAAGAGAAAGTATAGCATAGATCAAGGCTCGACCTGCCCACCTCCCACCCGCATTTTTGGGTCAGAAAGCTGAAACGATACCTGAATGTGCTGAAAAAAAAGAACACAAACAGGAAATTTTTATAGACAAGGTTGAAACCTATCTACTTTACTCAGATCTATAATCTATACTAAGGTGGTACTATCTAGGTCAAGGTGTGGATTATCTTGTCAAGTCGAGATTTGAACTGTTCACCACTTCTGGCGGTAGACAGTTCCATGTTCCGCAGATTTTGTACGAGAAGAAGTTTCCGTAAATGCTAATATGGAATTGCGGTAATTCCAGTTTTGAACTCCTCGCATTATCATAAAAGTTTCAATCAGCTGGTCTCTTAACCGGCGCGTCTCCAAGGAAAACATTCCCAGTTCTCGTAGCCTATGCTGATAACTTTCATGTCTAAGGGAAGGGATCAATTTTGTGGCTCTGGCCTAACCCTTTCCAGCCGTTCAATATCCTTCCTCAGGGTTGGGGACCAGAATTGTACAGCGTATTCAAGGTGTGACCCGACTAGGGAGTTGTACAAAACGAGAACAATCTGCTTATTTCGGAAGCGAAAATTCCTCTTTGTGTACCTACCCCAGCATTCGCTGGGCCCTCTTTTCCACCTGGAGGCACTGCTTGGAGAACTTTAGATTACTGCTGATTAGCACGCCTAAATCTTTCTCAAGGTCAGTGGTATCTAGTTGTTTGCCTAGCAAGAAGTAGTTTTCCCGAGGGTTAGCGTGGCCGATGTGCATTACCTTGCACTTGTCAAGGTTAAATGGCATCTGCCACCTTTCTGACCACTCGCCTATCCTGAGAAGGCTATTTTACAGGCGTTGCACTCCTCGCGAGCTCACACTACCTCCTAGCTTGTTATCGTCGGCGAACTTGGCTATTGAGCATATTAGTCCTTCGTCTATATCATTGATGTAGACGATAAATAATAGAGGCCCAAACACTGAGCCCTGGGGCACCCCACTACTGACTGGCATCCATTGCGAGGTTATCCCGTTGATCTTTACTCGTTGCATCCGTCCCGATAGCCAGTTTTCTATCCATTCGGCTGCCTTGCCGGTAATAATAAGGGCGCGGACTTTATTTATCAACCTACGGTGTGGTACCTTATCGAAGGCTTTTTGAAAGGCTACCTTGCCGGTAATACCAAGGGCGCGGACTTTATTTATGAACCTACGGTGTAGTACCTTATCGAAGACTTTTTGAAAGTCCAAGTATAAGATATCCACAGATCGACTACGGTCATATTCACTCAAAATACCGTGGAAAAATTCTAGTAGATTAGTGAGACATGAACGGTTCTTGAGAAATCCGTGCTGGGAATCCAAGATCAGGTTGTGCGACTCTTAAGTGCTGCACTATACGGTCTGCAATTATTCCTTAGAGTAGTTTGCCTACGATGGATATCAGACTAATAAATAGGCCGGTAATTACCCGGGCATTCGCGGTCCCCCTTCATATAGATGGAAGTTACGTCTGCTATTCTCCAGTCTTACGGCACCTCTCCAATTTCCAAAGATTTATTGAAAATATTGGTGATGTGTGGAGCGTCCTCTTCATTAACTTCTCGGAGGACTCTAGGAAGAAAGCCATCCGGACCTGGAGACTTATACGGGTTAAGATTTCCTAATCTGGCTACTACTTCATTTCTCTCTAAGACGAGAGAGAGAAAAAAAAATTGAGAGAGAGCTACAAAGAGTTATAACGATAAGAACTACACAAGGAGACCTTACGGTCCATTCAGAGAGGATACCTTTGGACTAGCAGTCGAGCAGGCACAGTTCTGCTCAACGGCATACGTTCCCAAACAGCCACTTTTCAAGACTTTGTCCAGTCTTGACTTGAACTGATCAACAGAATTGCTGTTGACAACTTCCACTGGAAGTGCGTTTCAGCTACCACAGATGCTGTATGTGAAAAATTTCCTACACAGATCGCGGTGGTAACGCTTCAGTTCAAGTTTGTAGCCGTGATTTCTAGTTCTGCCCCCACTAAGTTGGAAAACATCAGTGTAGTCTACATTGTCGAAGCCTCGAAGTATTTTAAACACTTCACTAAGCTGACCACGCAGTCTTCAGGTCTCCAACAAGAACAGATCTAATTCACTTAATCTATCGTCGTAACTTTTGTGTCTAATGGAGGGAATCAGTTTGATTGTCCTGGCCTGCACACGCTCCAATCTCGCGATATCCTTTTGAAACGAAGGACTCCAAAATTGTACGGCATATTCCAGGTGCAGTCGGACAAGTGAATTGTACAAACAGAGTACTATTTCCTTGTTTTAATATCCAAACTGTCGCTTTATATAGCCTAACATCCTTTGGGCCTTTTTCTCCGCCTCTATACAGTTTCTAGAACTTGAGGTTACTAGTGATTGTTGCACCCAAGTCCTTCTCAGTGTCACTCGATTCAAGAGCAGTGCCCTT